>OX104127.1:156629275-157030929 GCA_944470555.2 Heterobilharzia americana
GATTCGTTAATTCCGCTGAACAGGTGGCAACTATTATGACGTCATCAAGGTATGCAGCAACACCTGGTATGCTGCTAGCATAGTGTCCATGATCTGTTGAAAAATAGCGGGGGCAGTCTTAATGCCGAATGGCAGACGATGGTACTGGAAAAGACCTCGATGGGTATTGATAGTTAGTAGTTCACGACATTCTGGAGAGACTTCGACCTGTAAGTATGCGTCCGCCAGATCGATTTTCGCGAAGTATTTACCTCCATTTAGAGTAGTAAATAAATCATCTGGAATAGGTAAGGGATAATGGTGTTGCTCCAAAGCAGCATTTAACCCTGTCGAAAAGTCAGCACATAGTCGGATTAAGCCATTAGCTTTCTTTATGACGACGATTGGAGCTGCCCAAGAAGAATGGGATACTGGAGTAATGACATCCTGTTCCTGAAGTCGTTTCAGTTCTGCCTCGACGAGGGGAAGCGATGCATATGGGACGGGTCTTCTAGGACGAAAAGCAGGTGATGCATTTGGTTTCAGGCGTAGAACGGCTTTGGTTGTGGTGCAGTGACCGAGGCCAGGTTGGAATACCTCTGAATATCCAGTAATAATATCATTAAGGCTCGCCGTGAGGTTTGACGGTGCTTCCAGTTTGTTGCACAATATTCAGTGGAAGGTCGGCGAGTTTCAGACTTTCAAACCAGTCGAGACCCAGAAGGTTTAAGTCTGCGTCAGACAGATAACAAATTCCATTTATCGAAATATCGTGAAAAGATACAGTACAGGATAACTGACCTGTTAGTGGTAATCGGCCACTGCATGCGCTAATCGCAGTTTGAACAGTCTTCTGGAAAGGAGGTCGACCAATCTTCCACCATAACTTCTTGGAAATAATCGTTATATCGGAAGCTGTGTCGATTTGTAGGCGTACTGAATGGTTATTTATTTGGACGGTGATATATTTTCTCCGAGCTGATGCATGTGTTTGAAAGCAGCAGTAAGGCTAAGAGATTTGCCGACTGGTCGAGACTTCGATCTTCGACGGTGACTGGATGATGACCTGCCTGTTCTTTGTGATGCGGCTGCTTGCAAAATCCGTCCTTGTGACCCACAGTATTACAATCTCTGCCTTTATTCTGCTTATAAGGACAATATCTAACGAAATGCCATGCGCCACAATGCCAGCAGGGAGACGGTGGGGTCTTTTCATGTTTCTTCTAGTATTGTATGAGCTGCTGGGATGACGAACAGGAGACGAAGAATTAGGGGTCTTTGGGCAAGAAAAGGATGCAGAGGAATTGGATTTCTGGCGAACTACATGCACATCATGATCACCCTGGCGCCAGGATTGGACTAAACTTGTATCCCATTGTAGGTTCACAGATCGTTGACATGAGGCAGCGATATCATTCAACGTTAGAGTTGATTCTTGCGTAAGATTCGATGAGTCAGCTGCAGGAATTCTGGACTGAGTTAATAATTCGATAATCTTCACTTGTAGTTCGAGAATTTTGTCCATCATAGAATAGTCCATTTTTGATTCCATCCCCGTCGCCACTGTTATGAGTTCGACGCGCTAATGGCATATGTATATATTCCGAAACGAATATAATACGCGCGCTTAACTGACAGCTAACTTGGTACGCAAGAGACACTGGCTGCAACCCCGGGACGAATAGAGAGAAGACAGAAGCTGGCAGATGGGAGAGTGTATTACTCTGAGAATATAATATTATAACAATGAATCAATCCAAAACACGTGAATAAGTATACACATGAAAGCTGACCTTGTCCGCATAGTAAGAGTAAAAGTTAACCAATCAGCGAATTACATTACAATGGAGGCAGAAAATAGACTACTAGTCATACCACCAAAACAATGTGGGAATGTTCAGATCAATAACAATGTTTCATACAAAACTGAGACATCATAACAATGAGGAACATTGCTCAGTACAAAGATTTTTCAACAACTATATGAAGACGCCACATGACAAGTAATTCACAATGGGAAGCTCAGCGACGTCTTTGAAGTGAAGATAGGAGTAAAACAACGCTGTCTACTATCACCTATGATATTCCTGATTGTAGTGGACTGGACTGGATCATGCAACAAACAGTGAGGAGTGAGAAGACGGGGATACGCTGGCTGGACCGGGGAAAACATCCTAGGAAATTTGGATTTCGCCTATGATGACTTATGTTTAATGTCACAAACCCTAAGATCTGCAGGCGAAAACTAATAGGTTAGCAGAAGAGGCAGAGAAGATGAGTCTTCAAATTAACGTAGAGAAGACGGAGGTGATGAAGATATCCAACCAATGGCATCAAGAAAAACAAGCTCCAATCACCATCAATGGGAAAAACTTAAAGGAAGTAGTCTCTTTCACCTATTCAACTGCCTGGGCAGCATCGTTTCAGCCACAGGTGGTACAGACGAGGATGTCAAAGCCAGGATCAGAAAAGCAAAATAGGCGTTCATTAACCTGAAACCAGTGTGAAGATCTCTGCACTCAGCATAAAGCGTGAACAACATCCGGATTTTCAACACCAACGTCAGTCGAGTCAGTGCTTCTATATGGCTCAGAGACTTGGTGGGTTACGAAAGGCATTTCCAACAAACTAGAGATATTCATCAACAACTGCCTAATCTGACTCGTTACTGAAGATCAGATCGGATGACCAGAAAGAATAAGCAACAAGGAACTCTGGCTGGCTGGCAACGAAACAACCAAGAACCTGTCGCCCAACAAATATGCAGAAGAAGAGAGCGGAGATGGATTGGACATACACTGAGAAGGCCGACTGGGGACATCACGCGCTAGGTCAGGTCGTCGAGTGGAACCCCGATAGGAAGCGACGAGTTGGGCGTCCAAGGTGAGGGTGACATGGAGGAGATGCTGTGAGGAGGAAATGAGAGCTTGTGGGCTGTCATGGAGTTAAGTTCAAAAGATTGTAGAGAACAGAGCGTACTGGAAACCTGCTACTGAAGCCCTATGTTCTATTAGGAACCCAAGGGACAAATAATAATAGTGTCTTTTAAAGCCAAACTGTTTTTCTTTTTGTCCAAATTCACCATTTTAAAATGCTCATTTGCGATTATGTTATCGTTTTTCTGAGTCATTATTATTATTATTATACGAAGTAGAAAGGGATATCATTTCATTTTTAAAAGGATCTATCTACTCACCTTTATTCGCGCTGCTCTCTCTTCATCTAGTTGATCTTCAAGTTCCTTTATTCTTGTCTGTGTATAAAGTAAATAATAATTTTCAATTATCAATATTACTGGCTGGATAGAAGCATATACAGTATTCAAGTAAGAAGACATCGTAAATTTATGAGTTCACTATAGCCTATGGACTATACCTTTTTGTTTGTTTCCAAAATGTACAGTTAACTGAAGCAATTACCAATAGAATAATCATTTTATTAGTATAAACCTATGGTTTTCATCAATTAGTGATATATGAGTCAAATGATATTAATGAAGTGAAAAATGGGTGATAATGTTGAAGATAATAAAACAGAAGTATACCAAAGTGAAATGAAAGGAAATTGATAAAATAACTAAAGTGGGAATTGTTAAGGTTAAGGTAGAGAAAGTAGTCTCCCACCCTTTTTAAATACAAAGTCTCGGTTTTTGTTCATGTATAAATAATCCTTCAGTTATGCATAAGTGGTGGAAATGTAGATCTTTGTATATTACC
This sequence comes from Heterobilharzia americana, assembly GCA_944470555.2. Classification (NCBI taxonomy): domain Eukaryota; kingdom Metazoa; phylum Platyhelminthes; class Trematoda; order Strigeidida; family Schistosomatidae; genus Heterobilharzia; species Heterobilharzia americana. The sequence continues at coordinate 156,632,971 of OX104127.1, forward strand.
TTAGATGATGAAAATCTCGAGGAGATGAATGACCTCACTCTACTAAGTGTTCACACATAGATGAAGTTATTTTTCTACTCTCGCATTTGTTAAACCAAACCGGATAATTTTCAACAACACTCTTTCGGAGGGCCAATTTACAATATCCAATACAGTCAGCTCCACAGGAGATACGCATAGATGTGGATAAAAGTGGTAGCCTATCCTTGATGCATTATGCAATCAGATGGAGGCTGGAGAAAATCAGTCTCAGTCTATCAGCGTAAAAAGTACTATTGATAAACTTTGAGAAATGACTTTTCAGGACATTGTCTATGGTGTCCCTTTTGAATTCCAGATTCATGATTGAAATTTTCAAAGGAACTGTAATAGGATGAGGGGTAATCGAAAGAAACTCCTAGAATAACACTATCGAGTAACAGATACCGTAAAAGATTTATTGATAAAAACCTGAAGAAACGAATTATCCCTCATCCTATTACAGTTCCTTTGAAAATTTCAATCATGAATCTGGAATTCAAAAGGGACACCATAGACAATGTCCTGAAAAGTCATTTCTCAAAGTTTATCAATAGTACTTTTTACGCTGATAGACTGAGACTGATTTTCTCCAGCCTCCATCTGATTGTATAATGCATCAAGGATAGGCTACCACTTTTATCCACATCTATGCGTATCTCCTGTGGAGCTGACTGTATTGGATATTGTAAATTGGCCCTCTGAAAGAGTGTTGTTGAAAATTATCCGGTTTGGTTTAACAAATGCGAGAGTAGAAAAATAACTTCATCTATGTGTGAACACTTAGTAGAGTGAGGTCATTCATCTTCTCATCCTCTAAGGTAATACACAAAGTTAAATTGAACTACTCCAAAGATCTACATTTCCACCACTTATGTATAGCTGAAGGATTATCTATACATGAACTTTGCATTCAAAAACGTTTTGTGACACCATTTTCTCTACCTTGACCTTAACAATTACCATTTTACTGTTGACTGATATACTTATAATTTTCCGTTGTTTCATTGGATCGAATTATTCGAAACTAATTTAGTTTCAGAGGTTGAAGATTGGGAAAAGGGATGCGAACAAAAAACGATACAAAAGTTTTGAAACATAAATTTTTCGAGTTTTCACCTCCACTTCAGATTATCAAACTGCTCTGTTGGGATGAACTTTGTAAAAATCTCAAAATTTATAGAGTCCTGATTGACTAACCTTTCGGTTAATAAATTATTATCAATCGAGCAGAACCCTTTGTGACTGAAGTGAAATTGAGATCTATTCGGCAGCCTGGTGTCATAGCTCAGTTAGTAGAGAACCAGGCTGGTAACCCGGTGGCAGCTGGTTAGAATCTTTTCACAGCCCAGATCTTTTTTTTCACCTTGAATCATCACTCAGTACGAAAATAATTATTTGGTGTTCTCTAGGCTCTAAAGTTTGTTTTCGAATGGTTCAATACCTGGCTAGATAATTTCTTAATAAAGTAATCTTGGAAAACACTGAGCAATCATCATTCTGAGCAACATATCTCCTGCACAAACTCAAAATTATGCAAAAAAAATACCAGAAAATGCAGTGAACATAAAATTTAAAGCGATTTCAATTCATTATCAATGAGGATGTGTAAAATGCTTGCAAAAATTTCATATTCTAACTTACTTCTAATCGCATTGTTCCAGGAGATGATGATCTATACAAACTACGTCCCAAAACGATAGTTCTATCACGGTCATCAAGTTGAATAGCAGCCATTGTTTATTCCGAATGAATTCCAGTGTAGAGAATCACACGAAAAATAGTAACACTTATATTTCGCTGTAGATAAAAATGTCAACGAAATTTTGATCTTTTTAAATACTACGTCTGAAAGTAATGACTACTTTATTCAATTGTGAAAGACACAATTTTAAAGGCTTAACCGTCAGTTTTAACGTTAAAACCTTTTATGAATGTGTCGTTTTAAAATAATTTGAGATCAAGATATAGAAAAGCGTTTTTCGTCCAGTTTCTTGACTGCCTAGTCTGTATCCTTAAGTTTATGTCAGTCACACATTGTTGTATTAAAGTAACATATATATATATTTGGTTCAGTCATATTAAAAACAGCCGCACAATTCGACATGCATTTATACAAACAATTTACACGCACAGGAGTTCGCCATTCACATAAGTCACTGTCACCTCTTAATCCTTTTAAGAAAATTTATTTACATTCTGATTGGTTGATTGGAATAGGCACACAGTCTAAATTCCTCTCTTGAAAGGTAGGTATGACCAATAATGCGATCAATTAATTCTAACCAATCAACAAGCTGACCTACACAAAACGAATCAATAGATTTCCTGTGGATAATTCGAGGCACTCTAGAGTCAAGTTGTACTGATTCAATCATTTTAGAATTTTCCAAAAATGAAACAATATTATCCGTTAAAATTTTACTGTTTCAAATCGATAAGCCAAGACAAAAACAAAATAAATGAATAAGTGAATAATATTCTTCGAAAAAACCTAAGTATAGCGTGACAACTAAGAAGGGCTTATTTATCGTGGTCATTAGCAGTGGAATCCAGAACGCGCGTTTCGTCCTATATAGGATTCGTCAGCTGGATGTACCTACACCCCAGTGACTGATGTTGTTCCCACTGAGACTCAAACTTTGTACGCATCGCTTCAAACACCAAAGCCTTATCCACTAGGTTACTGATACACGAGAGTCACGTTTTGTGAAGTGGGTACCAAGTGCTGTTTAATACTTTTAATATCCCGTTGCTATACCCCATCCAATTGTTCGACCACAGGCTTACTTGATTGTATTAGAGCAAGTTTCATAGAGGGTTAGATTAACTGCGAGTTCTGAAACACCGTAAATAGACCATCCTAAACTTAGATAGGTGATAAAGGTTATCAAGTATAGAAAGAAAATAAAGGATCGACCATCATATGACACCAAAATTCAAACAGTAAAAATCTTCATTGCTGAAAGAAACCTGAAAACAGAAGATATGAAGGGACTACAAGTTTTTGATCATAGGTGTCTTTGTAGCGTTTTTTGCGGATGCTAGAATCGCCGTATGAGCACCATTGGGGTAAACCTAAGCGTACCAAGCAACACAGGAAGGTCGGTTCATGAGGTTATGAACCTTAGTCGACTGAGATGTCTTGGACATGTACTGCACATGCCGAGCGAGCCACCGCCTACCTCAATGTGCAATACTAGGGGAAGTTGGACTAGGTAGGAAGACGGTTGAGGGTGGCCAAACCAAGACGTGTCACCAGTCCATGAACTCCCTAACTATTAATCTAACATATGTGGGGGGTTGTAGATTGACTGGCTTGGATCTCCAAAACCATAGTAGTCAGTGGTTGAAGACTGACTGTTGATGATATGGCTGAAAATCGGTCACAATGGCGTAGATGTGTTCACTCTTTGAATGCTTCTAAAGCTTGAATATTTGCAATGACCATTATTTTCAAGATTTTTCATTCTCTCGCTTACTCTTTCTGTCTATTTGTTCTGTTCATGCCACTGCGAAGTGTATGGCAACTTGAACCAATATGAAATTCTATACTGATTTCGTCTTGTCTTGTCTGAAACCAAAACATGAATAAAGGCGATAGAATAAGAGACCATATGTAAACTGATGGCTGGAATTTAACCAAAAAGCAACAAAACCAAATCAAAATACCATAAAATCCAAAAAAGTGAATAAGGTGAAGAATGAAGGGAATAAAAAGACTATCATGAAGAATAAGTTTAGGATGCAGATTGAGCGAAAAAGATTAGTTTGGTAAAATACACCTGGAAGATAAAACTGCAAAGTTTGCAAGCTAAGGGAAACATGACAACATGGAAAGATAGAAGAGAGGGCGAAATGCCCCCATTGAAAATCCGTATCCCAAACTCTGTGCAAAACAATGCAATGTCGCATAATCGACATCACATATTGCCAGCGAATACTCCTCAAAACAATGCATACCACTAACTTAAAAGAACAAGTGAGATAATGGAAATCATTGAGATAATCCACTAAGTAACTAAGTTAGTGATGGATAGTAGATAGCAGTGGAATCCAGGATGCTCATTTCGTCCTATTTGGGACTCGTCAGCTGTAGGTACCTACACCCCAGTGAGTGATGTTGTTCCCACCAGGATTCCGACTCGGCTGAGATCGCTTCAAGCGCCAGAGCGTTATCCACTACACCACTGAGCCACGATAGCCACTTCTTGTGCGACGGGTATAGTTTTTAATATCAGGGTTTTTATATGATACCATCGTTGATTGGACCGAATTGATCTGTCACTATTGCCATATGGGCACCTGTGCGGATGCCTCAATATTGCCAGCAATCTGATTATGTTAATGATGGATCGTGGCTAGCAGTGGAATCCAGGATGTCCAAGAAGTGGGTATCGTGGCTGGGTGGTGTAGTGGATAACGCTCTGGCGTTTGGAGCGATCGCTCTCGAGTCCGAATCCCGATGGGAACAACATTACTCACCGGGAAGCAGGTACGTCCAGCTGACGAGTCCCAAATAGGAAGAAATGAGCATCCTGGGTTTCACTGCTAGCCACGATCCATCATTAACATAATTAGAAAGCTGGCAATATCGAGGCATCCGCACAGGAGCCCATATGCCAATAGAGACCGATCAATTCGGTCCAATCATTGGTTAACTGCTGGGTTATAAAAATCTTTATAGAAATTCCCTCTTTCTTCAAAAGTATCAGTTACTGAATGAAACTTCCATGGTAGCTATTCATGTAACTGGCTGTTATGACTTAAAGTTTTATATAAAATGGTATGCGAGTGTTGCAGCTAATACTGAATTAGTTTTTGTTGTAATGGCTACTGATGAGAATGTGTTTCGCGATATGTCTTAGTTATCGACTTATGCAAGTCTTACTGAATTGAATTTCGGTGTTTTAGAAGACAATTAGAGCTATCATTGAAGTTATACTCTTTAAATTCGGTTTCAACATCAGAAGCATGGTCATTTGTCCGATAGGCAACAACGCTGAAGAAGGTATGTGAAAGTATATAAAGGATGTCAATTAATCTTTTGTTTGGTTTCAGATGTATGTATCAGCAATCCAATCAGTAGACTCCAGCATCTACAGATACCACACAAGTAACTTATTGCGTTATCAACTGCTTTCCCGGTTGCTAGAATCAAGACAACACCAACTTCGTTGAAAAGATATACTCTATTAACAACCTGGAAAAGTTATTAGGATATTCTCCAGTTCAACATTCTCTGCAAGATTTATCCCTTCGGAGATGATAGAAGATTCAAGCTAGACTGTAGAAATCCCTTAGAAACAAAGTCAATTAATCGAAGTAAGGAGAACATGATCCCTTTCAACTGATGCACAAAAGATATTGGCTTTTAGATGATAAGAAACATCAAAATGATGTTAGAAATGCTTGTTAAATCACCTTGTTATCCTCAAAAAATCAATGTGACAGATACTTGTGAATTAACTTCAAAACCACAACCATACGACTGTGAATTTCAAACAGAATTTGATTTGACTTGTCGTTATATAATGAAGTACTGTCTATCTAGCAACATTAGTCTAAAGAGAGTTGAATTATACAGTCCCTAGAATATCATCAGTCACCTAAATTGCACTTCATAAATGATAAGCAGTCCTAAGTTCATTATAGTATACGTAATTACGATAAATGGGTTTCATCATCAATAATATATCCTTCTTTTTTATCCATATTATTAGATAATGAACATAAATCAGAAATTATGGCATTGGAAGATCAACTAGTGACATATACATCATTATTAGTTCATAAATAAACTTTTTTTGACGGGGTATATCTGCCTTAATTACTGGTAATGGAATACAGTAGAAAAAAATTCCGTTTAAAATATGCCTTCCCTTGAAAAACAGTATTATGGTTAGTCGCTTAATATATTACGATTATATCATACGATCTATTTAGTCGACCTAAGACATATGGTCATGAAAGTTAAAAGTACTTCGATGAATCAAGAAAGTTACTGTTCAATTTGTTATTTAAAATATCATTCAAAAAGGTGAAATATATGTATCATTGAATATCATGTCACTCTTCATAAGTGTCCTTTTAACAGAACAAATCTGCTTTCTATTTGATTCTATTGAGGTCAACCAGCTTGAAACTTAGATTCTGAAACATTTTCTAAGGAAGTAGTATTCATCATGGAGGAACAAAGGAAATCTGGGAGCACTGGACAGCTGTTTCATCCAACTAGTACGGGACTCTTCAGAAGTAGGCACCCACGATCTGGCTAGGGATGGAACTCAGGACCTTCAGGGTTTCACGGCGAACGCATTAACCATTCAGCCACTGGGTCAGTTTCTAATGGTTCACAATTTTCAACTTCTAAGGAAATCGTTCTTACGATCCACTTTTAATGTACAATTCAAACTTAATAATGAACTTTATTTACTGAAAAAAAGGAGTAGCAAACGGTTCATTATTGGTGCTTTTCTCAGCCGATTACTTCACAGTTAGTGTGGAGAATACTAAATCACATCCATTGATTGACCACTTCTATCTATATAAGACATACATGGATGACACTTCAAACATCTGTGAGAAGAACAATAACTTTGCAAATGTACCACAAAAGTTCGAAAAATCTCATAAGTCAACTAAATTTACCATGAAAAGTGAAAATAACTCGGAATTCCACTTCCTGAACATTCTGATGGCTTCATAAGAAGAATTTACAAGAAACAAACCTGGAATGGACAATATACCAAAGTAGGTTTCCACTAGGTAAGAAATGAAGTTCAATTTATTTACTGTGTACAAGATGATTCAATAAAATGAGGAGCTGACAATACTTCGAAGAGTGTTCATGGAGAATTTTTATCCTTCCTGATTCATTGCGAAGAACATTAAACCTAAAAACTACTAAGAAAGAACCCGTGAAGTTGCAAGATAATATTTACCAATATTGGGCTTAACGGAAATACAATGGAGGCGATGCCCAAGTATCGATTGTGTAAAGCACTGCAGAAGACCTTCTTTTTCCACCAACTTAGGATTGTTTTCTCCAGTTAGCTAGTGATTTGAACATGTGTAAAGGATGAACTGTCACTTTGGGCCACATCCACGTGTGTTTATCAATTCACCCGCTCTTATAGAGCTAGTTACGTAGCCTACATAAAGCGTTTTCTATTCAAACGCATCTTTGAGTACTAACATGCAAGGCTATCTAAAGGAGAGTGTAAAGCGACTAAAGGTTCGATTCCTCAGCATCCGAATAACTATGGTCACTCTCCTTCACCTAAATCTTCCTTTAAAGTCATTTCTAAAGTCAAATCAAACATTTTGAAGGGAGTGAGGATTTCCCACCTAATCATAGCAGTGGCCTTGGCAGTTCATAAGTTCAAATCTGGTCTCTGGGTTTAAAAGAGGTAATATCAAATCTCAAATTTCCCCTTGTTCATATTTTTTAGTTATTTATCTTATTTATCAACGTTAGGATTTTCACCCCCTTTCCTTACTCTGTAAATGCTGATTTCAATAGGACTGTCCCAGTTTCTGTACCTACTGTACAACTTTATACATTATCATGTTGTCATCTTTCAATCATTACTTTGTAATTCTATAAACAATTTTTTAACTAACTTGTGTTCTGCTTCTAGCCATAATCATCTTGTGACTCTATTGACAATTTCTGATGGTCTTTTATTGACCCATTAACCATTGATGGACATATATTTTTGTTGTAGCTATGAATATATAGATATACAGCTTCTGAAAATGATTCGTTGAAAACAGAATTTTTTCGCTGACTTGTCTTTTGAATTTTGAGGGAGTTGTGGGGATTTGGAAGTATTTCAAGTTGTTATTCATCGTAGGCTGACATCAGTTGGAGGAACAAAGGAAACATGAGAGCATTGGACAGCTGTTTCGTCCGACTAGTGTGGGACTCCTCAACAGTGCGCACCCACGACCCCGCCACGGATCGAACCCGCAACCTTCAGGTTCCATGGCTAGCACGTTACCATTGTCTTTTATTAATTTTTCATTATCTAATAGGACTATTTCATTCAATGATGGAATCTGAACATTCTGTATTTCTCTGAAGTGGTAGTCATTAAATGACTGGAACCGAACTTATGCATTCAGCAAAAAGGTTGTACTTGCTGAGTAGCTGGTTCACCTTTTTCTCTTCCTCTTTCCCTTTCGAGATTCTCATGGTCACTACTAAACTCACACTGGTCTACGCACCACCCCGCCCTGCAACAACGTACCTATCTACAGACTAGACGAAAACGTATCAACAGCTGGTCGTTAAAAAGTTATCAGTTTGTGGCTACCATAGTAAAAAAAAACATGATATTTTTACTTACGATTACCATTTTATGCACCTTCATTGTTATTCCATTACACTCCCTTGACGTTTTGTCTGAATCTTATTTTCTTAGCTAACAAACACCTGCTGATCTAATTACATACACATTTTATGTAAACTTTCTCAATATGTGGAATACGTTTATCTCTCTCCCCATTTTCGGTCCAACTCGCACTGTAGAATATTCATGGGATCTTTCGATTAGTTCTTGTATATTTATTCACTCAATGTTTGCTGATTCATTCATGCTATATTAGTGTTATCTTTTCTGCAAGTTGATAATTTTCTGTCAAACTAGTTCCAGTATGCAAACATGTCGTATAAATTGACGTTAAGATTGTTGTTACGATACTTGTAATTTCCCGTTACTATACAGAGTTGAACTGCTGTACCTTTGTTGGCGGATGGGCTCCTGTGCAGATGCCTCGATACTATCAGATATTGATGATGCTATATATTGATCTTTATGACTGGCAGAGGAAACTAGGATGCTTATCTTCCAACAACGGTCCAACAGTTTGCCTCTATATAGCCAGTTAGAAAGCATTTAAACGTAATCCCTCCAAACTAAGGAACCGAAAATGGTTTCTTCATCGGTATTACTACTGACCACACTTCCAATATCCATAAGGAATTAATCTGTCTATCGTAACCTCAGAGTGAAATGAGTACAAAGCATTTATTCAGAAATCGAGGTTTCATATTATCAAATGATATGTTTGTTCACTGCAGTGAGAGAAAACCAATAGGACAATACTACTTCTCGTCTATTCTGTGAATAAACCTTGGAATTGCAAGAGTCTTTCTACACAGTTCAGTAAATGGAACCATCCAGTTCATTGTTGGTCAGGATACTTTCAAACTTTTAATGGTGTTCATAGTTATGCCAGAGACTCGTATAAGTGTATTAAGTTCACTTGACCAAGTAATACCTGCTTACACTAAAAATGCTTCGTTAGAAACGTCATGTAATTGTTTACATTATTCGTAGTCTATATTGAAAATTTACTAACTGTTCAAATACTTACATCGATAAAAAATTAAATGACCTGCTGTGGCAATTGCTGTTATTGTTCCTTGTAGTTGTAACGACGTTTTTCCTGTTCAACTTTATAGTTTTTACCTGAGACTTATTTACTTCCTGATGATAACCATTTCCACAACCAACCGAGGTGATTGACACACTAAACATTTCGCCAACAACTTGTCAAAACAAATGAGTAGTTATTGTTGATATTATAACTCTTCCGCCTCCTTATTTGTAACATTGTTTACTCGGTCCCCATTTTCTGATTTCCTCAGTAAAATTCATTCCCTACAGATACAGCATTATTGAATTATTTCAGGAACACTTAAAGTCTTTACAATGTCATCCTCACTAATTAAGATGGAACCAAGATATAAATACCTAATGTAGCGCTATATTTATCTATACCATTTTCACACAAGTGTTCTGAGGTATTTTGCTTGTGTATAATAGAATTTAAAATGCCTCTGGTAGACATGAATCTCCAAGTTACTTAACCACAATATTACTGACTATATTTGAAAAATAGCATAGGGGGATTGTCAACTCTTCTTGCAACTGCTAACCAACTCATTTTCCCGTCACAAACCATCATTTTTTATACTGCTACTACTGTTCATGTAGATGAAACAACAAATCTATCGAGAAAACATTTCATTTATTGCTGATGTAGTAGTGAATAACTCCTCAGAATCAATAGCCTGAGTTTCGACGAGATTTAACATTGATGCTGACCTTCATAGTTTTAGCAGACTTGCTAAGCTGAAGCCATATGATCAAGTATCCACGTCAATTGGCACCTTGTCGTGTTACGTTGTGCTGATCGTAGGCGATCTCCTGGCCATCTAGTCGAAAAGTATTGGTATTTGGGTAAGGTCTGTCAAATATACTTTTCTACCTGATTACTTTATTGTATTCTTTCTTCGTTTCGTACTCCGGTATATTACAAGTACAAGGAGTTATTCATAAGCCTCTGCTTCTGTCACGTTCACGTAAGATCAATTCCTAGATTGATATCACTTGTGAACAATATTCTAGTAAAAATAGGAGTGAATGTCCTTAAATGCACTATTTCGTTGGTTTTTCTTACTTACAATTAAATATCTAAGAGGATCTAGCTAATCGCGTTTAAATGTTTCACACTCAACGAATCAAAATACACCGAATGGATTTATTTAAAACTTTTCCTTCAACACAGATCATGGAAAAAATTTATATATTATTCATTTAAAAAAGAAAAAGACTGACCAGTATGTCTAATGGCAATCTGAAGCAATCATTCAATGAATAGCCTCCAACATACGTTACAGAGAAACTGAATAGATGAAAATATAACCGAATAGATGGTTAAAAATATCCATAAGATAGATAAGAAATAGCAGTAAACGTAGCGTTGAGAAAAGTAGTCTAAGGATAAATTAAAAGACTAGGGAAGTGCAGACCAAGGAGAAAGTATTCAAAGCAAACGTAGGACGAAACAAAGACAGGAAGGCTTTTACAAAGAAAAGAATGATGAAATCCAGCACTTGTCGATTACCAACTCAACTCATGAATCATGTACCTATATGAAATCAAATCTCATCCTTTTTTTTCATTTTGCAGAAATGCAGTTTGTTATCCACCCACCTTTATAACCGAGTCAAACAGTCATCCTCCAAAGGAGATTCATTGGTGAGAATCATAAAATATTTTCTTGAGTGCATTTACATCTGCCGTTGAGAATCTATGTTCAAACCATATGCCAAGCAGCACAATATCACAAGCTTGAAGTCATATTTCATTGACGTACTTTCTTCAATATGTCACATCATTTCCTGTCTATTTTATGTGTTCGTTAATGGTATAAATCTATGTCGATCCGTTTTGTCGTTTATATTATATTATGAGGCTATATCTCATTGTTTGGTTTGGGATCCGTCTGGATGGGAGAAAACGGGATACTAGGTGGAGACCAGTTGAAACGTATCTTGAAGTGTTTGTCCATCGTGCCAGTTGTCTCCCCTGTAAGTGAATGTAGACTCATCCTCCTCCGCTTTAGTTCCACTTAACATTAACTTTTTTGCCTCAGTTTCGTTGATTAGTCTAAATAGATATTTGCGAGTATTTTTAATGAAGTGCTTCATTCGGACAAGTTTTCCATAGTCTAGCTAGTTATAAACCAATCCCTTGTGCTGCTAGCACAATATGACATGACTACTGAACCCACCTAAAGTGATACTACTAAAATTTCACTTCTTTTGCAGTTGAATGCTCCCAAAATTAGTATAGTGACTTGCATTCATGATGTCGTTTGCTGTTGTAGACTCCTCAGTCTGGCGAAAAGTGCGAAACTAAGGGGGGAATTGGAAAATAAAGGGGAAATGGTGGGGAAAAGTAGACATTGATGGGGATGGTCTTTATAAAAGGCATAAAAAGAGGGGAGAAGGGAAAAGTAGATTTTCAAGTGACACGGAGTGGGAAATTTCGACAATTAAGGGGAAATGAAGCGGATTTCAGGGGGAAAAGTAGACAAGTAAACATAAAGGCTGAAGGAGGAAAGCGACTTAAAAGGGAAAAAGGGTAAATGGGGGAAATCGATTTCATTTCCCGATGAGTGTCACTTTATTTAACCACTGAGCTTCCCACTCATTTTCCACTTTTTTCCCCTTTATTCAGAGTATCGAACTTAAGCAACTGCTTCACAATCGACTTTGGATATGATACGAAATATTTATAACTGTATCACCGGGGGCATAAAAGGAGGTCATCAGAAAAGCGGAATGGTGTTGTGATGTATCTTTCGAAAAATATCCTAAAATATTTTCCATACGTCAGTTCCCGTTTATGGTATTTGATCAACCAAACCACAGTCTGATTTACGTAGATGTTAAAGCAGTTCTTTTGCAAGTTGGATAAAGAAAAATAATAAATAGGATAATGAGTCTGTATTCGACAAAACGTCTCATCTCTAGGCTGAACCTATCAGTCCTATTAACTTTTTAAATAAATGAAGAGACTCTACGTATACTCAGTTTTAAGCTTTTCAACACTTATTTCTCTTATTGTTTGAGTTTGTTCATTTAAAATTGTCGGTTTGAAACCCTGCATATATTTACTGATCTGCCCTGACAGCTGGAATCTTACATTTTAGAGAATTTACTACCATCAATCAACTAGTAAGCTGACCCCAGAAATGTAATCAGCATAATTTAAACAACTATTTAGGAAATTTCTGTCTTAAACTTACGGAGTTAAATTAAACTCCGATTGCTAAAAATGCTCACGAATGTTTTAAGTGTGTAGAAGAATGAACACTTAGTTGAAAGCAAGTGGCATTTAGGGGTTTTTTTCACCATCTTTGAATGAACTGATAGACGAATCAACACAAAATCCGGCACATAAGTATATCTGTTCAAGTTGCCACACCACATCTCAGTATGCATAAAACAAGTTGATGAAGAAGCGAGATGATGAAATAAATGAAAGTGTATGGGATGAACAAAAATGAGAAATATGAATGTCAGATATCAAAAAGTAGATACATCTGCGCAACTACTGCCGGTGCCTTGCTATATAGCCGGGATTCTTCAGTCTCTGACTCCTAACTTGTCGAAGACCCCAATCAGGCAGTTCTAACCTTCCTGCACGGCTCAGTCCAACAGCCCGAGACTTCATGGACTTGTAGTACACCTTTCTGGCTCCAAAATCCAACTAGAGCCAAAACAAATAGACCAAAATGAACCAACTAAATATTAACTAGAGAAAACTCCTAGCTCGCCTTAGAATGCTTTAGCTGTCTTAAGTTTTGTTTTAATGAACATGCATCCAAGCAGACTTCGATACTATTTTGCACTCCCGTTGAGCTGGCTAATTTGTAGATCAGCCATATTAGACAGATAATTTGGATGGACTTCTTCCCAAACAATCACTTTCACATTTATTCTATTCAAATATATTGCTCCTTCTAATATATTCCTGAACACCACTCTTTCGATTCGCATTCCGTTATCAATACTTCCAATTAGGTAAGGTGCTGATTAAGCATGTTCCCGGAGTATATCGAGTTAATTAGTGTTGGTTAAGCATTACATAGTAGTAACACATCCAGTCCCTCAAATTTGGTGAGCCTGAGTATCATTCTCTTACTGTGTCTAGTACTTTCTTTTCCTGCGGTTATTTACTCGTTCTATTTTTATTTTTAGCATGTAATTTTTGTTCTCGTTTTGTATTGCGTTTAACCGTAAGTTATTTTACGTTGTAACTTTGTTATTATACACGTCACACCCCATTATATCTCTTATAAGTGGCTGAGAACAACTACTCTCCTGAGCAGATGGCCGTAATTCCCCAGCTTCCTAACTTCTGAGCACACACCGACTGCCTGGTTGGTCCACGTAAAAACCCAACTAGCCCTGATGCAAATTACCTCAAAAGAGACCAAAACAAAATGGTTGTTTTCAGCCTCCCCATGAACGTTATGGAGATTTCAGATATGCTTGGTGACACTGCTCCAAACCTTTATGACCGTTTCAGGTAGGCCCTCATCAAACATGTAAATCTGATTGAACAGCAAAAGGTACGGGAACGTTTTTGCGATGTTCAGCTCGGCGAACGTTACACAAACGCTCCACCAATTGCGACAGCTTATTTTCGATCCTAAGGAGATGATGCTTTCCTCAAACAACTGAGGCTCCAACGCCTTCCACAGTCGGTTCAAGGCGTCCTTGCATCTTTCCATCAGTCTTCACTCGTGGAGTTAGCTGAGACTGCGGACAAGGCAGTGGAAGCAACCCGGACTGGCACCAGCTGTCAGTGTGACCACTGGTTCCAAGCTTAGTTCAATGCCTGCCCGTCAGGAAACTATGTAAGTTTCAACTCTATTACTTATATCACCATATTAGATGAACAACTTTGCAGCATCCGCGCGGAGATGAAGGAACGCTGGTCATTATGCCACAAAGTTTTTCACTCATGTTTCCAATCTGCCACTAAACGTCGCACTAGTTCGCAGTGAAGCAGCTGTCAATCTGAAATTTGTTGGTATGCTAGACGCTATGGTGCCAACGCGGAAAATTGTAATAAACGTGTACTTTTGACTGCAAGTAGCTTGAAAACAGGTAAACCACCCCGCCATGGCGACCAACTACCCTAGCGTGTCGGCTGTTCCACATAACTGATCGTGATTCAGGGGCACACTTCCGGGTAAATCCTGGACAAAAGCGACTGCGGCCGACTTCTCTACAACTCCGTACTACCAACGGTTTGCCCACCACGATACTCAGTCGTAAGTTACTCGGCCTTAACCTTGGACCACGCCACTCATTCCAGTGAATTTTCATCACTGCAGACGTAAACGCCGGCATGACCTGTATGGATCCATTACAAAATCGTCAGTTGCTAGTAGATCTGGGTAACTGCAAGTTGATTGATTCTACCATAACACTCTCGGCCTCCAGTGTTGTTACTAGCACCCTTTTTGTCATCCCGGTGTAAATAAAAAACTTATATGCCCCAATCCTATGCTCTCAATGTCCAGTCATTTCCGGACATTTTCAAGCCAGCAGCTGGCGTACCTTGCGTAACGTCTAACGTCTGGAACTACATGGCGGCAACTGTCCCACAAATTTTCGCCACACCGCGACATTTATCTCACGAAAAACTGCAAGCCGTCAACACTGAGTTTGAACACGTGATGGGAATGGGGACCGTTAGACCCTCCAATAGACCATGGTCTTCTCCTTTGTATGTGGTCCCAAAAAGAAATGGCATAGACTGGCGGCCCTATGGGGCTGGTGTCTGATGATGACTGAACCCCAAAGCATTCCCAGATATTCACATAGTGCTCAAATACACTGCTTGACTGCTACTCTGAAAGGTGCGACGGTCTGCCGCAAACTTTACCCGACATGCGCCTACTATCAAGTGCCCATACATCTGGATGACCTATCGAAGATAGCAGTCATTACACCATTCGTTCTGTTTGAATTTCCTCCCATGCCTTTCCGACTGAGGAATGTGGCACGGACTTTCCAGAGTTTCATCTACGACGTCTTGCGTGGCTTGAATCTAACTTTTGCCTGCCTCGACGATATCCTAGTCGCGAACGTAGGCGAGGATAGCCATCGCATTTACTTACAGCAAGTTTTTGCAAGGTCGGCATTCTGTACCCTTAATAAAGAATTCCGCACTGATATGTCCTATCTTTCTTCCGTAAATATTGATTATCTTCGAGAGCACCACGAGAAAATCTGAGAGCCTTAATCGGGTCAACTCCATGTGAATCTGCGCTTCTACCATCCTGTGGCCAACGACTGGAACTCCTTGCTCTAGCAAGTAGTAACAGTAAGTCTGGTAGGCGTGTTCAGGGAGATGCTAGGTTTTCACATAGACGTCTTCTACAGGGATTAACACGAGCCAACCTGCCTACCATCCTTATTACCAAAAACTGGACAACCTGATCTCACACAATAACACCTCTTCCCTAATCCAGCCAGTATTTATTTTGTGCGCACTTTGGAACTTTCGGGTTTTCACCCGCAGCTACTTCGTGCGCACTTACCAACTTTTGGGCATTCCCGCCAAATTTCACAAACATTTCAGTTGGTTGTTAACGTTTATTTGATGTCTATAACACAAGCATATTTGGCACATAAACATCAAATATTCACAGAACAATATTAAGGATTATACCTTCTCATAACTTGGGATATGGGTTATTCAAAATCTTCGGGCGCACTGCCAACACTTTGGAGACCTCGGGAGCATTCCACACACTTTGGATGTTTTGGGCCCGTTCAATAAACATCCAAACTTCTGGGATTACTGCAGACACTTTGGGTAACGCCCGAAGTTTTTCAGGAACCATGAAACCTCTGGACGGCTGTTTGAGTACATCTAAACTTGTGATTGCGAACTCAACTTCTATTCCTTTTTTGATAAGTGACTGCGTTTCCTAAACCTTTGGAACGTTGCTGTTTGACTTCCTTTAATCATTTAATGCATTATTCGTGTTTCAATATAACGAGTGCATGAAATCTTTATGCAAACAAATATATAAGCAGGTACTCATGGAATACAGTGATGCTTTTTATAAAATTCTACAATCCCTTCACTATCCCTTATTTTCAGTTAAGTTGACAAGTCATAGATTTCATGATGATACTTCAGCACCTGTCACAATGGGATTTGATGAACGTAACCCCTACTTAAGCATAGCAACCTAAACTCACAAAAGAAGGCGACGAAGCTGGAATTTGCATAAGGCTTTCTTTTGTTCATTAACTGTATTGTTAAGCTCGACTTAGATTTAAACTGCATTAGAGTATGTCTGCACTATACCAAAAAATAGAGAAATATTAGTACCAGCCTAGCATACAATCTGTAGGTAATTGTATCAAATTTACCGACTGCATAATCAAAAAGTAGTACCGTCCCCAGGTTTATGCTATTGGCAGCGAGATATTCCTTCCGGTAGTGACAGTAAGTAAATTTTTACATTTACCTTAAATCGCTATTCAGCCTATTTCACTACCTAGTGATGAAGACATAGATAATTTCCAACAGCATGAAATGCAGGAATGTTTGGTCTTTTCAGCCCTGCCAGTTTTTGACGACGTTAGGCTAGTCAGTACACGGGAGTCCATCACGACCACAATACAACATTCTGTTCTGCATGCGATACGAAACATCGTTTATCAAATAAAGGTGAATCAAGCTGACGCACGCATTGTACTGGTAAGGCTTTGTCCTTTTCACCCTAAACTTCCAGTAGGTCCCTGAACAGTGATGAGAACGCCAAGTCACTCCTTTTTAAAAAGGAGATGCATAGTAGAACAGTGTCTTCTGACTGGCTATAAGTCTTTCTCAGGTTTGAAAAAGATTACTCTGTGATACTTCACTTCTGAATTTATGTTTTGGCACAGTTTAAGACGACTGAAGTGAATGCAAAAGTTGTTCTTGAAAGTAACGGTTTGTCGACACACTGAAAAACGGTATTTAATGAACATTCTCTCCACAGCTTCAGAAAGGAAGGCTAACCAATGCTTATGGCAGCACCACCTATACCTTTAGATGTCGAATTTCAATGTTGTGCGGTATTCCAATATTCAATATCTTTCAACGGGCTAGTGTAAACCAACTGATTTCTTCGTGCTCGCTTCTAGATCTTGCGGAACGGTTCCAGGTCTTTGGTGGATTCCAATGCAGTAGGTCTACCCACTCGACTGCTGTAGCTCTGGTTAACCCGACGGGCGGTTGTGTGTTGTTTAGATTTGTTGGGAGTGTTGTTTGTTTGTTTTTTCTTCCGAAGACTGTGGTGCAGATGGGTTTCTCAAGTGTCGTACCAGCAGACAATTGGTCGGACTGGTTGCAAAAAGGAGATGAAAAATATGTGCAGAGAAATCAAGGGAGAGAAAGTGCAGAGGGAAACAAAATAGAAAAAGAAAAGGAAAAAAGGAAGAAGAATAGTATATATTTAAAAAAAAGATAAGGAAAAAGGAAACGGCACGGAAGAATAAGCATTGGTAGGTTCGTTGGGAATAGGTGATAGGAAGAGCTTTTGTTAAAGTTCGAGAAAGTAGAGTCAGAAGTAAGAAGAATAAATAACATGATAGGACGAATGGGAATATAGTAATTCTTTTAGTAGGAGACGGTAACTGGAGGGGACGTCTACAGGAAGGTATAAGGTTAAGCCAAGTTCTCAGTGATAGTGGTTTTACTAAGTGTTCAGTAGCAGCTGGTCGTACCGAGTTAGTAGGTCATGTTAGCCAAGTCCACATCCCAGTTGGATAAGCGCAGACTGTGCGTCGCTGCGTAACTGTCCAACCTCTTCTTGAAGCTGTCAACAGACGGAGCAGTAGCAATCTCGGCAGGCAATGCATTCCAGTGGCCACAAACTCGCACAGAGAGGAAGTGTGATCGCACACGGGTTTTTTGCTCTTTGGTGAGCGATCCTCCTTGGGTTTCCACGAGGATCACCACGGTGGCCGTTCGGTAGGATCCCACTGTTCGGATGACTTGGGTTACTGAGTGTTTTGTAATCCGTTATCATGTCACCACGTAATCTGCGGTAGCTTAGGCTGCAGGGCCCTAGATCTTTCAGCCTGTCCTGATATGGTTTTTGCCTCATTCCCAAGACACCCTTTGTAGCTCGCCTATGGACTTTCTCCAGGAGGTTCAAGTCTCTTTTCAGATATGGTGGTGCAACGACGTTGTGTACCTCTAGGTGGGTCGTATATACGTCCTGTACAGCTTCAAAAAGAGTTCCGGGGTCAGGCCACCCAGTTGTCTGCGCATGAAGTGCAAATGCTCTCGGAGGTCAAGGCAACCAATGTTGTGCACTGAATCGTTACCATAGTATTTAAAAACATCAAACCAATTCCAATGTCGAATATCTTTTTACGAGGTAGTATAAACCAACTGATTTCTTCGTGCTTGCTTCTAGGTCTTGCGGAACGGTTCCAGGTCTTTGGTGGATTCCGATGCAGTAGGTTTACCCACTCGACTACTGTAGCGCTGGTTGGCCCGACGGGCGGTTGGATGTTGGTTGAATTTGTAGGAAGTATGTGTTTTTTTCCAAGGACTGTGGTGCAGATGGGTTCCTCAAGTGTCGTGCCAGCAGACAATTGGTCAGGCTGGTTGCAAAAAGGAGGCGGGAAATGCCAGAGAAATCGAGGGAGAGGAAGCGCAAAGAAAAATGAACAGTAGAAAAAAAAATCAAGAAAAAGGAAACGCCATGCAAGAGGAAACATCGTTGAATTCATGGGAGAGGGGTGACAGGGACAGCTTTTATTAAAGTGTGAGAGGATAAATTCAGTAGGTAGAGAGGGAGAAAACAACGTTATAGGACTGCTAATGGGAATGACGATAGTCATTCTATTAGTAGGAGACGGTAACTGGGGGGGGGGTGTCTATTGGAAAGCATAAGATTGAGCCAAGTTCTCAGTGATAGTGGTTGGAAGCACAGAGTTAGTAGATTGTGCCAACCTAGTCCTTGTCCCAGCTGGATGAGCGCCAGCCGTCCGTCACTGTGCAGTTTTCCAACCTCTTCTTGAAGCTGTCAACGGGCAGAGTAGTAGCAATCTCATCAGGCAATGCATTTTAGTGGCCGCAGACTTGCAGAGAGAAAAAGCATAAATGCACACCGTCTTTTACCCTTTGGTGGGCGATTCTCCCTAAGTTACGACGAGGATCGCCACGGTTGCCATCTGGTAAAATTCCGCTGTTCGGTTGACTCGGGTTACTTAGTATTTTGTAAGCCGTTATCAAGTCACCACATAATCTATGGCTGTTTAGTGAGTAGAGTCCTAGATCTTTCACCCTGTCCTCATAAGGTTTTCGCCTCATTTCCATGACACCTTTTGTAGCTCTCCTTTGCAACTTCTCTCCAGGGGGCTCACACCTCTTTTGAGATATGGTGGTGCAATGACGTTGTGGACAAGTAGGTGAGGTAGTATGCAGGTCCTGTACAGCTTCAAAAAGAGTTCCGGGGTTAGGGCACCCGGCTGTCTGCGCAAGAAGTGCAGTACTGCGTAGGCTCTGGAGGCGTCTCCCCGGCAACTGGTGTCTAGTTTGTCGGTCATCATAAGTCCTAGGTCTTTCTTCGTGGTGGTGAGGGGAAGTTGTGCTCCACAGAGAGAATAGGGTACCTTCTGAGAGCCTGGGGTGTGGAGACACATGGCTGGGCATTTATCTAGGTTAAATGCAAGTCCATTAATATCCACCCACTCTGAAAGTAATCTGATATCACTTTTCAGCGCACTTGATTCTGTTTCGGACGTCACAGCTCTTCATAACTTAACATCATCAGCCTAAATTAGAATTGGGGGGCTGGGATTCAGTGGTTGGTCATTCACAAAAAGAAAGAATGGCAGCTAACCCATAATCGCTCCTCGTGATGCACCGGACGATTATTTCCTCCGAGTCGGGCAAACTCTGTTGGCTTTTATGCAGAATTCTCTGCCCTCCAAATAGTCCTGTAGCCAGGAGGTCACTTCTCCCCTGATGCCCAACCTTAGTATCTTGTGAATAAGAATGGTGTGCGGGACTGTGTCAAAGGTCTTAGCAAAATTTAGGAAAATGACATGAACAGGAGTCTGGAGGTTTTAACATGCCTTTCACTAATCACCGACCACGGAAATGTTTGAGGCACAGGACTTACCCTTTCTGAAATCACGCTGAGCATCACTTGGTGCTCTGCTGTTTGCGGGGCACTCTACAGCATGGTCGTCTACCAGACCCTTCATTACTTTTGAAACCACTGGTAGAAGGGCTATGGGTCGACAGCATTTCAGGTTCTGCCTGTCTCCTCTTTTGAAGATGGGGGACAGAATAGCACATTTCCACTCCCGTGAAAGCATGTGATTGTCCAAGCAGCTTTGAAACAGGTTACGCAGCGGGCTGCACAAAGCACCCGTGCATTGTTTCAGCGAAGCCGGTAGGATGCCGTGGCATCCTGGTGATTTCCCCACACACAGCTTTGGTGGCTTTTCGAGGACCATAGCAGGAGCTACCTTTACTTCATGCAACTCTACTACACTTGGTGGTGCTGAGTGCTGCTCGGGCGGTTGACGATTTTGGTTAGATGGGGACGTGTTCAGTTGCGTGTCAAAGGCTTCTGCCGCCTCAGTCCGAAGACGTTCTCTTCTTTCACCCGCTTCAGGATTCAAGCTCCTTAGCTGGTGTATTTATTATTATTATTATTATTTTCTGCCTGCCATAGATCGATATAGATTTTTGGAGTTTGCCCTGAACTTCTAGGAAAAGCTGATCCGGAACGACCTCTTGTCTTCCCTCACTTTGAAGTCGCATCTATTTCCCAGGGCCACGTAAGCGGCCTGGTCAGACTGCTTTCTGGGGGTCCTCCACTTATGCTATCCTTTCCTCTTGGCCTTCAAAAGGTGTTCAGTGCCTCGCCACAGCCATGAGGTTGCCACCTTGGTATTCCTGTGATTACTGCAACGTTTTCAGAGACGGCCCTCTTGGTGGTACTTCTAACTTGTTCCCAATGTTGATCAATCGAAAGGTTGCTCCACTCCTGAGGCCTTGGTGCTGCCGACAGATATTGGTTCGCCGCCTTGCCTTGTTGTAGCAAAGACAAGAGCAGGATCCCTTTATATGCCAGGTCGAACACTAACGCACCATGATGGCTGCTCCCAAGGGGGGTTTGAACCCGAACGTTTTCAGCCAGTGGGTGGTCACTGGTAAAACGGCAGTACAGTTTGGGCGGTTTTCCGCCCGACCCCCAGAGAGTATCATCGCCAAAATTCTTGGGCGGTCCAGCCTTTTGGATAGTGTTGAGTAGGTTTCGGTCGAAACTTCGGCTTGAGGTTCCTCTGTTCTGCCGAAGATTGAGAGTTGAAGCGTTGAAGTCGCCGGCTACAAGGACCTGGTCATATCCCATGGACGTCCCTCTGGACATTACTCGCAGCAGTTGCCGGTTGTTTCACGCTGCTAGTGAGAGTTCTGCAGGCGACCCCACTAGGTACTTGGTGTGTCCAACCGCAAAGTGACACAAGATGGAGCCTGAGAGCCCTAAAAGTAGAGTTTCAGTTGCTCGTTCACTTTCAAGATCGTCACCCATAAAAATTGCTCCTCCACCTCCCTTCTCGGACCCCCTGTCTTTCCTGAACAGACACATACCACCAAAACTAGTTTCGATTTCACCAATATCTGGTGATAACCAAATTTCTGTCAGGATTGGATCTCCGGGCGAAGCGAGAATGGAGAGATCTTAGTTCCCCCATCTTACTTCTAAGCCCCCTCACATTACTGTGGAGACACTTGGATATGTTTCTAACAACATGGGGTGCCCTGGTGGTCGTAAGCAGCGGTGAAACTTTCCCACAGTGATTTCTGGGGATTTTATAGAGTCTAGGCTGGTTCGGGTATCTTGTCTGTTGACAGTGACGGTGACTTCAGCGCTAGGCGGAGCAGTCGTTTGCTGCCCTCGCAGTGTCCTGGGCCTGATTTTACGGCAACGAACGTCCCGGCTGGTGTTGTCTTTTACTATGTATCAAGTCTTCAGTACTTCGGTTAAAAGTTCTTGACACCCAAAGCTTATGGTCGTCAGCCAGGTTGATGTTTTCGTCGTCAAATGCGAAGGACGTGGCGGTCTGCAGTCCGCCACCGCCGCTATCCCATTTAACCCCATCCTCGTCGATAACCGCTGCCGCTGTTGGACGTTGCGAGCACACTTCTCTACTGATGTGCCGGTTTTTAGTTCCGGTATGCCGTGAACAACCATGGCTGTTGGTTTCGGTGTGTGGGATGCCTCGCTAGATACTTTTCTCGCTGACCAAGGCCGGTCCTGCCTAGCTCTAGAGCTGGATGGCCGGTTGATGACTGACGTATCTGACACCAACAAGAATCCTTTCGCCTACTTAGCTGAGCTCGGGGTCACTCCCACCGGCGGGGGCTTCCCCGGGCTGAGTAGCTGCCTTTGCAGAGCCAGCGCAGCTTTGCTTCTTATCTGCCCAGCCATAGTGTGGCACATACCGTTTGCCATTGCTGCTCGTCAAAAGACTGTCTGTCCTTGAGAAGGCTATCGTGGCACACAGGGACGTCAAATAGGACGATGGAATTCGATCCGTCATCAACACCTCTGTTGTCGTGTACTGTGGATTGGTTTTTATGGGAAGGGTGCAACTTCTTTTCCACTGTGACTCATTCTTCTCGATATACAGCGGGGATAGCCGTTAAAGTGGCTTCAGGGTTAGACATGGTTAGACAAACACCAAACTCCAAATTTGATTTAATGGAGTTGGCAAACAATGATGCCTCGAATTGTACATCCATTTCAATGATGTCCTTGTGTGTGAACGCTTGTTTGTATGTTGACGCTGGTGATTGTGCTTGCACTGGTGCTACCTGCGAACCCTTTCTGAACAAATAGTGTCTGGTTTTAGAAGGCCTGTACCCCACTGGACGTGAAATATCACTTAGCAGCCTATCAGCAAGTACTTCTTGGTCAGCAAAGAGAGTGGAGGCTGAGAGGAAAGAAGCGACGGTAGAACGTGGCACAGGTAAAGTGACGAGAGACTAAGGTAATGCAAAATAGCCTAACAAAATTAGGATATGACAGGTCTGATGGTGGGAACCTATGGTAACCAACTCTATCCAAGGTCATAAGACCTGTATCGGCGGCGAACAAATCTTTGGAAATGACACCAAACACACGTGACCAGTGTTACACGCACAAAGTCACCAAAAATGGCCGATGGCCTTGATAGAACCATTGTGTCGATGTAAAGAAAGAACAGGATTAAAGACAAGGGCAAGCTGCTTATTGCCGAGCAAGCCCCTCAAACCTCCACTATAGACCCTATATCCTCCGTTCTCCTGATATCACGGTGACTATTCTTCCCCCCTTCCCCCAAACTCTACATGTGCATACCGAAGCCCTTACTGATGCTCTCATGCAAAACAAAGTCACCCCCCTTAGGTGCATGTAGTACAGCTTAAACTCGGACACAAAGAAAAGGGGCCACCTAAAACTCAAAAGGTGTTCTGTCAGTAAGAGATAAAACAGTGTATCTCTCTACTTTTCGCGCCAACTTTACGTACTCTAGCCTCCAATATTGCTTCCCCAAATTCTAGGATAGCTAACTCTACCCGTCATGCTTCTATGTTTCTCTTTCTCATCCAGCGGGCAGACTATTACCTTGGATCATGCCAACACACACCCATCATCGAAATAAGCCACTAACTTATATTCATGATCTGCAAACCATCGTTTCTTACCACCTAAGCCTCTAAAGAAAGAAAGCCGGAGAACAACTCGCACTTGACTAAAAGCTGCCCAAAACTCATGGCTCCCACTGGAATTGCATCCAGAAACCTTGGCAATAAATGCTGTTTTTATCCAAGAATAGAGGTTCTTCGACTCTTGACTGCTATTCAACTGGCGACAAGACAAATCAGAACTGACGTCATGTGAAGCGCCATCTTGTAGGATGGTTCAGCGATGAAACCCTACACATCATCCGCCGTAATGTGAAAACAGAGGCTGGATAGGATTGCGCCCCCGGCTTAATTTATTCAAATGACTTTGTTTACAATATAGTGGACCCAAATAACTGCTACACACTGCATAACACAGTTTCCCGTCATCCATCCCAGTTTCCTATAATATCCGTAGACAGCACAAATTTATCGAAAACTCGCGTATTTTCAGCTTCGTTTGTACTCAGTGTCACATGTGCAATGTACTTCTGTTAATTATGTGACTCACTGTTGTCAGAATACTGCACGTGCTGGGGGGTTATACTAGTGTCAATTCTCGCGGCTGTTGTGTAGTGAAGTGGCTTTCACACAACATTTGTGACCAGTGATATTCAAGCTATTGTATACTCCGGAAGACTATGTGGCATAATGATTTACTCTTTCTAAACTTTTTCAGTCCATCCAGATATGCCTTACAGAAATTGCGTGTGTTCATATAATTCATTGCTCCAAATATATTATTATTTACTGATTCTCCATAAAATGCAGTGGGAAGTTTGGTTTGGTCTTCTCAGTTATGTGTGAGTTGTCGCTTCCATCTTGTTCTGGGCCAATATGTATCTCATTTATGAAAACTAGCTTTGAAACACAAACGTGGCTTTTGCTATGTGTAACTTCCTGGTCGTCATATGTCTTCAGCCAGGAACATGATGCCATTTTCCATTGGCAGCCAAATTCTACAGCAATCATGAATAGGTATAAAATGGTATTTAAAGCCCTTTTTGGAAGGCGAACTACGTTAGCTCCTCAAAAATTGGACACTTGTCAAGTAGCCAGTCTTCAATTTCTAATTATAAAAACTTCAACAGTGTGTGTCTACCTATGTGGTCTTCAGCTCCTTCGCTCTCAAAATAAGTTTGAATGTTTGCGTGATGATCTTTGAGCTGTATGAAATCCTTTAACCACCGTAACATAACATCTAGTTGACTTTTTATCACATTGCTCGTTAGTTGGACATTGAATTAGTTAGTTCATGTAATTGGTGTTACATCAGCCTCTTAATTTAGGTGATACCGATACACAATAATGCTTGTTAACCAGCGCGTGCTGGTATTAATAGGAATACCTCATTATTGTTATCAATGTTATCCAGTTGAGAACATGGCCAAGATTTCTGTCCCAGCAGTAGTCTCGTACTCTTTTCTGACCTGGAGGCCGAGAGAAAGTGCCGTACAACGTTTACAACCCTAGAGGACAGTATGGTAGTTGTGAAGACCATTTAGAGAAAATAGTCTTTTCGAGGATGGATGGTTGTTATACGCTATGTTACACCACTTTTTGGATTGATAAAGGGTCGTTTCAGACGAATCCTGTCGAGAACCTTATGATACGTTCCAGGCACTTGTATGGACTGAGGGCGAAAATAAATTTACCACGCAGAGAGCGTGCGCTCTAAAGGGCAGGAGCATGAAGATTGTTTTAAACCAAAGACAGCCCTCTTTAGCTTGGCAGAAAACAGTTCGCCGTCTGTTGCTATATCTACCATCTGTGAACGACCTTCATCGGACATCAATTCCCCCATACTACCGCACGTTAAAGCTGACAGGGTGTGGAGAAGTGTGATATTCGACGAGACTCAAACACAGTATAAGACACCTTACAGACAGTCGAAAAAGATAAAACGGCTGCGGATCGGTTTTCAGCATCTATAAATGTTAGACAATGTTTTTCCACCACGCTGATCCACTGTTCGTATCACACCCACCGTGATATGAACCTTTCTCACACAGCGAAGGAGAGGGATCTAAGCCTAGTACTGTGTGAAATCCTGGATGCCAGTTTGGTTCATCCACCGAACACCTATGGTGAACGTGTGATGTTGCTCACAGTGAACAGAGAAATAGGCACTTTCGCTCCACTGCTTCTATTTATAGTTTACAGGATCTTCACCACCACTCCACTACGTGGATCACATTGGAAAGTCAGACAGAAGAGGTTTGCGGCCACCGCCGTAGTCAGTGGTATACCTGTTGACGTAGTCGAGAAAAGCCCTAGCGGCTAGGCATTGGTACGGGGACCTCGCAGATCTAGTTAGGTAGCGGGTCAGGTCCATTCAAAACTTGACGTCGCAACAATTTAACTCCTTCATTGCGACCGTTATCATTGACAACATTCAACCATCTACTTCCCTACTAAACGTCTCAGCTCTCAAAGTACTATCTTGTTATCAGTAACATTACTGTTTATACTTCCACTATCTCCACCAAACTTTTCCTTTCCCCCTTCCCCCTCCTTACTCACAGTCATTTCTTCATCTTCAGTTGGCCCTTCCATATCATTGCCTTTCCCCGTCAGCTTTTTCAGTTTCACGAGGGCTGTTCTACTTTTTTACTTTTTCTCTTTCTGCATCTTTCTTTCCATTTCATTTGTTCCTCT
Organism: Heterobilharzia americana; assembly: GCA_944470555.2. NCBI lineage: Eukaryota > Metazoa > Platyhelminthes > Trematoda > Strigeidida > Schistosomatidae > Heterobilharzia > Heterobilharzia americana. The sequence continues at coordinate 156,659,727 of OX104127.1, forward strand.
CCCAAGCCTTCTCACCTTGCGAGCAGTTCAAACAACTATTTTGGATTGCCATGCCTGATGAGTCCGTCTTCAACACAGCCAAGAGACAGACCACATACCTCCCCACACGTTAAGCCACAATCCAATTACCTGCAGGGCCCACCAGTGCTACAATAGAAAGGACTGGACCTGATACATTAGAATCTACCATTCTGCCAAACCTAGGCACCAGCTTTAAAATAGATTTTCAACTTTGCACACACTGAGTGCATGCAATGTATACAACGGCAGTTTCTATAGCATCAGGTACTGATACTTGGGTAACTTTGTGGAAAGGGTGCTGAGTGCCGCCAACAATTAATCCCGCTCTGTGTTGCAAACGTGCTCAACAAACGAGAGCGTTAACTTCATGGCAAACAAGTGAGGAGATATTTAACAATTAAGTAAATGGCCAGGCTGTTAGGCTCGCAACTTAACACATGACTCGACAAAACCACAAACGTCAACAACCACTCCTAACCGCGAACATTCCGGTGCGAGTAGTAGCGAGGACCTGCACAGGAACAAAATCTGATTTACAACAGTTCAAAAAACTTCTGAAACACAAACCGGCCAGATTTCCTGATTCTGACGAATTAGGGCCTGTGATTCTAAAAGCCTGGGCTATAAAATCATCTTCACCGCCTCACAACCTTGATATAGTTTCAGTCAGGAGAAAAGGGGTATCAAAAGGGCGTCCATCCGTCTATCTCTCTTTCTTTCTCTTTTTCTTCTATCAAAATTTCAAGGAGGTGACAGATAAGATATGACCATCAGTGGGACCTTTGTTTTGCCTCTCATGCTCCTCAGCGTACTGGAAATCCTGATGATATTTGACAATTTTACAACGAAAGTAACACTGTTCACTACACGCAATGGTGTTTCAGAAGTGGAAGGCCTTATCCTTCAGCTTCACGATCGCCTGGGTCGGTTGGACGGGCAGCGGAATAATAAGCGAGCGGTGTGCATTGTCTCCGTCGACCGGGCGAAAGCTTCTGACAGTGTCAAAGACAGCACCCATCTAATAAATACTTCGGTATCGGGAAGCCGTGAATTTCCAGCCTCTTGCTTGTGGCTGGCTTGTAAGTTACGGCTTTCTTTAGCGAGCTGGACAAACCCCAATGACTGCGGGGCCTTCGTGTCCACAATGTCTAGAGGAACGGCACCTGGTCTACTCTTCAGCCCGATCTTCATTACAATCTGCTCATGGTGGTTTCTTTCTTCTTCCTTCTATTTGTGGATGACATCAAAATGTGTCGGATAATAAGCAACAGAAATGATCCTAAATAGATCTGAAACGAGTGTTCAAAACTGAAGTTTCGGTCTGCAAAAACATTCAAAGCTGTAGGACAGGGAAGTGTGGATTGACATATTTTTGAAGTGGTTTCTAGGGGAAACTCTTTTACAGGTCTCTGTCATGGGTAGCTACGAGCTCTGGCTACGAAACCACTTTTGATATTGTTAAAAACCTTCTCCAGACCATACCATTAGGTTATTAACACAATATTCCCCACTTCTCAGGAAAGGGTCAAGCCTTCTGGAGAAGGTAGACGGATGGGCAACTGTATATGTCATGGTGCTAGGTGGTTAATCTTACTCTAGGAGACTCCGATAACTTAGTCTGTTTACCGTCCAGCACGACGGGAAACGAGCAGACGTGGTAACGGCGTGAGATTATTCATGAGGTGAACCATACCTGCAAACGGTTATCAACCCAGAATAGATAGTCATGAGGAAGCTCGCCAGAAGTAGCCCATCAAACATATAGTACCACAACCGGACCCAGTTACTGAGCGCTAGGACTACGTGGGATATGGGACCCCTTATCAGTGGAAGTAGTAGTAAACAGACAGATGAGAAAACCGGCATGCAGGGTTTACCGTTAGCTGACATAGAGAGTCACAAGCTTCCTTAATCCCCCACAACGTGTAAGTGGTGACATCTTACCGCTTTCCCAGTAATGCCTTTCCGAAGACGCTCACTATTGTTGGACATATATCCTTCACTTCTTTCCTTTCAGATCATATAGTAAACGTCTCTAATCTATTTATTGCCCGATTTACGGAAACTTGTATAACCCAGAGCTAGGTGCGGAATGGAACTGCAAAGAGACCATAGGTCTTCCCTACGTCCCGTATTTTTATAACAGAGGCAGTCTACAAACGACAGAAGGGGTTGTAACATCTCGAATAGTTGGACATGGGGAGGCAGGAAAGACTCTGCTCCCATCCCAGGAGTAGAGCAATGAGGAGGAAATCAGCGTCGGAACAATCTCGAGATCTTAAGAAATTCTAATTCGACAAGCCTGTCTGAAAGATTTCGGCTACTGAAGAAATTATACAGCCCCTACAAACTTAACCAACACCCTACCGTCCCATCTGGCCAACCAGAGCCACAATAGAGGAGCGGATAGACCTACTGCATCGGAATTCACTAATGATATGTGACCGTTCCAGAAGGCCTGAAAGTGAACGGGAAGAAATCAGTTGGTTTACCCAAGCCCCTTAAAAGACATTGAACGCTTCTAGTAGGGCCCTATTCCGAAAGAACAGGCACTTTAAGAAGGCGGAGGAGTTGCCATGCGTAATATCATTCACCTTAAAGTCATGGAAGCAACTGACGGTACGTTCAGCTTACTGCCAGACTCCTTGTGGTGCTACTTCACCATAAACCAAACCAAGCCCCCATCAGGAGTGGTGTGTAGGCCTCCCCTTTGCACGAGAGAGCATAAAGCACAGTTGCTCAGTGCTATTTCAACAACCACCTCGACGGCCTACGACCTTGTAGTCCTGGCCGGAGACTTTAACGCACCGGCACTCGGCCCTGGATGTGAAGTGAAATGTGGATATAAATCTTTAAAACAAACTTCGAAATGTATTAATGGCAGTAGGACTGATAGATAAGGTTGAGGAAAACACCAGATGGGGACCAGATGGAAAATGATCATCACTTGACCACATTCTAACAGACGATGATTTTTTGGTGGACAATATCTGTATCCGACCCCCCTAGGCAAAAGCGACCATGGATTGGTGAGATTCTCGCTGACAACCAAGGTGACACCACCAATAGTTGAGCTAGATGCGTTCCGCTGGTACAGAACAGCAGACTACCATCTCATCAACAACGAATTCCTGGAGGCTGCATGGCCACAAGAATGGCACTCACCACCGATGGACAAACACTGGATCTATATTAAAGATATTATCTGAAGTGCTATCAATAAGAGTGTTCCAAAATTAGTTAGACGGCCACTTCTTGTACGGCCTTGGGTAACCAGCACAACCCAGAGGCAAATATAGAGGAAAACGAAGGCATGGTATCGGTGGCGTACATCCAGTAAAGAATCAGACTGCTAAAGCTGCGAGACGTTGTGCAAATTATGCAGTGTGGGAATTCTTAATGGCAGACATACCAGCGCAGCCTAGATAAACGGTTAAATTAGGATCCCCAGAGTCTGTATCGGTTCATGTCACAACGCAGACAGACGAACAAGGGTTTGGACTTGATCGCAGGGTTGACCGGAGAACCTTCGAACAGCAGTGAGATAGCGGAACTACTGAGCAGTCGATTTGATGAGCAGCTCAACCCAGTAATACATCCACTATCAACATCTGGTGATGTAACGAAGTTCCAGGATTGCGATACAAAGCTGATGAACCTGAAGATTTCGCCAAACCAAGTGTTTGCGAGACTTTCAACACTGAGAATGGGGAAATCCCCGGGCTGTGGTGACATGAGACCAGTGGTTCTACGTAACTGTGACGAAGTGCTAAGCATACCTATATGCAACTCATTCACGCACTCGTTGCAAGTACGTCAGCTCCCCAAAGAGTGGAAACGCGCCACCCTTGCACCATTCTTCAGGGGAGGAGACCGGAAAAGCCCACGCGACTGCAGACCAATAGCATCTCTCCCCATACTTTCTAAGGCACTGGAAAGCCAGGCTGCAGATCTTGTTTGAGACTACGTGGACTACATGGACACTATTCATACCTCCCAGCATGGCTTCGGAGCCGGGAGGTCATGGGCCACAAACTTGATGACCACTTAGGATGACTGGACCACTGGATGGGACAACAAACATCCAGTTCCCGTCATCTTCTTAGACCTGGCCAGTGCCCTCGACAGAGTCCCACACTGCACCATGCTTGCCAAAGTTGCAAAGGTGGGTATCACTAAGCCACTCTTAGCATGGTTTACAGTATACCTAGAGGACGGAGAATTTCGCACTAAAGTAAACAGAATTTGGTCAACCTGGAGGAGTGGAGGAACTGGGGTTTCTCAAGGAGAGATCCTTCCTCCACTCCATTCACACCATTCATACGTGACCTCTCCACCAAAACATCCTCATTTATCCTCCTGTTCACTGATGGAGGTGATCTGAACATACTCCGAACTCACCTGTTGCAGCTGGAGTTTTGGTAGGCTGCAAATGGCTTAAGCTTTAACCCGGGGAAGTGCGAGGTGACGCACCCTTGCACACCAGAGGGGATGAAAATCAGCTACACTCTTAACAAGTATGCAATTACCAAGGTATCCACAGAGAAGAACTAAACTTTTCTGAAACACTGGATACTATTGGCATTTACAGGGGAATGGAGGCAAGGGCGAATGCCATCATTCACTTTTTAAGAAGGCCTCTTGGGTTTTAGCCCCAGAACTATTCCTCATGGCGTTTAAAACCTTTGCTAGACCACACCTACAGGTGTTCAACACGACGGCCCCTCCACTACTAAAGAAAGACACAAATACTGTCGAGAAGGCACAGAGAAGAGCAACAAGGTCAGTTGTCAGACTAACAGGCAAAACATTTCCTCAACGCCTCAGAAAACTCAGCTTCTCCACACTAAGCTATCGGTGGAAACGGGGTGACCTGGTAACAGCCTACGAGATCGTTCACCAAGCGGACCAAACAGATAGGACAGCGTTATCAGTCCAAAACCGGCAATCCCGTGGGAACCCCACCATGGGGCAAAGACGAGAGTGAGATCCAACTTCTCCCGTAGAGTATGTGCCTTATGGAACTCTCTACCGAAGAAAGTGGCCTCAGCTACATCAGTCAACTCCTGCAAACGACTACTGGATAAGTATGTGGGCACGAATGGCTTGCCACGAACTTTTGTCAGCAGCAACTGGTGATACGCCCTTCCACCCGTGTATTCCTTAACCCTAGTATCTGTAATAATACGCATCTCTCCTCCATATTACTACTAGCTGCATTTATCTTTTCGTAAGTACTTTTCACTCCTCTATTTCTCATTCCCTGCCAACCCTGTTTCTATCACTTTTTGAGTAACGCTTAACATTTACTTGCAGGCGCCTAAAAAACAGGAATCGCAAAACGGTTGACTGACCTTATCAACACCTTCATCACCCTCCCAAAAGCAAACCAAGCTACAACTTACAAATAAAATATCTTCACGACCTACTAACTCGATACGACCAGTCGTTACTGAACACTTTGTGACACCACCATCACTGGGAACCTGGCTAAGCCTCATACCTCCCTACAGACGTTCCCTCCAGTTACCGTCTTCTGCTAAAAGAATTACCATATTCCCATCAATAATAATAATATAATAATAATTATTCATGAATATACAGGCACACACCATTTTTACAGACATGTATAAGTTTATATACAAATTACATTAATCTTCATGGAAGGTAGTCTCAATCCCCACCTGTTGTCACCAGAAGATATAAGTGCTGCATGCTCATATAATGGAACATCGCAGCAGAATAAGTGTGCAGAAAATTTACAAGTTGGACAAGTGGAAGTATTGTCTTCGCATTAACAAAAGAAACCAGGTTTGTATCTGGACGCTACAGGTATTACCTGGAGAAAAATAAAGCTTGTAACAGTCTGTACTTTTTGCTTGTGATAATGATGAAAAGTTTATGAAGGAATGTATGCACGAATTGTTTACACATTGTACTTCATTGGTGATTCCAGGACTGTGTAATTCTTGCGTGTTAATAACATTCCACAGTAAAGGTTCATAATCTTGATGAATATTATAACTAAAAGCCAAATGTCTTCATTTTTCCAACTCCAGCATCCAGAAGCAACAGACTTGTTTGAATGCACCAAATGGGCTTCCAGAACATCGTGTCCTTCGTTTTCAAGGGTCGTGACAGCCTTGAAGTTGGTAAGTGTTGGACTTCACTGGTCACTTTTATAATGGGTTAATCCTGGATTTTGATAATTATGAAGTTGTAGCCCAGTGAACATTTTTTATTCTGCTTGTTGTGGTTGGGTATTCTGAACGTGGTAAAACTGGTTACCCTCCATGAAGGGTAGTTTCAGCCGTGGTCTGTTCCTTAAGTAATTAACTATTGATGGCAACAAAGCCAACGTTTAGAACTGAATTGTTTTTCTACAACGAGAAAAAAACACGTAGCGGCAGGCGGAGAAAGCAAGAATTTCAAGAAGGAGAGTGTTTTCTATGTTCATGTTTCTCCCTACTTAACTTCCCTCGCTATGGCTTTCATTGTATATCCTTATTCTCTAGAGTATTTAAAAATATAAATTTCATGCTGTCATGTGGTGTAGGATTTCTGTTTTTGATTACCGTGTTGGGTGGGGCACAATGTGCCGTTAGTTTGAGGTGGTAACTTATGAAAGTCTTCTCGGCGCTTCGTATGAAAGGTCAGTGTAGGTATGGCGGCTGTCTCATTACACATTAAGAGAGCCGAGTATACGAAGTGTCCTGAAGGAGACTGTTGGTGTAGTTGATAGGCCGGAAAAGTTGCCAGATGATAAGAAGTCAGCCAGTAACCGACCAAATTCAGATTTTGATTTGGAGGCCTTCACTTTAGCTGGAAGTCTGTTCCACGACTGAGAGAATTTGACGGTGAAGAAGTTTGCGCGCAAGCAGGACTTGAACGATTTCATTTTGACGCTATGGGCGTGTTTGCGCAGAATGCACCGGCTTCTGGGTTCGAACTGAAACACCACTGGCTGTAAACGTGTGTTTATGCAACACATTAAAGAATAGTGTCAGGCTAATTTTGAGTCGTCTCATCCAAAGTGTTTCTAGACTTGGTGTTCCGCATCTGGAGCTGTAGTCCTGTTTGCAGTCGTATCCTAACAATCTAGCTGCGAAATGCCTTTGGACACCCTCTATTTTATGTTTGTCTATTATGCGGATGCCACTCAGTATAAATGGACAGTATTCTAATAGTGGACGTACGCAAGTTTTGTAGAGTAGCAAATTGACTTCTTTGAAGTGGAAGTTACGAACTATGCAACCCATCAGGATCCTAGATTTGCTAGTCTGTGATGCTACCTGTTCAGAAAATTTGAGGTCCCTTGAATATCCTAGTCCGAGGTCACATACACTTTTAAGAACAGGAAGTTTCGTAGACTGAAGGTGTAGTTGGATATCCACCGGTGGAGCACCAAAACATATCCGGCCACATTTGCCTATATTGAACTGAAGTTTCCAAGCAGTAGACCATGCGGATATTATATCGAACTCCGTTTGTATTAGTGCTTGGGAGTGGGATAAGTTATCACCGGTGAATGCGTGTGCAACTTTTAGGTCATCAGCAAACGAGAGTGGTTGACCGTATGTAAAGCAGCTGCAGATGTCATTGACGCATAAAGTAAAGAGAAGGGGACCTAATACACCACCTTGAATAACACCAGAAGTGATTGGCCTAGGTTTTAAAGTGTGTGAGTCAACCTTCACCACTTCAGTGCGGTTACTGAGGAAAGACTTAATCCATCCCGATAGTGGATAGTCAATTCGCATAGTCATCAACTTACTTATTAACAGCAAGCGATCGACTGTGCCAAATGCCTTTGAAATGTCTAGATAGAGTACAAGGACTAATTAGTGTCGGTCGCGCATAGTGGTTATGGAGTCAAAGAAGTCAAGATGGCAAGTTATACAGGACCTCGATTTTAGGAACCCATGTCGACTGGATGTGATGATGTTGCCATTAAGCATGTGCTGAAGAACACTTTCTTTAATAACTTTCTCCATAATTCTAGAAACTACAGGCGTAGTATTTATTGGCCTGTAGTTACTGGCTAGTGTTTTTGAACCAGATTTATATCTAGGGAGGGTAAATGATGTTTTTCAGATATCAGGGTTTGTGAAAAATTTCAAACAGGGGGAAGATATTTTAAGTAATAACAATTGAATATCAGGGCCACCAAATTTAAAGGAATGTGATGACATTCCGTCTGCCAGCGCTGCTGGAGCATTTTAGCGTCCTAATGGCTTGATGAATATTAGAGTATGTAAATTCAACCGTATCCATTGTCATTAGTTGATGAGAAGAATAGCTTTTAAAAGTGCAGACCTCGCTGGTGTCACACGAAAAGTCTATAGGTTCCAGGTAACTGACTGCAGACAAGTCGCTGAATATTTCACACATATCCACTGGATCATTATAAGCTTTGGTGTCGTGGATAAGAAGAGGAATGTTGTGTCTTGTGCAATTCGATCGCTTCTTAAGGAGGGCTGAGACAGTATATACTCTAGATGAGCTAGCTAGTGCAAGAGTCTTCATTCTTCAAAAGCAAATCATGGTTATGCGAGATAGAGTTGAGAATACCAAGCACCAACCGGAGTGCATCGACGTCGTGATATCTGTGGTATATTGTTGAGAGTTTGCGTTACTTTCTACTAGCATTGGGAGGTTGAATGGCTTATTGTTAAGTGGCATTTTTTTGGGACTTTTCAATGGAACAATGGTATCGAGACAGGTCTTAGAGTTGTATTGGAGCATGTCAATGGTTAATTTGAGGTCTGTAATGGTGAAGAATGATCCCCAGTCAATGCACCTAAACATTGGACACATCTGCTGCCAATCCGTTCCACCGTAGTCTCCACATACTATTTGGTGTGTAGTGGAAGTACGAATTGAAGTACTAGTTGCAGGAAGTGACAGTGCGCCTGATACCGTTTTGTGATCACTTCCTGGGAACTTGGAGCCTACATTTGTCAAAATAGGATTAATGTTATGGCAAAATATTAAGTCCAATGCATTGTCACCTCTTGTAGGAGCTGTAACAATTTGCTTCCATCCAAAAATAGACAGTGTATGGAAAAAGTTGTCACACCTAGCCGGACCAGTAAGTGAATCCCACTTAATTTCAGGTAGGTTAAGGTCACCGCTTATGATCATACGGGAGAGTGGATGCATGTTCCAGAGCCGTAATCAGTGGAATCTCATGATTATTAAAGGAACCAGGTGCTCGGTAAACACATCCCACCAGTGCTGTAGCATTCCTGTGGTGTGCTGTGACCCATAGAGAGTCACTTACTTTATCAAGAACCATATTTTCCAACCTGAATACGGAGAGTGTTCAGGAAGTACATCAGGCAACCTCCTCCTTTCTTGTTACTCCGGTCACATCAGAAGTGTGTATACATGTCAATACTTATCTCTTCATCTGGTATATTTGCATGACACCAAGACTGAGTGATAACTATTACCGGCAGCTTATATATGAGCGCGATTCCCTTTTATACCGATAGTTCGCTAAGGACGGACCTTGCGTTTGTGAGATCGGTGTATAAGTAGGAGGAGTAATAGTGCATAAAGCTTTCTAGTTTGCTAAACAATCCAAAAGGTATCTCAGTGTCGTTTGGCTTAGTATAGTCTGACGTCGTTGCGTTACGGAACGTCTCTACACCTTGTTCACTTGTAGCTGTAGAGTTAATAGGATATCCTAGTGATAAATCGACTGCACAGTGACTTGAAATAGTATCACCTTTATCGGAGGAGAACAGAGCAATGTTTTTATTTGTGTTCGGTGTGCACATTGTATCCAAATAAACGGAGTTTGACCTCATGCAGGCGTCGTCTCTAGTATCTGTTACATAGAGGGTGGATAGTTTCACCATTGTACGTGGTAGGTGTGTAGGGCTGGTGATACCACTTGGAGGATTCAACAGACCTGTTGTGCTTTCTCATCTGTTGACACCACTTGGGTAGTTGGTGTCTAGGATTTGTGTGTGTTTGACTGTGTCTTTTCTGTTGCTCCGAGGGCGCTAAGATTAGCGAGACTTAGCTCAGTGCATAGAACCTTATTGGTAGAGCTAGTGTTCGTACTTCTGTCAATTCCAGAAGGGATCACGGGATCACATCGCAGTCCTGAGAGGAAAAAACAAACAAGCAACACTCCCCAAAATTTAACCAACGCCCAACCGCCCGTCGGGTTAACCAGAGCTACAGCAGTCGAATGGGTAGACCTACTGCACCGGAATCCACCAAAGACCTGGAACCGCTCTGTAAGACCTAGAAGCAACCGCGAAGAAATCAGTTGGTTTATGCTAGTTCGCTAGAAGATATTGGACATTGGAACTAGACTTTAGGAACTGTCCTGGTGCGAACTTGACAGACGCAAAAACCAATCACTAATTATTCGAAATTGTTATGTACCCACGAATACGAGACCAAGGAAGAACACGATAGTGTAGTCGGATGGAATAGTATATTTGGGTGGTCACGCCAAGATAGCGATGCGTTCCAACTAACTGGCCAGAGAGTCGATTGCGAGCAATCCAACGTAATACGACAGCGTGCCAAATAGCGAGGATGCTTGGCCGCACGCCTTCAGCTTAGCGGGTCCAGTTAAACTATGAAGGTCAGCATCGATGTTGAACCTCGTCAAAGCGTAGGCTATTGATTTTGGGGAGGTGTGTAATGCTACAGATCACCCCCCTAGTGGGTCCGTGAGGACCTTAAGACGATACCAGCCGGAAGTAAAAACTCAGTGGTTCCTCCACTGGTAAAACTCTTCTGATTGGCTCGCTACGGGAAGTCACCCCCGGTTGTCCGAACTTATTCTAGGGTGTCGTAGCAAATGAAAAATAAAATACAGTAAATAGAATTGTACGTCGATCGCGGTTCTCAGTTTCCTTTGACGTCACATCCAGCGCTCGTCGCAGCTAGAATATAAACAAAAGTCTTTAATACCACGAAAACGTTTTGTAAAAATTGGAATTATTCCTATGTTAATGTATCGGAAATGTAATCCAGCTGTCGTGACTCACGAGGGTAGTATTTGTCAGACGCTGAGCTGAGTGAAAGGGCTGACGGTTTGTGGTCTGTGAAAATAACGAAATCAAGACCCTCCACCGAACGTCGAAAATGGCGCGCACAACAGTACATAGCTAGGAGTTCCCTACCAAATGTGCTGCATCTTGTTTCCGCTTCTTGCAGCCGCCTCGAGAAAAAGGCTACAGGTTGCCACTGGTTGTCAGTCAACCGTTGCAAAACTGATCCAACTGCTGAGTCAGATGCATCAACAGCAATACTCAAGGGAGCATTGGGGTAGTGATGTACGAGCACGGTTGTGTTTGAAGTGGCTTCCTTGACTTTAGAGAAAGCAAGTCTAGCCAAGTTGTTCAGTCATGAACTTCGTTGTCCTTCGAAGTAGATCTGCTAGTGGTCTCATGACAGGAGCACGGCTGGAAATAAACCTTTAGTAATAACTTACCAGGCCAGTGAAAGTGCGGAGATGTTTTGCAGTGGTCGGCTCTGGATAGTTCGTGATAGCCACCACTTTATCTCTCAGTGGGCGTTTACCTTTGTTGTCAGTGGTGTGCCCACGGAAGCTGAGTGAATCAACTGCTATTTTACACTTCTGTAAGTTAACTGTGATGCCATGTTTTTTAAGTCTTTCAAATACGAGGTCCAAATGTCTAAGGTGAGTTTCCTTATCTGGACTCGCAGTTGAATAGTCATCGATGTAGACGTGAAAAGAATTCAAACCACGGAAGGCATCATCCATATAGCTTTGGAATGTTTGTGCTGCATTCGAAGACCAAGTGGCATGCTCAGGAATTCAGACAAACCAAAAGGAGTAGTAATGGCTGTTTTCGTGATATCTTCTGCTGCCGTAGGTACGTGGTTGTACGATTTGACCAAATCGAATTTGGAGAAAATGTTCATTCCGCATCACTTTACAGTCTAGTTGTAGACGTGAGGTATGGGGTAGCAGTCCGGTGTTGTTCGGGCGTTAAGCCTTCGGTAATCACCAGTTGGACGCCAGTCATCGCCTTCTTTTTGGGAGCCACGTGCAATTGTGATACCCAGGGACTGTTTGACGGTTTGATAATGCTCAGTTCGGGCATGTGGTCAAGTTCACTCTTCGTCGTTTTGAGCTTATCGGGGGCTGGACGCCGTGCTTTGGACGCCACAGGTGGGCCTACGCTTGTGACGTTACGCACGTAAGAGTATGCTTCGGTCGTTGTAACTCTGGATATTTCTCCAAAACTGCCTATTGGGATGCGTCGCCTGGTTGTTTGGTTCTAACGATGGCTAAACTCGGACCTAAGTAGGTGGTGCAGCCGATAGATAACTTTATGCTGTCGTCTGTCAGGCGTCGACCGCGAGCATCTGTGGGTAAATCGTAATGGTTTAGCAAATCTATGCCGATGACGGGCACAGAAACGTCAGCCAGGAGGAAAATCCAGTGAATAGGTTTACGTAAACCTAAGTCGAGGCAGGCGTACCCTCCCCAGAATGTTGCGATCGCCTTGCCGTTAGCTGCTTGGAGATTGAAGGACGGGTCACGATGACGCTACTTTGTCAGAGCGGGAAGAACGCTAACTTCTGCGCCGGTATCGACGAGGTGGCGAACTTTCGTTTTTATATCCTTGACGTAGAGCAAACGGCTGTTTCCATCGGCTACGGTTGCCATGTACACATGCTGGAGTGGCAGTTTCCTGAGCCTGTATCCTTGTTAAAACTGCGGGGCTTCCGGTATTTGCCAGCTTCGTCTCCGCAAGTATTATGAAACCAGCACCATTTAGGGTTTTCCACCCTGTTTGGCCGTTTTGGGGGCAAGATGCGTTTCTGTGAAGCGCTACTTTAACTAGGACTTGGAGTTCGTAGCAACCCTTTAAAAAAGTTGCACGGCCTGGTCACCTCCGAATGCTAGCTCTCTGGTTTATCGCAGGCAGAATATACGTTGGAGACGAGTCTACTAGGGACCTCCAGTATTTTATCTGCTAAGGCTGCCAGGTCATCGAGTGGGACTGACTGCAGTGTCAGCAACAAGGTGTGCACCGGTTGTGGTAGTTTCGAGAAAGGGGGTCCTGGAAAACGCCGCTGTCGAATGTTCGCTCGCCGATTACTTCTCGCGTGCCTGCGAGGACTTCAGTGGCTGAGTGGCTGCTCAGCTCGGTGTTACGAAGTAATTCTTCCAGGAGCTGGCGATTTGTGAGACCACTTTTCTTCAAGAATGCGGCTTTGAGAAGTGCATGAGGGTCGCTTACTTCAGAATAAGCACATGTGCTGTAACAAGCCTGTTTAATTTCCGTGGTAGTGAACGTATGACGGCAAGAAATGAAGAATGAGGATCTGCTACTCCCTGTTCTCGAAAATTTGCATCTGCATACAGAAAACATGTTTCTGCATTGTCTTGCCAATATGGCACGAGTTGGATCGTGTTCGTAGTTGGCTTAATACGAATAAGCTTGGAGTGTGGTCAAACATGAGAAAGTCTAGTAAATGGATATATAAATGTTATCGAAATGAAAACAATAAACAAATATAAAATGGAACAGGCCCACCGATTCAATATTTGTTATTGGTCGGGATATGTGATCACGTCGGGCTCACCAATTTAGGATTTGTCCTGGTGCGAACTTGACAGACGCAAAAACCAATCACTAATTATTCGAAATTGTTATGTACCCACGAATACGAGACCAAGGAAGAACACGATAGTGTAGTCGGATGGAATAGTATATTTGGGTGGTCACGCCAAGATAGCGATGCGTTCCAACTAACTGGCCAGAGAGTCGATTGCGAGCAATCCAACGTAATACGACAGCGTGCCAAATAGCGAGGATGCTTGGCCGCACGCCTTCAGCTTAGCGGGTCCAGTTAAACTATGAAGGTCAGCATCGATGTTGAACCTCGTCAAAGCGTAGGCTATTGATTTTGGGAAGTGTGTGACAAGACAGTCACTACCTCCAATGCCACAAGCAGGGAAGCGCAAAAACTTCTGCTATCATCGGAGGACTACAACCGGATATGAAGAACTGGGGCTCAAGACCCAGAAGCAAGAGCTCGAAAATTACAGGTTTCCTCTACTCGCACCGTAGGCGTCGGATGTTGGATGCTGGATGGCACAGGTTGGGATAATCCCCTCCATCCTAACATAACCCTTCTAAGCTTTGGTCGGACACGCGACTTGAGGGGTCACCCGTTAAGAATAGAGGATGACAGAGCACGTACAAAGATCCGTGCTAATTCATTCGCAGTTAGGGTCTGTAAGCTGTGGAATTTTCTCCCTCCGGCAGTCGTTACAGCCCCATCCCCTGATACCTTTAAAAGGAGGCTAGACGCACACCTCGAGTCCTACGGTACCGATGGGCTATACTCGAGAAGCCTTCCCCAGATCAGATGCCGTAATACTAACTAGAGGCCAGATTAATTAATTAATCGTACCTCTATCCTTTCAGGTTTTCTAGAACCGGGAAGATAATTGTGACCATTCCAAAATCAGGACGTATCGCAATAAGACAGACGTAGAACTCAAGGAACCGCAGTTAGCTTATTCTACAACACGAAGTTTTAAGTTAGGTATCGGTAGGTATTGCGTGCTCCTTGAACAGTGACGTGTTTCGGCTCGTCCCCATCCATATCGACAAAATCCACATTTACAACTATCCAGTAAGGGCTTTCAACTCCTCATTCAACGTTTCTGCAACAATCTTGCTGCAGAAAATATCACTGCTTACTTCACCACCACTATTACGTTCCGAACGGACAACTGTGTGATTGCTGTATCTGCAGCAAAATATATCTCACTAACACCTACGTCCAGGACTTGGTAGTTTTTGAACTTCGACAGAGTCGCAGGAACAGACAATTGAAGGCAAGGCCGAAAGTCCTCTGTCTACTGCTGTGCATTTTCGTTGCTCTACTTCTTTTATCTTCATCTGTTCATCTGTGACGATAGCCTTCTGGAACATAAGGACAAGTTTGACAGGCAGCAGTGGGACTCCCTCCGTTCCATGCTAGGTCTGGGCGTTCTCGAGGCAAAACTATGTCGACTGTACAAAGGCACCCACTCACCCGCAGGGAAGCCTCCGCCGATGAGAGTGACTCTAGGCTCTTACCGTCACACACCTTGGTCATCAACAGATCGTCCAACATTAGAGCCAGACATGACCGATCATGGGTGTCAAGAAAGACATCTCAAGAAGCAGCTGGTCCACAAAAACCCACAGCCATGGTCGTACATAGTATACCTGAAATGGTGACGGTACCCCAGATGGGAAGTACACGCAAGACGTCAAATAATGGGAGTAGTTATCGGCTCGAACGGAGCTGAGCTGGGCTGCAGCCGCGACAATTAGCAGACTACCACGCCCTCTGCATCTGACAACCATGACCTCACTTAGACTAATGACTGTCAACTTCGAATCCCCAGAAGTACTCACCAGAGTGCTGGAGACGTGGTACAAAGTCAAGTGCACCATAAGCGGTAACGTTCGCTACTGTGAAAGCAGACCGAGAACACTGCAACAACAACAACGGACAGCAGTTACGCCCTGTGCTCAGGCCACCGTAACCCTAAGCCGAAACGTTGAGAATCAGACCAGCAACCTCCACTCAACACCGAATGCACCAGTCGACGAGGGAAAAAACTTAACTGGGCCAGTTCCACTGACCCTCGGCATCGCCCTGAAAATCATGATCCCGACAGAAACGTGGTTGTCACTAGATATAATTGACACCGAAGTTAACATAGATGATGTGATTCCGTTCAGGAGAGGCAGAGAACATAGGGAGGGAGGGGGGTTGCAATATACGTGAACAAGTGGTTCAGAAGTGAACAAACCACTGACACGGCACTGACAGAGCTCCTAGACTCTGTCTAGTGCCACTTCACGCCCAAACACACCAAATTCTTATTTGGAGGAATCTATAGGTCCCTTAACAGCAACTCGGAACACAACCAAAAACTACTCCAAGCAATATCCACAGTGTCAACTATGGGGTACGACCAGATTTTAATAGCTGGCGACTTCAACACTCCAACCCTCAGTCTAGAGCAAGGTGGCACTAACACGAGCCGAAAGTTCGACCGTAACCTGCTAAACGCCATCCAAATGGCTGGATTGCAGGAAAAAATCAGCGACAGCACCCGCTGGGGGTCAGATGGTAAACCATCTAAACTGGATTACCTACTGACTAGTGATCTCCTTCTGGTTGAAAACGTTCAGGTACAAACCACTCTTGGAAGTAGCGATCACGCTACGGTAATGTTCCACCTGGTATTTAGTGAAGAGCTATCACGGGAGGGACCTCGCCCTTACCTATGTTACAACATGGCAAATTACGAAGGTATGAACAAGAGCCTTTCAACAGCTTCGTGGCCAGTGGATTGGTGTTCCTTATCGACCGACCGGCACTGGGAACTGGTAAAAGACATCATTAAGGCGGCCGTCTCGCAAAACGTTTTTTTGGCGGTAATAACAACCAGAAAGCGAAAGTCATGGCTAAAACGGGGCGCTGAGCGCCTTCTAAAAGCCAAGAGAAGGGCATGGCACACATGGAGACTCTCCAGCGAACAGGATGACCACGACGCATACATGACTCCACGGAATCGGAGCAACACAAGGGTGCAGGGAGACAGGAGGTCGTTCCAGTCCAACCTCGCCGAAAGACCTGAGGCAAACCCAAAAAACCTTTCCCGATTCATGGCAGAAAGAAAATCGACAAGCCAAGGAGCATGTGTCATAAAAGGTCCGAACGGAGAAAACCTCTCTGAACAGGAGATTGCTGAAGTGCTGAGCACCACATTCGACACACAGCTCAACATCCCATCAAGAAACTGCGCATACCAGTTGCACGAACAACCTTCAACGTTACCCGATGCTACTGAGTTACACGAAATACAGATAACTCGCGCTGTTGTTCTCGACAAGCTTTTAAAGTTAAGCGCGAAAAATCTCCAGGATGCGACGACATTCTCCCATCCGTGTTGAAAGAATGTACAAGTACCCTAAGCGGCCCACTCTGCAACTTCTTCCAACACTCCTTGGATGAGCGAAAGTTCCCACGAGAGTGGAAACTGGCTATCCTTTCTCCCATCTTCAAACGAGGAGATAGACAGAATCCCAACTGTTATCGACCCATAGCACTTCTACCAGTAATATCAAAAGTAGTGGAAAGTGTGATGGACTACCGGATCAGAGAATACCTGGACACCAAGCGGGCACTCAGTGACGCTCAACATGGCTTCCCTAAGGGTAGGTCCTGTGCCTCCAACCTCCTGACGGCCCATGATCATTGTACAGAATGCTGGGACCTCAAGGTCCCGGTCCACTTAATTTTTCTGGACTTCGCCAAAGCCTTTGACACCGTCTCACACAATATCCCAATACATAAGATAGCTGGGTTAGGTATTCGCAGCCAGGTGCTGTCGTGGTTGCAGAACTACTTAGACAACAGGGAGTTCTGTACGAAAGTCAACAGGGTCTACTCAACTTGGAGAACATCCTCATCCGGTGCGTCACAAGAAGCAATCTTGGGCCCACTGTTGTTCCTACTGTTCGTAAATGACTTGCAGCAACATACCAGCTACCCGATTCTCCTGTGCGCTGATGATGTCAAGTAATGGAGGACAATAACTTGCGAGGCGGAATCTATGGCATTACAGAAGGACCTCAGAAAGCTAGAGGAATGGGGAACTAATAACCAACTGGCATTTAACCTGGATAAGTGCCGGTCCATGTTTTTCCACACTCCTGATCCCCAGAAAACACCCTACTATCTCTGTGGTTCACGTTAATCCCATACCACAGTAGAAAAAGACCTGGGTTTACCGGTGACGGAGAAACTGGACACCAGTTCCAATTACCCAGGTGATGTCTCAAAAGCATACGGGGTACTACACTTTGTGCATAAACAACTGGATGCCCTCACTTCAGAGCTCTTTCCGAAGCTCTACAGGACTTACATACGGCCCCACTTAGAGGTCCGTGACGTCTTCGCTCCACCACAGCTGAAAAGTGACAATAACCTACTGGAGAAAGTTCAGGGGCGAGCCACAAAAGGGGTTGTTAGAATTCAGCGAAAACCATATGAGGATAGACTCAAAGACCTAGGCCTATACCGTCTAAGCTATCGAAGGATACGTGGCGACTTAGTAGTGGCTTACGAAATAATGAGTAACCCAAGTCACCCAAACAGGGGAGTCCTACCGAGTGGCCACTACGGAGATCCTCTAGGAAATCCCAGTAGAATAGCCCACCAAAGTTCAAAAATTGCATGTGCGTTCACACTTCTTCTCTCTCCGAGTCTGTGGGCACTTGAATGCACTACCAGCAGAGGTGGTCTCCTCCCCAACTGTTGAAAGCTTCAAGAAGAGGCTAGACGGTCATGCAGAGACTCACGGCTTATCCACGCATAGCTGGAACAGGAAGTGATGTCAAGCCACCCCAACCAGTCTTCTTTCTATTGTAACCATTTAAGCCCTTTTCAACTCTTCCACTTGTCATAAGTTAGCCTCACTCACCTAAGTTTTTCATACCTTTGCACCCCTACTCACCTTACTTGGGTGTAGGTAGATTACTCCATTAGTTCACTTTTCCACTCCTCTTTTACTCGCACAAACACTTTCTAGGTTTTCTCTTCACCATCCCCAACCCTCTCTAGCGACCAGTCCTAATGGCTGTCTGGCAACTCGACATCTGAAGAAGCCAACTGCACCGCAGTCCAAGGCAAACAAATCAACACTTAACTTCTTGTTCTGTTAATCAGAGCTATAGCAGACGAGTAGCTGGACCTACTGCATCAGAATCCGTCAAAAGATCTGGAGCCGTTCCGCAAGGCCAAGAAGCGAGCGCGAAGAAATCAATTGGTGTACACAAGCTCGTTAAAAAGTTATCGGATGTTGGATATTGAGGTTTGAAGTTTGAAGTAAAGCGGTGCATATGTTAGTATGCGGTACCGTGTGGTGGCGTTGTGTTATAGTTGTTGTTGTCATGTAAGACTGGTTTCATCATTTATGCCTATAGTCTTGTCGGACTTTCATGAATCTTACTTAGTTCTAATATATTGAGTAGTGTTCCTTAAGTTACATTGAAATTATAGTCTTCAAGCTGTTATATAATATTATTGCATGCTTAAAAGTCATTTCAGTCAAAAGTATGCCGTTTATTCAAAGTTCGACTTGTAAAAATCACTTGTTTGTGGAATAATACTTTCATGGTACCATAAATGGAGTGTCCCAGATGAACATTACATGCTGAGCATAATCTATCCTGACAAGTTAAAGTCGCAGTTTATCAAAAAATGGGTCTAATTCTTGGGTCATCCTCTTTTTTTTGTCAGTGCTTTTGGGCAGACAAATACTTCGTGATTGTTCTACGTTTTGAATTTTGAACGCCGTTCTGATACATACTTATAACATTATATACGCAGTGATAATACATTTGTATTCAATTGGTTACAATGTTTGGTCATTTTCTTTTTCATGTAGTTGTAAATTTTTATTGATTGTAAAGTGACCGATTCCGAGCAACACTAAGGTGAGTCTTCAACTACCAGTGTCAGTTGTCACACTGACCCCAACTACAGTCGTAAAATCAGAAAACCCCTTCACAGCTCGCTCCAGTAGGCAGAAATTGTATGAACTCTCCGCTTGTAGCCTTCTGGCCTGTGCCTATTTCAGCAAAAACCAAGCATCAGGGTCTGTGGTCACTAGATATGCGACACGACCCCAGTATGTGTACGACCTCATCAACTAAAGCCTTACAGTAGACTATGTCCAATCTCTACATGACCAACTTCAAAAAGAAGTCGGCACCGATATTGTCACCGACTTTCGTAACAAAAAAACGTGTTCAACTAAACGTGAAAACTTAGGCACCAAATTGTTGTCACAATCTTCCCTGTTGTATCTACTTTAAACTTACTGAACTATCTTACTTTTTGAATAGAAACGAGCGATAATACTCACTCTTATTCATTTGAGTGAAATATTGACTGATTGTTCGGTCGTGTCATCTAGGCAAAGGAACTCATTTCCACAATATCTAGGTTTAGAACCAGACTAATTTACTAATGTCCAAGAACTCGTAGATATGCTCCTTTGAGGTCCTAGATATTTTCCCCCTAAAACTAGCAAGTCGTCTCCAGATACTTTTCCACTGCCGAAACAGACTAATAAAACCGAATTTCCTGAGCGCGTGATTTTGTATCAAGTGGGGACACTGGTCTATGCATGTGCATCGATATCGTTTTCCATTTATTTCACTATAGGATATATCTGGCATTTTTATGTTGGTTGTATATAAGTCCTAATAAATAACAGTAAATAGGAGTCCCGAAGATCAGATAGACACAAAAATGAACCTATAGCAATTCTTCAGGGACACCATAACTATCATTATATGTAATACTATTCTAACTTCCATCATATCTTTCGTTTGACAGATTTTTAAACGTATAACTGCCTATGTCTGAGCAGTCAATGAGACATCGTTTTCTCAGTCTCCCCACTGACCAGAAGTTGAGATTAGACAGAGTACCTTCCCCTCATTCACACTTGACACCAGTTCCAAGTTTGCCTTCAAGTGCAATTCTGGATTTCAATAATACATCAATAACTGTCACAGGTGATGATTTTGAGGATACATGTGTGCTAGGTGAGTTTATTAACTCTTTTTAATTACTAGGTTCACTTACTGCCTTTGAAATTAACACTCATTCTTCTTGATCATTAAGAAGATTTCACCGTAACTTTTGTTGCAACTTATTCCTAGATAGATACTTTAAAAAAAGTAACCTCCAGTTAGTGACTAAAATAAATATTGAATGTGTATTTATGAAACTTACCTACGATGAGTTGAACTTATACTAGTTATATCGGGTTAATGTAGAAGCGTTCTATTTGCTGGTATGCGTGTTTCATCTGATGCTTGATTAGTAGTGTCATCTATACATAAAATTCGAAAAAATCTACCACGTTTTAACTTGTGCTGTGAGTCCAGAAGGTATGTTCATGAAGTTTGAAACTTATTTTGAGTGAGGTGTCTAAGCTGTTATGGAAGCTAGACTACTGAACATAGCCTATCAATACAGGACCTAGCCTTACTCTTTAGTAGTTCAAGTTAACACACCTCATTTGAGCACATCAAACGAGAATGCGCTAAGATGAAAGATAAGGAAATAAAGAATAAAGCTGGTAGAGAAAGTCATCGAAAGAGAACAAAGAGGAATAATAGGATACTGGAATTCAGTATGACAATTGAAACAACGTGTGGATGAATCTGTGCCGTTGAGATCGATTATGAGGCTAGTCTACGATCACTCATTTCTATTGTCAAGCGGACCCAAACTGGGAAGCTTACATTAACCTACACGTTTCAGACCAACAATCAGGGACCTTACACACATGCCATATTTTAGTCTGACTGTCTCCAACCTTTTTCCAGACTGAACTCACTTCAGCTAGCATTGTGTGACAGTGTAGATGGTATAAAGCATGTGTATCACATGTCCCAGTCTCCTAAGTCGATGAAGGTTCACAATCTCATCAACTAACTTTTACTCTCTCCCTAAAATTGTGTGCCTAGTTCCTAGGTTAGTGACGTGGTGACAGCACAATACATGACCTATGCGACGGTGACAGTGGTCGGACATCAGAAACCAAACTGTTAAGACAGACAGATTTGAAATAGAAACCACTTAGTCAGGATTTTAACACCTATGTCAGTCTACTGTCTTTCTACTTATTCACTCAAAGTGCAAGTCGATAATTTCCTCGAATATCATTTTGTAGACAACAAGTTTCACAGTGCCGCAATGAGCGTTCGCGCTAATTTTAGCTCATTAGTGACGATGACAACCTGCTATAATGGGAAATTTCATTAACTTACGATCGGTTCATCACTGGAAATAACGTCATAAAGCGATTAGAACTGCACGACATATACCACCTTATTGAAATATTATAAACTGAAAGCCAGAATCGAATCTTCCTGATGTTTTTTACATAGTGTCATTCTTGCCACGAACTGGGAATCATACGAACACTTACTTTGATTGTAGATGTTATCATTTCAATTAATTAACTAGCCAGTATTTAGGTATTTTAAACACATCAGGCTCATAAGGCGGGTTATATTATATTATTAGTCCCTTGGGTTCCTAGTGGAACATAGGGCTTCAGTAGCACGCCTCCAGTACACTCTGTTCTCTGAGATCTTTTGAACCTGGTCCCACGACAGCCCAGAAGCTCTCATTTCCTGCTCGCACGACCTCATCCATGTCACCCTCTGACGTCCAACTTGTCGCTTCCCATGGGGATTCTACTCGAGCAACTGGCCTGACGCGTGATGTCCTCCGTCGGCCTTCTCAGTGCATGGCCAATCCATCTCCACTTCTTCCTGCATATTTGTTGCGTGATAGGTTCTTAGTTGGTTCGTTCCCAGAGTTCCTTGTTGCTTATTTTTTCTGGCCATCTGATCTTCAGCAGCGAGCGTAAGCAGTTGTTGATGAATGTCTGTAGTTTATTGGAAATGCCTTTCGTGACGCGCCAAGTCTCTGAGCCATACAAGAGCACTGACTTGACGTTGGTGTTGAAAATCCGTATCTTGTTCCGCATGCTGAGTGCAGAAGATCTCCACACTGGTTTCAGGCTAATGAACGCCTGTCTTGCTTTTCCGATTCTGACTTTGACGTCTTCGTCCGTCCCGCCTGTAGTTGAAACAGTGCTTCCTAGATAGGTGAAGGAGGTTACTTCCTTTAAGTTTCTTCCGTTGACGGTGATTGGAGTTTGTTGTTGTTGATGGTGGTGGTGCGGTATCTTCATCACTTCTGTCTTCTCTATATTCACCTGAAGTCCCGTCTTCGCTGCCTCTTCTATCAACTTGTTAGTTTTTGCCTGCAGATCTTCAAGTTTATGTGACATTAGGCATAAGTCATCGGCGAAATCCAAGTCTTCTAGGTTCTTTTCCGTCGTCCAGTGTATCCCCCTCTTCTCGCTGCCTACTGTTTGCTGCATGATCCAGTCCACCACAATCAAGAATATCATGGGGGATAGTAGGCAACCTTGTTTCACTCCTGTCTTCACTTCAAAGGCATCACTGAGCTTCCCATTGTGGATTACTTGGCATGTAGCATCTTCATATAGTTGTTGAATGAGGTTGATAAAGGTTTGCGGTACTCCGTAGTATTGAAGCAGTTTCCAAATTACTTCTCGGTCGACGCTGTCAAAGGCCTTCTCAAAGTCGATGAAGTTGAGGTGGAGAGGTGATTGCCATTCTATGCTCTGTTCTATGATGATACGAAGCGTTGCAATTTGGTCTGCACATGATTTGTACTTCCTGAAGCCTGCCTGTTCCGGTCGTAGTTTTGAATCCAGTGCATCCCTTAGCCTCTCCAGGATGATGCGGCTTAATATTTTACCACCAGCTGCTCTTCCTTCCACACCTTCTGCAATAGTGGTGTGAGCATGTCCGCTGTTGTCTCTGCGTCTGTTCTCAGTGCTTCTGGCGGTATTCCATCTGGTCCTGCTGCTTTCCCGCATTTCAGTAGCTTTATGGCGTTCAGGACTTCCATTTTCGTTGGGGGATTAATGTTCACTTGTAGTTCAGCGGCTGGGCTGCAGGTGGTATTTCTGGACGAAGTGCAGGTGGTGGCGGTGGTCGATTCAAGAGCTTCTTGAAGTGGTCGGCCCATCGTTTCCTCTGTTTCTCTTCTTTTGTAATTAAATTTCCTTCTTCATCTTTTATTGGTTTCATCTGTGTTGGTCTCTTCCCTGATAGCAACCTGGTTATTTGATACAATGTCGTCAGGTCTCTCTTACCTGCAGCCTGTGTGTTCTGCTTCACTTGCCAGTGTTTCGTAGAAGTGTCTTTTGTCTTTGCGTGCACTCTTCTCCACTTTTTTGTCCAGTGTTTTATACATTGTGCTCAGTTCCTCTTGTCGTTGAGCATCCTTGCACTGGCTTATCTTCTGCTTCACCATCCTACTCTCCTGCTCTATCAGCTTCCAGGTATCCGTCGAGATCCATTCCTTGTCTTCTTTCTTCTTCCTTCCTAATACTGTTGTGCAGGTTTCTTTCCACATAGCTTTCAAAGACTTCCAGTGTTCTTCCACACAGGTTTCTTCAGGGATGTTGCTCGATGTCTCCCATTTTGTCTTGATGGCTGCTTTGAAGATCTCCTTTGTAGTTTCATCCTTCAGTTTCCGAGTGTTGTACTTGAGTTGAGGTCTATCACCAGCTTCCTTGAAGGCTTTTAACTTGATTTGGAAGGTTCCTTGCACTAGATAGTGGTCTGAACCTACATCTGCTCCTCTTCTTGACCTTGTGTTAAGTAGACTGCGTCTCCATTTTCTTGAGATTGAGATAAAGTCGATTTGATTTTTAGTGTGTCCATCTGGTGAAATCCATGTCGCTTTGTGGATATCTTTGTGCCTGAACACACTGCCTCCAATCACCAAATCGTTGAATGCACAGAATTCTGCAAACAATTCTCCATTCTCATTCATTTCACCTAGTGCCTCTCGACCCATGGTTAGTTCTCTTCCCGTGTTGTCCCCTCCCAGTTTGGCATTCATGTCGCCCATCAGAATTTTGATATCGCCAACTGACGTCTTGTCCAGTGTTGATTGAAGTTGTCTGTAGAAATCCTCCTTTTTCTCTTGCTCTGCATTATTTGTAGGTGCATAACATTGTATGATTGTGACCTTTCTTCCTTTTGAGTTGAATCTTGCTGTCATGATCCTGGAGGAGATTGGTTCCCACTGCATGAGAGCCTTCGATGCTCTTGAGGACATCATGATAGCCACTCCCTCAGTGTGCTCGTGGTTGGCGTCTGGGTGACCGGAGTAGATTATTGATTCTCCAGTTGACAGTTTGGAGAGTCCACTCCCATTCCATCTGCTTTCGCAAATCCCAAGCACTTCGATGTTATACCTTCTCATCTCCTTGCAATCTGGGCTGCCTTACTGGGTTCAAACATCGTGCGGACATTCCATGTCCCCACGTTTACTTTCGCTTTCATCGAGAGAAGACACATCGGCCAATTGGCTTCCCGAAGGCTTTCACCAACTGGCGTCATTTCGCCTCTCCGATTCCAGCGGGGAATAAGTTTGTTTTCATTTTTTATATTTTGTTTGTGCTTTGAAGTTTCTTTAGCGGTTAGATTTGTTTTACGGGGTAGGGTTGCTAGCCCTATGCCCAACCTTCCCTCTTTACCCGGGCTTAGGACCGGCTAGTAACTAGTAAACTAGTTAACCAGGCGAGCATAAGGCGGGTTAATCCAAGTATATTGCTCATGTCCACAACTTTATATATGTGAACCAACTAAGCGATGTCCAGTTAGCACCATATTCACTGCCGTTATCCGACATGTTGCTGTGTAAGCTATAAATAGCGTGACTGATGTTAGTGGTTATAACTCCGTTGAAACAGTGTGCGATATGCGTAGTTTTGTGCACAATTTTAATAAATCTTTTTGTTTTCTAAAATATTAACCTAGAGTGTCACATTAAGCTTAAATGGTGACATGCCGGATGCTGGCAGTGCCCATATTGGCTGGTAAAATTACTACTTCTTGGTCACTTTCTTATTTACTCATGCCAAACAGAAGTAAGTATCGCTATTCATTTAGTTATTCAGTTTAAGGTTCGACTATAGTCAGTGGTTAGAATGGTAAACGAACAGTTATATAATAAGCTTGCACATGTTGGTTTTCAAATACTTTGATAATAACCAAATTACTGTTTTGCATATCATATTATCTAATTTCGACCAGAATTAGTAGCGAACCAACAGTACTTTAACGACAACATATTGTGAACTTTCATTTGAGACGTTTAGTCAACAAGTAGATTCCACCGTTAACTAGCTATGCAGTAGATAAAACATCTGTATTCTCTTGGCGTCTGCTTTCAACACCTGTATCTCACAACCGTGTAATACGACGGCAGACCGCTGAAAGGTATGCTTGTTCTTTGCTAAATAGTGAGATGTTGAGTGGATCTTTTGTTCCTCTATTGAGATTTGATTAGTGATCAACATATTATATTTGGTGATTTTCCTACCAAGCTGAAGTAATAAATGCATTCTACAGCTTCACTTCCACCCTTAAACTGACAGTCTGCAGAACATACTTGAAGCATCATCTTAAGCTTAAGAGATTCAAAACACGTGCCAAATATGCTCATGTCTGCTCAAGGTGTTCCGAAATCTGCATTTTGTCAATATCTTCATCTGACAAGGCTGTGTGATCTGCGTATTGCGTTAACCAGATGGGCGGCAAACCATTCTTTGAGAAATCAGTTAAATCGAGTCTCATCTCGAAGAAATTAAATAAACGCAGTTATTGTGGACATCACTAGGTTTCAGTACTCCCACTCCACCTACTTCAACTTGGGCAGCTGCGTGCTATCTGAGCCTTCACACGAAGTGACTCAGTCTAGTACATAAATTTGTACTGTATTAAGTTGGAATAGCTACTTAATTATATAATCACTACCTAATAAAGCACTGTTATCGCACCTCGACCGATGAAGTCGAAGGCTGCCTTCAGATCAAGATATAAAACTAGCACTTGGTGCTGCCAAGGATTTCTGTTCCAAAACCTATTGAGTGGTAAAGAAATTTATCGATGTGTACCTGTATAGGTCTAAATTGTGTCTACTTTTTTGGCTCAGATTAGATGTTGGATAACTATAAACCAAAGGACCTGAGGCATTATTTTAGTGAGACTCGTTTACCTGTGGTTGTCTCAGAAAAGTCTGTTGCATTTTTCATAGGCTAATTAGTCAATCATTCGGATCAGTCAGTTAGGAGTACTTGTTACCGTACTCAAGTTAACAGAATTCCAGGGATTAACTGTTTGGTCCTGCTGCTTTGCATCGTTTCAAGTTTTAGGCAGATAAGAGGAGTAGGTTACAATCATCTGGATTTTGTATACCACTGGAAGCGTGTTGGCGGTTAGTAATCCTTGGCTTCCCACTCAGTAGACAGGTTTTCGACAGCCTCCCCAATTTAAATGAAAGTTAGAATTCTGGCACCAATGTACCATCCTGATTTGAAACTGGATGCTGCGCAGCTAAAGCGTGATTGTAGACTACCTGAGATGTTTTTCTAAGCGTTTCGGTTGCCTATTCCAAGACGTCAAGATCCCGTGATTCTAGGCGATAGTTCCACAGATCATGCCTATCTATCTAAATAATTAACGAGTTCCACTGAGCCATTTTTTCCATCTGTCACCTACACCACTCACCCCTGTTTGCATTTACTGCGAAAACTCTTACTCAGTTTGCACCCAAGTTCCTTTCTTTCCTGATAGTGACAGGGGGTTCTGGTGTTGGTTAATCACTTCGGATGAGGTTTTGGAGACGCAATTACCACAGGTTGCTGTGTTTACTGCTATCTCTATGAAAAACTGAATATTGAGCCAGGTTTCATCAAAATGGGGATTGCTGCCATATTCATATAAATGGATAAATACCTCTATCTACAAATTTGATGTTTTAATCTCCCGCATAAACATAAGATTTACGGTTTCTTGCTCCCTGTGTCTATTCAGATTCAGGTACACGTCATGGAGTAATGAATGAAGTCCAAGCATATTTAGCTTCCTTAGTGGAACGTCGAAGTAACCCGCTAGTTTGACTGTGTAATAGTTTTGCCTTTCGCAGTGAAAGTAAAAAACTTTTGATAACACCCATGCTTTACAACATTCAAGTTGCGGTTAATAATTGTGCTAGTGAAGACTAAAAATAGGTATCAAGAAGTATTGTGGTCGCTCCTAGTTCTTATACATCGTTAACCGTATGGCTGTCAACCGCAGTCCAGTTTAGAAGTGCACCTTCTGTTCCGGAAATGAACGCTATTCCCACACGAATGAATCCATACAAAACAGTCAGGGAATCTCCGGGCAGTCGTAAGGCGAATTTCGTGGGACCAACACTTTGGTTAGTTGATGTTGAGAAAACAACCTTGCTCGAGTCGTGCACACGTATCTTAGAAACATACCATACATCGAGAGTCCGAGATTTTGGGGTTTTGACTCTCGACCGACAGCTGCTTCCCTAATGTGGTGGTCTGGTTGACATATCACGATGACCCGACGAGTTATGCTAGTGTAACGTTTTTTCTTTCGAGGTCCTATCAAACTAGAAAGATTAGTTAAATATTGGAAAAACAAAAAGCAGTTACACTTAAAGTGTTAGATACTGCCCCGCGATCAGGGTCCAGGGACGAAGTCTTACTACTGGCTTGAACGGATTGCGATAACAGTAAACTGTTTCCTTGTGATGACTAGTAGTACTATGCTAATACTACCTTGCGTAAGGAGAGACGGGCTTAGAAAGGTCTGTCCTAAAAATAATACACTCTGTGGAACAGTTCAACTACCTTTCAGCTACTGTTCCATTCCCCGCTATCCAGTTGGATCCTGAATAGAACATTGAAATAAAGCCTCCAACATTTGCAAAAGTCGAGGAATCTTTAATTAACCTGACACGAAAAAGGGTAGCGGGACTAACCGATTTAGTACCGGAGGTATTCAAGGTCGTCGGTTGTAGATTACTGAGACATTAGTCACGCACTCTTGTCGGTGGGTATATGGACCAAATATTCACCATCCGACAGGTTCTGCAACACAGACATGCCTACTAACGCCCGACACAAGTTGTATTTCCAAACCTAAAAGAGCCATTTGAATCCGTCTATCGAGAGGTCTTATAGTGGTATATCTCTCGCTGAAAGGAGTACTAGGTGAGTGTACCGCCTTGATGTAGACTGTATCCTAAAGTACTTGTGTACGTTTTACAGTCTATGGTGATTTTTCATGTGTACTACGAATGGTTTATGCTAAAGATATCCACTAAACCTATTTTTGTGTCAGAGATGTGCTTGTGTAGGTCTTCCTCTCACATCGGACTCTACAGGATTGTTCTTGTCCTTTGTAGACCTAAAGCACACAGATGATATACTGTTAGATGAAGACACTGACAAGATTTAGAGTCTTCTCCACACATTGAATGGGAATTTGAGAATGTTTGGGATGTGCTTTTAGACACCCAAATGTAAATTGTCGCTCCGGAACTGGTCTTTGCGGGTGCCTTGTCTAACAGTAAGGAGTGAAATAATTGAACGCGTTGAGTGCATCGATTACTTGGGAAGTCAGGTCAATCGTGGTGGGCCAGGGACTGGCAAATTATATGCACGGATATAAAAGGCGCCACCCTGAAATCTGATTACGTATCAGCGGTTTAGTATGCTGCACTACAGTTCCTTCTGTCCTACTGTATGTATGTGAAATATAGCCGTGGACGATGTATGCGAGTGTCAGGTGTTCGAAAACCGTCGCCTTTCGTTGCAAAGGCTGTGTATTGTGCTGTCACCACGTCACTAACCTAGGAACTAGGCACACAATTTTAGGGAGAGAGTAAAAGTTAGTTGATGAGATTGTGAACCTTCATCGACTTAGGAGACTGGGACATGTGATACACATGCTTTATACCATCTACACTGTCACACAATGCTAGCTGAAGTGAGTTCAGTCTGGAAAAAGGTTGGAGACAGTCAGACTAAAATATGGCATGTGTGTAAGGTCCCTGATTGTTGGTCTGAAACGTGTAGGTTAATGTAAGCTTCCCAGTTTGGGTCCGCTTGACAATAGAAATGAGTGATCGTAGACTAGCCTCATAATCGATCTCAACGGCACAGATTCATCCACACGTTGTTTCAATTGTCATACTGAATTCCAGTATCCTATTATTCCTCTTTGTTCTCTTTCGATGACTTTCTCTACCAGCTTTATTCTTTATTTCCTTATCTTTCATCTTAGCGCATTCTCGTTTGATGTGCTCAAATGAGGTGTGTTAACTTGAACTACTAAAGAGTAATGCTATGTCCTATATTGATATTATCTGTCTCTTTAGGGGTTTTACAAGTGGATCCGGTTTCACTATCTGAGAAAGGGTTTGAACTCGAAGAATTCATTATGATTTTGTTAATCTGGTGTTTACAGACTAGTAACTTGCTTTGTTGGCTTTGGACGCTGGTGGCGGTTGGAGAGGAGAAAGTTGAGTAAACGGCAAAATCCAGTTTTAGCATCAAGGACAGGTAGTGAAGGGAAGGGTGGGGAAAGACCGATATTAAAATGGATCGGTTCTGGTTAAATGTCTAGTTTATTCACAATAATATGTAGGTGATTAATTCTTGACGGTTGCTTACATGGTGTAACATTGTTTTCTCGAGGTAGTCGAAAGAAAATGTGGGTTAGTTTTGTATGAATGTAAAATTAAGCAATGTTTAATAGCGAGTGATTACGTACTGCATTTTTAAAGTGTACCTAAACTAATTACTGCTAGTGACAGGAAAATGTAAAACAAAGGCTAAGTGTCCCACTTATAGGACTTAGTTTCTCTGCGCTTTCCCTTATGGATTAGTAAGGCAGTGTAGCTTGTAGTGGATCCAAAGAAATTTCAAGTAAATTGAAATGTTGAACTACGTATAATTAACAAAAATAGATTCAGTGATGCATGAACGTTCAAAGTTATGCATTATAATGCAAAATACTAATATTAGTGTTATGGATAGTAATCGATCACTTGAATATTATCCACCACAATTCAGTATACTCCAATGTTAGTTTTTTTGGAAGTAGAATAAGAGGTTCCATAAAATCCAAGGATAATCGCATCATCATAGAACAGAGTATAGAATGGCAGTCAACCCTCTACCTCACCTCAACTTCATCGACTTTGGAAAGGCCTTTGACAGCGTCGATTGAGAAGTAATTTGGCAGTCAGCTGCTTCAACACTACAGTCTCAGTGTCACAAACATTTATCAACCTCATTCAACAACTATATGAAGATGCCACATGGCAAGCAATTCACAATGGGAAGCTCAATGATGGCTTTGCGGTGAAGACAGGAAGGAGTAAAACAAGGCTGTCTACTATCACCCATGATATTCGTGATTGTAGTGGACTGGATTGCATGATGATGCAAGGAAGAGTGATTAGGGAGAAGAGGGGGACATGCTGGCTGGGCGGGGGAAAATAATTTAGAAGATTTGGATTTCGCCAGTGATGACTTGTGTCTGATGTCACACACACACACACACTTGAAGATGTACAGGCGAAAAGTAACAAGTTGACAGAAGAGGAAGGGTAGGGTAGGGTAGGGCATCCAAGGAAGACGGCACTTCCTCCTTCAGATGAATGTAGAGAAGACAGAGGTGATGAACATACCAAATCAACACCACCACCACCACCTCCAACAACAACAACAAGCTCCAATCACCATGAACGGGAGAAATTTGAAGAAATTAGCCTCCTTCACCTATCTAGGAAGACAGGCATTCATTAACCTGAGACCAGTGTGGAGAGGGGGATAAACTTGACGGGGGAAGAGAACCTAGGAGACTTGGATTTCGCCGATGACTTGTGTCTGATGTCACACGCACTTAAAGATCTACAGGTGAAAACTAACAAGTTGACAGAAGATGTAGGGCAGGGCAGCGAAGACGGGACTTCAAGTGAATATAAAGAAGACAGAGGTGATGAAGATACCCAACCAACGACACCACCATCACCAACTATCCCGAATCACCATCAACGGTAGAAACTTGAAGGAAGTTATCTCTTTCACCTATCTAGGCAGAACTGTTTCAACTACAGGCGGCATAGACGAGGATGTCAAAGTCGGGATCAGAAACACACCAAGACAGGCATTGATTAACCTGAAACCAGTGTGGAGATCTTCTGCACTCCGCATAAAGCGTGAACAACATCCGGATTTTCAGCACCAATTTAGTCGAGTCAGTGCTCCTGTATGGTTCAGAGAATTGGTGCTTTACGAAAGGTATTTCCAACAAACTACACACATTCATCAACAACTGACGCCTACGCTGGCTCGTTACTGAAGATCAGATGGATTGCCAGAATAATAAGAATAAGCAACAAGGAACTCTGGCTGGCTGGCTGGGAACGAACCAACCAAGAACCTATCACTCAACAAATATGCACTGTAAGGAAGTGTAGATGGATTGAGCATACACTGAGAAGGCCGACTGGAGACATCACGCATCAGGCGCTCGAGTAAAAATCCAGATGGGAAACGGTGAATTGGGCGTCCAAGGATGACATGGAGGAGATGGTGTGAGGAGGAAATGAGAGCTTGTGGGCAGTGGTGGAGCCAGGTTGAAAAGATTTCAGAGAAGAGAGTGGAATGGAGACGTGTTACTGAAGCCCTATGTTCCATTAGGAACCCAAGGGACAAATAATCATAATCATAAATTCATATCAGACAGTAGTCAACGGAGGCAGAAGTCGAAATGGATAGAAGTACATTATATTTCCACGTTTCAAAAGTAGAAGGAAAGTAGTACAGCTACAACCAAAATTTCACCTTTTTAGGTTGTGCAAATAAACAACATTCGTCATCATAATTATTAGACAGAGTTTACAAAATGTGTAAAAAAAAAATAGTTTATGCATAATTTCATGAAGTCTAGACAAGCTGAACTGCTTCTTATCTGAAAGGAAGACGAATACAACGAAAAGTATATTGAATCAATAGTATGACTTCTCTATAAAACCTTCCACTATGATGTAAGTTATTCATACCATAATTGTGTTTCATTTTTTGTACTATTACTATCCAATAGATTTTCTTATCATAATGTCACTTGAAACAACAATTGTTTAATTCAGTGTAGATAGTTGCAATCTGTTCATCCTACCTCCATTGTAATGTATCAGTCTCATGTTTCTTTAAATCCTAAATTCTAAATAATGATAGGTTATAAACATCTTATAGGCATTGATGCATCTTTTATTGAAAATGCCAATTGAAGTAAATTTACAGTATGAACAACTTATTCATGGATGTTGATAAATGGAAGCAATGAATTTCTTTTCTCATATTCTTGTTTATGACTTAGTTATTTATTTTCGTTTAAATCTATAGTGTTTTCATATTGGAAAACCTAATTATAACTATGTACATTGCATTGAAAAAAAAATTTTTTTTCATTTTTTTTTTCAACCTAGGTGAAGGATTCTTTGGACGTGTATTTAAAATGCGTTTAAAGTCAACAAAAGATTCATTTGCAGTAAAAAAGATACCATTTTGCAATTTAGATCCACAGAATCCAGATATGATAGCAGATTTAGAAATAGGAAAATTACATCCACATCCATTTTTATTACGCTCTTTTTGTGCATTCACTTGTGGAGATGCTGTTTGGATTTTATTAGAGCTTATGGATATTTCATTAGATGTACTGTTAAATAAAGTAAGCGCTTACTCTCTCTCTCTCTGCCTATATATATATATATATATATATATATATATATATATATAACAATTATTATTATTGTATTATTTGTCCTTTGGGTTCCTAGTGGAACATAAAGCTTCAGTAGCACATCTCCAGTGCACTCTGTTCTCTCTCGCGCTGGCCGAGGAACCTGAAGGTCACGGGTTCGATCCCTGCTGGTGGGGTCATGGGTGCGCACTGCTGAGGAGCCCCATACTAGTCGGACGAAACAGCTGTCCAGTGCTTCCAGGTTTCCTTTGTTCCTCCAACTGATGTTAGTCTACGATGAATAACAACTTGAAATAATTCCAAATCTCCACAACTCTTTCAAAATCTTTTGAACCTGGTTCCATGACAACCCATAAGCTCTGGTTTCTTTCTCACACCATCTCCTCCATGTCATCCTTGGACACCCAATTCACCGTTTCCCATCTGGGGTTTTACTAGAGCGCCTGACTCGTGATGTCTCCAGTCGGCCTTCTCAGTGTATCCTCAATCCATCTACACTTCCTTACAGTGCATATTTGTTGAGTGATAGGTTCTTGGTTGGTTCGTTCCCAGCCAGCCAGCCAGAGTTCCTTGTTGCTTATTCTTATTATTCTGGCAATCCATCTGATCTTCAGTAACGAGCCAGCGTAGGCGTCAGTTGTTGATGAATGTGTGTAGTTTGTTGGAAATACCTTTCATAATGCGCTAAGTCTCTGAACCAATATATATATATATATATATATATATATATATATGAGCCTATATCTTAATTAAACAATAGAGAATAACAAGTATGTCAATATATAGTAATAACTACTATCTGTTGCACAAGAAATGGCTATCCTTCCTCTGTGGCATAATGGGTAACGCCCTGGGGTTTGAAGTTATAGATACAAGGTTCGAGTCTCAGTGGGAACAACATCACTGGGGTGCAGGTAAATCCAGCTAATGAGTCCCAAATATGACGAAATGCTCTCCTGCTGGATTCCTCTGTTAGCCACAACCAACCAAGTTATCATAATTAATATTCAGGCAATATCGAGGTATCCGCATAGAACCCCCATATGCTAATAGAAGTTGAACAATTCGATCCAATAAAACAATACAGAATAACAAGTATGCCAATAAATAGCTATAATATAGTAGTTTTTAAATAAGTATAGAATAAGTAAAGCTTACGGAAGAAATGCATAATAATAACTTTATTTCAAACACAATATTATAGGATAGTGTAGAATGTCTTAGCATGTAATTTTTCAACAAGTTCACTCACGGAACTATAACTTTCAAACAAAATGGTTATTACATTGGTATGATGTTAATAATATAACAGTATTCAAAGCAATGATATGAAATAGCCAACTCGTTCTAGATTACCATCCAGTCCATAATGAAGAATCAATAGGAATCCAGACGTAATTTTGATTCTTGTGGTAGTTCATTTAGATGGTACAAATATCTTCAACTCAAGCTAAAGCATCTGATGGATAGAAATATGATGTAGTTTTTTTTGCACCAAAAAAGTCCTTTACCATATAACGTAACACTTTTTTTCTTTCTTTGTTTTGTTATTAACTTGAAAAACGGAGAATTGGAAACAGTTTAAAAATGTGTAAGAGTACATGATACATTAAAAGGACATAATATAAATGATTAAAACAAATTGAAATAGAAAAAATTTGATGAAAAATGTTCTATGGATAAATTTAGTAGTTCAAGGTGTTCAAGTAGGCTGCCATATTGTTAAGTAGTGAAAAAGACAAAGTTTTCTGTTATTTCATATACCCTACTTGAGTAGTCTATCTTTGGGCTCTACATGATTCAGATCGAAAATCAAAGACTTCATACACTGAGGCCTCTTTTTTTTTCCAGTCTATCCATCTCTAACCTTTTTCCTGTTTGAAGCTAATTCAGCTAACATTGTAACTCATCCTTTTTAGTTTTTCATTGTCTGTAATTGTATAAAAGTTGTACTCAATCAATTGATCTATCTAATATGTAAGTAGTTACTCGGCGATGCAAATTACAGAATGAGCTTTATGTTAGAAGTGTATAAATCCCTGCATAATTCATATATAAGATAACTAGCCAGTAAATTGTATTATCTATCCAATTGTAATAAAATGTAACATAATCACTCAAATAAAGATAAAAGCATAGATGTATATGTACTATTTTGAACAGTTGTGAAGTACATCGTTTCAAAGCTGTTAAAATATCGGTTTCTGTTACTATACTTCAGTCCCTAGCCAAAAAGTTTACGTTATCCTACATAGCGAAACAAACACATAAATGGTGTCAAGTAGTTGCTTTCACAATCGTCCAGGTCACGTGGTCAGTACTCATCTCTGCGAATACGATTAAGCGTAATTTATTTACATGAAGTTTTTCATGTAACCTGGCTAGGGATGGAACTCAGGACCTCGGTCGTGGGTGCGTGCTGCTGAGGAGTCCCATACTAGGACGAAACAGCTGTCCAGTGCCTCCAGATTTTCAGTGGTTCCCCAACTGATGTCAGTCCATGATGAATACTACTTATATATATATATATATATATATATATATATATATATATATATATATCCCGTCATTTACTATTTCTTTCCATTGATATTCTTGGCTGTTTTTCTTACCTAATTTAACTTGCTAATAGTAAAATGAAGTGGCTTTACGAAAATTGACTATTTGATGTGAACAGCGTTTTCATCATCATCATCATCATCACAGACTTGACGTTATCGCTGTCCAGTGCTGTGAGGCTTTCAGAAGTTATCCAACTGATGTCAATCTATCAAGAAAATCGCTTGACTAATGTTAACCTGAAAGCGTTTTCATCATGCAATAAATGTAGACATTTTCCTCTATTGTAAAAATAGCTAGTAGCTAACAGTGGAATCCAGGATGCGAGTTTTATCCCATTTGGGACTCGTCAGCTGGATATAACACTAATTCTACTATATCGTATGCCAATCTTAGTCCTGTTAAGTGAAGACGCTGACAAGATGCAGAGTCTTCTGAACACTTTGAGTGTGAATTTGAGAATGTTTGGGATGCGATTTTCACCACGCGATTGCAAATTTTTGCTTCAGGACTGGTCTTCAGCGGTACCGCGGCTAAGAATAGAGAGTGAAGTGGTTGAGTGTGTTGACCACTTCACTTACCTGGGAAGTAGGATCAACCCTGGTGGATTAGTTGCCGATGAGATTTTTGCACGGATACAAAAGGCTCGATTGGCTTTTACTAATTTGCGCCACCTATGGCGCCGCTGTGATATCTGTTTGTCTATTAAGGTTCACGTGTACTGCACAGCAGTCGCTCTGTCCTACT
The DNA here is from genome assembly GCA_944470555.2 of Heterobilharzia americana. Lineage (NCBI taxonomy): Eukaryota > Metazoa > Platyhelminthes > Trematoda > Strigeidida > Schistosomatidae > Heterobilharzia > Heterobilharzia americana. The sequence continues at coordinate 156,696,356 of OX104127.1, forward strand.
GTGTGGCTGTGAAACATGGCCATTGAAAGTGGAAGATATGAGAAGGCTTCAGGTGTTTGACCATGGTTGCCTTCAAAGTATAGGCCGCCGTATTGCGTGGTGTCACCATGTGAGTAATGCAGAAGTCAGGTGTAGGTGTAGAGTTTTGGGGGGAAGAGGTAAGTCAGTTGACGAGGTTATGAACCTTCATCGACTGAGATGGTTGAGACACGTACTACGTATGCCTAGTCACTGATTGCCTTGTCACACAATGTTGGCTGAGGTGGGTCCAGGCTGGATAAAGGCCCGAGGTGGCGAGACTGAAACATGGCACCAATGTATGAAGTGTCTGACTGTTGGTTTAAGCCATGTGGGGTGATGGAGACTAGGTGGTCGGGGTGTGGGTGGGGACAAGAGGAACCAGTGATGGAGACTCTAGGGGATATGACTCTTCTACTGTTAGAAATCCCTGTAACTCTGTTGTTTGCCGACACAGTTATGTATAATATTTGGCCTTTTTTATCAGCTGAAGAGTGTAGCCACTTTTGATTTACACACCTGAACCAATTCTTTGGATTGTCACAAGGGTTTGTTATTGAAAGTTTTAACTCTGTTTCATTTATATATGAGTATATTCAAGTTTCATGCCTTTTTTGATTGGAAAATTTGTTTATAATTTGATATAAGATGATTGGGAGTTTTTAAGAGTGAAGCGTTTGAGTGCGTTGACCACTTCACTCACTTGAGAAGTTGGCTTAACCCTGGTGGGTCGATGCCGATGAAATCTCTTCAGGGATATAAAAGACTCGATTGGCCTTCGCCAGCCTACGCCATCTGTGGTGCCGCTGCTGTGATATCCGATTGTCTATTAAGGGTTGAGTGTACTGTAGTGCAGTTCGCTCCGTTATACTGTGAAACGTGGTCATTAAAGATCAAATACATGAGAAGTCTTGTGGTGTTTGACCACTGCTACCTCGGTAGCATAGGCTGTGTTTTGTGAGTAACGCAGAAGTCAGGTGTAGAGTTTTCGGAAGGACAGGATAGTCACTTGATAAGGTCATGAACCTTAATCCATTCATGTGGCTAGGATGTGTTACGGATGCCTAGTCGCCGTTTGCCTCGTTACGCAATGTAGCTGAAGTAGGTTCACGCTGGAAAAAGGCTCATGACAGGCAAATTAAAACATGGCAACACTGTATAAAGTTTTTGATTGTTGGTTTGAGCCATATTGGAAGAAGCAGACTAGCTTGGTTAGGGTCCACGTGATAACAGAAACTAGTGTTTGGAAACTCTATGTGATAAGGCTGAGAATCGATGTCAGTAGCGCAAATGTATCTGCGTTTTATTTCAACTTTAAACACTGCACTGAATTCACCATCCTCTCAATCCTCCCTCCTATCTTTTACTGATTTAGACTAATTAGTATCTCTTTCTTCATGTTTAATGTTACTGCTTTATTGCTTATTGTGCTGATATGAGATGTGACAACTTGGATTGTTACTCAATAATGCCTAGTTGTATGTTGAAACTGATTTAAATTTTGATTTTGGGAGTTTTTAAAAAGGAATATTTCTGGTTCATGTGAAGATTTTATCTCTTCTATAGTTTGTCTCAAATCATGTTACTTTCTTATGAATTTAGGTGCTAAGTGTTTAATTCTCTCGCTTTGATAGTAACATAAAAGTATGATTATCATTTTATGAATACTGATTCTCATGTTCTTATGAATTTCCTATCAATGAAAGTTGACATAATAAGCAAGTAAAATGATGTGGTAGTAGCTTATAATATAGTTACTCTTAAAGCGATCGAAAAATCAGCTTTTAATCGAAGCTGAGATAACAATCGACTCTCAATTGGATTGCTTATTGCATAAGATAATCATTTTTCGTCTTAAAATTACTTCTCATATGTAGTTACAAAAACTTTAGGTAAAATACACAATTAAAATTATTAAGATTTGAATCGGTACTGTAGTAGTTAAGCGGCTTAATGAGGTTAGATCAACAACTTGAGTCTGGTCACTTCAGAATAGGAAGCATTCAGTCATCTATACTGTTTTATTTATCTATCATCTAAAATTAGACCACGTCTACTTCGTCTGCCGGTTAGTTACAATTTTGTCACTTAAATTGGAGCGAAGTTAAAGACAATTAACTGCCATGGCCTCTGAAAGTTAAGTTGAATTCGTGTGTGTGTGTGTGTGGTGATAATTATGGTAGACAAGAAGAAAACTATATGTCAATAGTTTTTTAAGCAAATCCAGTAACGCATACCTTTCTATCATGGTTCATATATGATATTTCCTGCATAATAATAATAATAATTTGTAAAGTTAATGCACAATTTAATCATAAGCAAACATAGTCTGATGTTAGCTAATACCCTATATCATACTGCATATAGTAAACATGATATTGAATTTCTCAGTCCAAATTCACTTCTACACATGGATGATTGATGTTCCACACTGAATTTTATTATCTGCTTAATACAGTTACAAGTATAAGTGGTTAATCTCATTCATATCATATCAAATCATATCATTTTAGTTGGTTGAACATTGTGTTTAAAAGCGAAATCAAAGCTTCTGTACACACTTCATTACTGCAGAAATTAGAAGGATAGCTAGTTGTTAATGTATTGTGTTTTTTGTTGTACATTAACTCTCTCTATTATTTTTCAATAGAATGACAATGCATTGTAAAACGATTTATATCAATGTCTCTAGTAACTTCTTTCTTATTTGTCTTGTTAATAAACACCATCTTTATAGTAAACTGATCTATCATTGTTGAGAGTTTATTTCACCTGAAAATTGTAAACTAACTAACTAGTATTACCATTTATATTATGTTTTTCTCTTGGTTGTTAATTTTACAGGTGAAAGCATGTAATCAATACATTCCTGAAAATGTTCTTCAACATATTACTTTTTCTATTGTCTCAGCTTTGTATCACTTAAGATACAATATGAATATGTTACATCGAGATATAAAGCCAGCCAATATGTTGGCTAACAAAAGTGGTGAAATAAAGGTGAGAAAATAATAACGTGATAATACTGTTGGATAATTTACATCCTTTTTTCTTCAAGTTCTCCCTCTGTATATACGGCTATCTTTTATAGTATGTCTACTAGTTATAGAACAAGACTAGTAGATAGTGTGTCTGTTGGAAATCGGAGTCTTTCACAATAAAATAACATTTCATGCGAAACGTTTGTCTTTAATAACGGGATTTCAGCTAGTTAATATCTCATGACGTTAGTCTGACCGTAAAACGTCAGGCAAGCAGTTCCGCTCTACGCCTGTGAAACTTGGCCTATCTGAGCCGATACTGTGTGTTTGATCATTGTTGTCTCTGTAGAATTGCTCAAATCCGGTAGAAACACCAACACCTCCCACACCGTTCGTCGCTTGCTAGCTCTGGGACTGGGTGAAAGAAGCGAAAGGGTGGTCAGCGTATGAAGCGGCACTGTGGGATGATGAATAGTTGTATCGGGTTACCACTCTCTGGGCGGAGTCCGAGAGATCACACAACTCAGTGGCATAAGACGTTATCAGATATGGCTGACAATCGAAACCAGTGGAGGTCATGCTGTAGCTTTCTTCTATCTTTTGCTGCTGAAAAGTAATGAATGTTTTGTTCTGAATGTATCTTACTGGACTAGCCTTCTAACCATACTATTCTTATTGTTTTTCTTTCTAACTTATCAACTTCCCATGGTTTATGTTTTCACATTGTTATCATGCTATTTTGTGTGGCGCATTTCTTGGTGCCATTGATGTACCTTGTTTGAGTCCTAATAATAAAATAATGAGTAATGTCTATGTGTCACAGATTTCAGCACCTCTCCACCTACTATGGTTTAGGCAACCAGCTAAATGGGGCTCATTACCTACTGCGTGTATATGCACAATTTTGTTTGAGTGGATTTCGATGTTGATTCCATTCGGGTTATTTTTACCAGATGAAACTCAGCTGCAAACTGATTTAATTTCACCACAATTATAGATTGTTGTAAACAGTAGGACTGTATCGTTATACGATCAATCTATAAACATGTTTTTATCTCAATCAAGTTAATATCTCTGGTTTTTGTGTAAGATATTCAGATCCGCTCCTAACTCATCCAACCATGCTCATATCATCTGTCATTGTAGTCAGTGTGTTCTTCATCAACGTGATGCATCTCTTAAAATTAGGATACTCAACACTGTCTCATGTAAGACATACTAATTACTATCACTGGAATACTTCTGTTATTATTATTATTATTTATCCCTTGGGTTCCTAATATAACATACGGCTTCAGTAACACGTCTCCATTCCACTCTCTTCTCTGAAATCTTTCCAACCTGGCTCCACGACAACCCACAAGCTCTCATTTCCTCCTCGCATGATCTCCTCCATGTCACCCTCACCTGGGATGCCCAACTCGTCGTTTCCCCTAAGGGTTTCACTCGACGGCCTGGCCTGATACGTGATGTCTGCAGTCGGCCTTCTCAGTGTATGCTCAATCCATCTCCACTTCCTTCCAGTGCGTATTTGTTGAGCGATAGGTTCTTGATTGGTTCGTTCCCAGCCAGCCAGATTGAGTTCCTTGTTGCCTATTCTTATTATTCTGGCAATCCATCTGATCTTCAGTAACGAGCCAGCGTAGGCGTCAGTTGTTGATGAATGTGTGTAGTTTGTTGGGAATCCCTTTCATGACGCGCCAAGTCTCTCAAGCATCACATAGAAGCACTGACTTGACTGACGTTGGTGTTGAAAATCCGGATTTTGTTCACGCTTTATGTTGAGTGCAGAAGATCTCCACACTGGTTTCAGTTTAATGAACGCCTGTCTTGCTTTTCCTATCCTGGCTTTGACATCCTCGTCTGTGCCGCCTGTAGTTGAAACAGTGCTGCCTAGATAGGTGAAGGAGGCTAGTTCCTTTAAGTTTCTTCCGTTGATGGTGATTGCAGTTTGTTGTTGGTGGTGTTGTTGGTTGGGTATCTTCATCACCTCTGTCTTCTCTATATTCACTTGAAGTCCCGTCTTCGCTGCCCTGCCCTACATCTTCTGTCAACTTGTTAGTTTTCACCTGTAGATCTTTAAGTGCGTGTGACATCAGGCACAAGTCATCACTGGCGAAATCTAAGTCTCCTAGGTTCTTTTCCCCAGTCCAGCCAGTGTATCCCCCTCTTCTCGCTCCTCACTGTTTGTTGCATGATCCAGTCGACTCAGGCTTAGGACCGGCTCGTAACTGGTGAACTAGTCAACCAGTTGAGGTTGGAATACTTCTGTTAGGCAATGGTTTATTCAGATTATTCCTTTCGAGGCATTCCCGTTGTTATAGTTGTAATAAGGAAGTGGATAACCTTACGATTATGACAACCCTTTGATGACTTATGCTGCTGTTTATAGGCATAACAGTAGAAGCTGTAGAATCTGGATTCATCATCATATCATCAGCAAAGGACCAAGCATACTGTGTAACAGACTAAGTTACCCCACACCCCATATCGGCACATCAAGTAACAAAGCACTAAGATGAAAGACAAAAAAAATATACAGAAGAATCAATCAAAAGCAGTAAAAAGGGAGGAGTGAGAAATTATTGAATTCGGTATGATGATTAAGATGAATATAATATATGGATACATCTAAGCCATATCACCTAGTTACTGACCACTGGTTTGTGTTGTCACGTGGACACTATCCGGGAAGTCTACATTGCCCTATATGGTTCAGTCCAACAATCAAAGACTTAAGGGGTTGGTGTTATCTTTTAATCCGGTGCCGCCGAATTTTTTTCTAGCCCAAACTTACTTCAGCTAACATTGTACCATGCGGAAGGTGATCATACGGCATACGTAACACATATCCCAGTCACCTAAGTCGATGAAGGTTCACGACCTTATCAACTGACATTTCTTCCCTACACCTAACTTCCGCATTACTGATATGCTTACGCTATAACTGACGGCCTATGCTACTAAGGTAATAGTAATCCGAAATCTGAAACCTTTTCATGATCTCTACCTTTAATATATGGAGCATTTGATTCTGACCCAGTGGCTCAATGGTAACCCGCTGGCCGCGGAACCTGAAGGTGACGGGTTCGATCCTTGGCGGGGTGGGGTCGTGAGTGTGCACTGCTGAGGAGTCCCATACTAGTTGTATAAAACAGCTGTCCAGTGCTCCCAAGTTTCCTTTGTTCCTCCAACTGATGTCAGTATAAGATGAATAACAACTTGAAATATTTCCAAATCTCCACAACTCCCTCAAAATTTAATATCCATGTTTCACAGCCATAGAGTAGAACAGAGTGAACTGCATTCACAGTTGTCGTTCAGCCTAACAATTAATAATTACCAACTTTCAACTCAACCCTAACCCTATTGAAGCAAAAGAAGATAATATTTGACACTGAAAGCAACTTATTTTCGGTATACAAGCAAAATGAAATAGCTGAAATGAATTGTATGCTAAAACTGTGAGTGAGATTGATCAGTAAAAAAACAGCGAAACATTAAAATATCATAGGTGGTTATTAAGTAAGTTGTAGAAGACAAATTGTAAAAAGTAAAGCTTCAACAGTTACTGTGAAGGGTCGAATTTTCTGGACAAAAGCCACTGAATAGTGGAATGATTGGCTTAGTGTCCAAGGTGATGTACAGATTAAGTACGACTAACGCATTAGATTAGAAGTGCATCATTTCATATTTTCATGGTTACATGGTTTTGATCACAGGTTTCTCCGTAGCATTGCTGATACTTGGTGAAATCATCGTGTGAGAAATGTTTGAGGTTATTTGATGAGGTTTTGAAGTTTAGTCGACTGAGATGGTTTGGACGTACACTGAGCATGCTAAGTCACCAGCCTATCTCGATGTGCCATACTAGAAGAAGCTGGATTAGGTTTTAAGAGAGTTTAGGGTGGCTTTACCAAAACGTCGTACCAGTCGATGAAGTTTCTGACTGTTGGTCTGTGCTGTGTGAGATGTCGACTGCCTGATCTGGGTCCTCGAGACGAAAGGAATCAGTAGTTGAGGACTAACTGTCGATGAGAGTATCGCAGATGTATTGACTCCCTGACATCTTGTGAAGCTTAAATATTTGCACTAACCTTTAACTTGAAGTTGTATATTCTCTCACATAACTTTGTCTACTTTGATATCGCTCTTATTGTATTCACGTTTTCTTTATGTATCACTGTGGATTGTAGCAAGTTGAATCTATGCACTTGTCTTCTAGATTCTACGTTGATTCAGTTCAGTTCAAAAATTAACTTGTAGGTATGTGTGCTAGATCATAAATCACACCTACTATATAGTAGTTGGTGTTACGATGAATTTGTTTACATGAAACGGTGCTTCATTCTAACTTTACTCAGTAGTTGAAAATGGTTTGTTTAAACGAATATACTATATCTTGATTTGCCTAAAATGTCACCTTTATCACCTGGTGATTGCATCCATTTCAGGTAGTCTGTAACAATAATTAACTGCCTAAACTATTTGTAATGTATTTTATGAGTAATTTTGATCAACTGATATTCATTAGTGGCATAAAAGGTGGACTTCTTAGAGCATGCTTAACATTTTACCATGTTCATAAAAGAAATTATTATTATGATTGACCTATGGTATCATAGAATACCTTTGGTATGATTCTGTTTTCTTTTGTTTGTGTATATATTTACATATCCGACTGCTCAGTAATCACATAATATTAGTCACTAGAAAACTCTTATTCATATGAAACTACTTACTAACATGTTTCTCTCTTTCGTTTTCACTAATTAAAACCTATTTCTGAGATACGAACATGTTTTCATGTAGATTTTATGTTTTTGCCATTTTCAGTCTTGTTGCATTGATATTAGAAATCCCCCCCCTGTTTCCTGTAAGTGTAGTATACAGTGAACATTACTTGAAGTTGTCTGACTTCACTCAAAAGTTAAGGAATTACAACAGCAGCTATACATCTATCCCATATTTTCTAAGATAATGTAATGTCAGACTGCTGACCAGACTTTTATTTCATTTCAGCAGTCGGACCTCGTAGCTCAGTTGGTAAAGCATCGGGTCAGAAACCCGTTGGTTACTGGTTCGAATTCGGCCGCGGTCAAAATTCTCATTTCACCTTCAATCATCACCCAGTATAAATATTAGTCTGCCAAACTAAGGCTATCTCAGATAGTCAAATGATAATCAATATGATGCTCCCATTCACTGATTCAGTTAGATTTAGATTTGGATGAGAAGTCGTAACTAGGCAGCCAATGTGAATACGATCAAGCGGTATTATTATTGTTATTATCATTTGTCCCTTTGGTTGCCAGTGGAACATAGGGCTTCAGTAGCTCCTCGTCACTTCACTCTCTTCTCTGCACTCTTTCCAACCTAGCTCCACCACTGCTCAGAGGCTTTCATTTCTTCCTCACATGATCGCCTCTATGTCACCCTCGGACGCCAAACTCGTCGTTTCCCCTTTGAGTTCCACTTGAAGGCTTGGAGCGTGAAGTCCTCAGTCAGTCTTCTCAGTGTATACTCAATCCAATCCATCTCCACTTTCTTCTGCATATTTGTTGGGCGATGGGTTCTTGGTTGGTTCGTTGCTAGGCTAGAGTTCCTTGTTGCTTATTTTTTCTGGCCATCTGATCTCGAGTATCGAGTGAGCGTAGGTGGCAGCTGTTGATGAATGTCTGTGGTTTGTTGAAAATGCTTTTCGAGACACGTCAAGTCTCTGAATCATCACATAGAAGCACTGACTTATTTGACATTAGTGTTGAAAATCCGGATGTTGTTCACGCTTTATGCTGAGTGGAGTGCAGTGCAGTAAATCTCTACACTGATTTCAGATTAATGCATGAAGGCCTGTCTTGCTCTCTGTCCGATCCTGGCTTTGACGTCCTTATCTTTCACGCCTGTAGTTGAGACGATACTGTCTAGGTAGGTAGGTGGGTGAAAGAGACAACTTCGTTTAGATTTTCCCCGTCCATGCTGATTGCTGCTTTTTGTTGTTGTTGGTTGGGTATCTTCATCACTTCTCTCTTCTCTAGGTTCACCTGATGAAAGTCCGGTCTTCGCTGCCTTGCCTCGCCTCGCCTCTTTTACTAACTTGTTAGTTTTCGCCTGTAGATCTTCGACTTTGTGCTACAAGACATGGGATATAAACCGTCATCGGCGAAATCCAAATTGTGTAGGGTCTTTTCATTGGTTGAACAGCGTATGCTCATCTCCTCACAGTTTGTTGCATGATCCAGTCGAGCACAATCAGGAAGATGGTCGGTGATACTAGGCGACAACCTTTTCTTACTCCTGTCTTTACTTCAAAGGCGTCACTGAGCTTTCCATTATCAAGCAGTAGTAACGCATCACGAATTCACATCGTAGTCGTGCCAAACCGTTAGTGATTGAAATGGAATAAGAATCTGATGAGCAGTCGAACTTCGTAGCTCAGTTGGTAGATCATCGGACCGGAAACCCGTTGGTTACTGGTTCGAGTTCGGCCGCGGTCGAAATTTTCATTTCACCTTCAATCACCACCCGGTATAAATATTAGTCTGCCAAACTAAGGCTATCTTAGATAATCAAATGATAATATCTTTGTTCTTAAAAAAGAAAGAAGAGAATTAATAAAAATATCTATTTATTGAATACTTATTTTCTCTATTTTGTAGTTAGGCGATTTTGGTACTGCTGTTACCCTCTCCAATTGTGAAACTTTAGCTGATGTTGGATCATGGCGTTATCTAGCTCCTGAACGTGTAAGCTGTGGACCAGTAAAAAGTTGTGGAGTAAAATCGGATGTTTGGTCTTTAGGCTTAAGCATTTATGAGCTGGCCACTGGAACAAATCCGTATGAACCACCAAGGGATCCAGTGGATGCATTCAATCAGGTAAATTTTTATACAAGCTGTTAAGATTATATTCTATGCTCATAATGTATATTGAGTTAGTAGAATGAAAATCTTGTCAGTTATGAGTACTATAGTTCTGATAAATCTAGTCAGTCCTGAAGGAATCTTATGAGAAGACTCTATAAATTGATACAGCGTCTATGCGAACTCTATGCGTCCAATCAATGGTGGAGATTCACAAGACTATACTATACCCGTCATACAAGGAGTGACTATCGTGACTCATTGACCTTGTGGATGACGTTCTCGCGTCTGGGCCGGTCGGTACTGGGTTCAATTCTTGGTGAGAACATTCACATCCAACTGACTAGTCCCAAATAGGACAAAACGCACGTCCTGGATTCTATTCCTAGCTACTATCCATCAATAATATCAAAGAATAAAGTAGTTATCATAAGTATCATGATGGTGTGTCTTTTAGCTTAGTGATCGTATATCAAAGTGATTAGTGAAATAGTGATTAGCTTCGAGAGGTGATTCTCGGAGTTCCAGTTAGAAGTGGTGGCCGGTGGGAACCGAGCCTGATGGTCATGAGGACAGTTACTCTACGATGACATTGGGTGGCGGTTGCGCTATATCATGAGCTTACAGAAATTGGAAATATGGACGATTGGATTCTGACCCATTGGCTAGCTCAATAGTAACGTGCTGGCCACGGAACCTCAAGGTCGCGGGTGCGCACTGCTGAGGAATCCCATACTAGTTGAACGAAACAGCTGTCCAGTGCCCCCAGGTTTCCATTGTTCCTCCAACTGATGTCAGTCTACGATGAATATCAACTTGAAATATCCATAAATCCCCACAAACCCTCAAATTCAATTAAATAGAATTCGGTCAACACTTAGGACTAGACAACATGCGATTGGTTGCTCTTTAGTGACTAATCATTGTGCTCAATCTATTCGTACAAAAGGTCAGTCGCATCCTGAATAGCTCAGTGGTAACGTCGCTGACTGCAACCCTGGGTAACACGGGTTCGAATCTCATAGGGGACAAAGCACAGAATCTACGTCAAGTAGGCCTTCCTTCTATCAAAGTTCACTGCGATGGTAAGCCTCATAACTTGACGGCCATATTCCAAGATGATTGATAGAAGTCAATGAAGTCGGTTACCCTTTAGTGACCAGTTAGTGTACATCGTACTTCGCTATCTGATTGAATACAGTTACTTGAAAATACTGTTATTGTTTTCCTTTCTATTTCTGTCATATTTCACAGGACATTATTACTACATGTTTATAAGTGGGCTTGTTTTGACTTCATATTACTCCACACAGGGTTTGCCAAATGCCATCATGTGTTAGTGTTGTTGTTATTACTTTCTTAATCTTATGATTCATCAGTATTTTGTATATTTTGAAAGTAATAAAACAAAAACACTAATTTCAAGGTGATATTCATCACGTACTGACATCAAATGGAGAACCATTGATAACCTCTAAGAGTATAGGACAGATATATCGTTCTAGTTGTGGGACTCCTTCATCAGTGCACACCTATGACCGCGCTAAAGATCCATAATTCTCCAATTGACATGAGCTTGTGGTGAATACTACCTTGAAACTAACCGATCAATGCCGCACAAACTTCCAAACTGTAAAAACAATAATCATAGATGCAGTAATCATTTTCATGCTGTTAACTGTGATTGTGCATGGGAGCATCTAGTGTGAATAATTACACCATGTATATACAGTGTCCTTGTACTGATGCGATAATGGAGTAACGAGACTCAATGTGTATTTCTCATGATCTACGGAAACCGTTTTGTACTAAAGTGTCTTTTAATGTGTAGTATATTGCCTACGCTCGTTACTGAAGATCAGATAGCCAAAAAGAATAAGCAACAACGAACTCCGGCAACAAACCAACCAAGAGTCTATCGCTCAACAAATATGCACTGGAAGGAAGTGGAGATGGATTGGGCATACACTGAGAAGGCCGACTGCAGACATCACGTGCCAGGCCAGGCCGTCGAGTGGAACCCCGGTGAGAAACGACAAGTTGGGCATCCGAGGTGAGAGTGACATGGAGGAGATCGTGAGAGGAGGAAATGAGAGCTTGTGGGTTGTCGTGGAGCCAGGTTGAAAAGATTTCAGAGAAGAGAGTGGAATGGAGACGTGTTACTGAAGCCGTATGTTATATTAGGAATACAAGGGACAAATAATAATAAACAATATGTTGCAAGTGACTAGATATTTTGTGATGGTGTGGCTCATTGTACAAAGCGCTGAACTTCATGGGCTTGAACTCCACACTATCGGTCAAGTTATTGGCGACTGTGTAGTATTGAACGGAAACGAGAAGACAGACGAAGGACGGAATGTTTATTGTTAACATGTGGTACAGTAGTCGTTAAATATGGTACATCTTGCACTAAGACAGTCATTTGTAAAATGTGCTTCATTTCGTCTTCTGTTTCTCTCCCTTGATTTGCTCTTCATACGCCCGCGTTGTCACTTGCGTTTCTCTGTGCAAAATCCTTACCCATTGCTGGTAATTCCCTACAATTTCTGCTGCCCCTTCAACATATACTGGTTATATCCATTCTTATCAGCAACACCTTCTACAATATCACCACATGAAGGTTCACGAAGCTACTCGCTACATTTTGATGTCGTTTTTTCCGAGTATATGCTTTTTTTGGTTATTTCTAATGTTTTGTACATTGAGGGGGGCTGCAAAATCAACGGTGATATCCGATTGCCTGTTAAGCGTCTAGTATACTGCGCTCTGGTTCTCTCTATCCTACTTCATGACTATTAAAGGTGGAAGACATCAGGAGACTCCATTGTTGTCTGCATATCTTTGTCCATTTCTTGTGAAACCACCAGGTCAGATATAGAGTTGTAGACACAGGAGGGAAGTCAGTGAATCTTCATTGACTTGAATGATATGGCCATATGTAGCACATGTGAAGTTACCGTCTATCTCGATTTCAGGTGAATTAGGTTCAGTCTGGGAAAAATTTAAGGATAGCCAGACTAAATCTTTGAATTAGTGTATGACAGCCGAAAAAGATGGTTGAAGGCTGTAATTGGTATGGTTCTGATTCTATCGCCGTCATTTGGATAGATTCACACATCATCTTCATGTTAAACATCATCAAAATAAAATGTAGTTATTTGACAAGAAGTTACAATGATCTGCATATATCGTTCTAATGATTGTTTTGTGTGGTTACGTTATTATTGAATAATATGTATGTGTATTACTGAGGAGTCCCATACTAGGACGAAATAGCTATCCAATGCTCCTTGACTGTTCGGTTTGAACCATATAGAGTGATGCAGACTAGTCGATTAGGGTCCGCGAGACAAGATGAACGAGTAGTTAGGGTCTCTGAATGATATGGTTCAGAATCGATGTTAATAGCACAAATGTATACACACTTGTCTTTTTCTTTACCGGTTAGGGTTAGTCTCATCATTTATCCTATTCGTTATTCCTCTTTTTTACTACTTTGTACTGCTCTTGACTAATTTTTCATTCTTTCTTCATCTTTCGTTTTCTTGTCTTGTTACTTGATGTGCCGATATGAGGTGTGGAAACCGTTACGCAGTAATACCTAGTCCTATGTTGATCTTGATGATGATGTTGAAACCACCACGTTAGGCGTAGATTTGTAGGCACAAGAAGAAAGTCAGTTGATGAAGTGGATCTTCACCAACTCGAATGGCATGGCCTTGTATTGTACAAGCGAAGTTATCGCCTATCTCTATGCTACCTGAAGTAGGCCTAAAACTTCGGCACTGTGATAGATTGTAATTCAGTTTTAGTCTGTTTATTCAATGTGTCACTCAGGAAACATCATTCTTTACTGGATAACATCTCGGACAAATCTAATAAACAGACTAAATTATTTGAAATAGGTTTAAGCTGAAAAAGTTAAAGGTGGTCAGATTGAAACATTGAATCAATGCATAAAGTCTGTGCCTGTTAGTTTGAGCCGTTTACAGAAATGTAGACCTATGGGTTGAGGTTGCTGTGACAACTGTAAAAGATAGTGGATATGGTTCGAATTCTTTCTTAGTGATACAGATGCATCCACATATTATCCTCATCGTGTGGTTGGTTATTGTTGAATGGCTAATATATATACTGAGGAGGCCTGCACTAGGATGAAACAGCTGTCCAGTGCCTTCAGTGGTCCTCCAATCGATTTGAATCCGCGATGGACACTGCCTTATAAGTCCCAAACTACATTACTTTGGAGTAAGTTAATCGGAAGTGAAACGATTGCATACCGAAAACCTTGGTGGATAGTTGTGCTATGTCGCAAATTGACACTATGAACTATTGAGCTTCGATAAAGTGACTGAATGGTTAACCTGTTCGCCGTAAAACCTGAAGGTTTTGAGCTGGATCCCTGGCAGGGGCATCGCATACTAGAACGAAGCAGCTGTCCAGCGCTCCTGGGCTTTCAATTGTTCTGCAAGTGATGTTAGTCCCTGATGAATATTATCCTTGTGGTAGTGTTGTCTTTTACTTACATACCTAACCTTTTGAAAGTTGTAATCACCTTTTTTCGTCATATATTTTTGTTATTATTGCTTGTATTATCCCGTCGTTGATTCATCATCATCATTCATCATTATCAACATAGGACCAGGCATTACTGCGTAACGGTCCGAGTTGCCACACCTCATATCAGCACATCAAGTAAAAAGGTAGTGAGGTGAAGGATGAAGATAAGTGAATGCAGTCAAAAGAAATATAAAGTACGAGAAGAAAGGAAAGAGGAGTGACAAAATGGTGAGATTCGGTATAGCGTTGTTAAGATGAGGATAATGTGTGTATACATCTGCGCCACTGACTTCGGTTCTGAGCCATATCACCTAAGGTCTGCAACCACTGGTTCCTCTTGTCCCGTGGACCCCAACCACCTAGTCTGCATCGTCCTACATGGCTTAAACCAACAGTCAGAGACTTCATACATTGGTGCCATGTTTTAGTCTGGCCACCTCGGGCCTTTTTCCAGCCTGAACCCACCTCAGCCAACATTGTGTGACGAGGCAATCGGTGACTAGGCATACGTAGTACGTGTCCCAACCATCTCAGTCGATGAAGGTTCACAACCTCGTCGACTGACTTACCTCTTCTCCCTAAAACTCTACACCTAACTTCTGTATTACTCACATGGTGACACCACGGGATACGTCCTATATTACGAAGGCAACGGTGGTCAAATACCTGTAACCTTCTCATGTCTTCCACTTTCAATGGCCATGTTTCACAGCCACACAGTAGAACAGAGCGGACTGCTGTGCAGTACACGCGACCCTTAATAGACAAACAGATATCACGGCGGCGCCATAGGTGGCGCAAATTGGCAAAAGCCAATCGAGCCTTTTGTATCCGTGCAGAAATCTCATCGTCGTTGATTGGACTGAATTGATCGGTCTCTATTGGATTATACGCTCCTATACGGATACCTCCATTGATATTGCCTGTGTTTTAATTATGCATAGTAATGGTGGTTAGTGGTTAGCAGTGGATGCGCATTTCGTCCCGTTTGGGACTCGTCAGCTGGATGTACCTACCCCCCGGGACTCGAACCCAGGACCGATTGTTTCAAACACCACAGTTATGATAGCCACTTTAACTTTATAATCTATTCTATGAAATATATTTCAGCATTGTTGTATTCTATAAATTTGTTTTCTTTAAATTAGATTGTGAATCGTGATCCTCCAAGTCTTTCTGGTGACTTACCTTATTCAAATCATTTAAGAGAATTTTTAAATATGTGCCTTATTAAAGAAGTTGGTGAACGTGCTGATTACAATGATTTACTAGTATCAGATTTTATTCGATCCATTGATGTCAATTGTTATATGTTAACAACTGCACAATTTTTAAGTAATTATATTTCATAGACAAAAGAAATAAGACAAGATAATTTCAATTACTTTACAGTTTTTATTTATTTATTTATTTATTTAATAACTAGTCAGTTCTTCTTTTTGTGTTTTATACATAGAGCGAAAAATATTTCAATCTGTTATAAAATGGAATTGTGATATAATCAATCCTCCAATCCATTTTATATTCATATATGGTTCTTAGTGTATATCATATTTTGCCTATAGAAATTTTGTACATGATAGAAAAGAAAGGTGATATTAGTAATATAAGAAGAATATTGTTTATCTAAATAAATTCCTGTTTCTTTTCGGTTGGTTATTTTGATCTGTTTTCTGTGATTGTGATATTTTTTCTTCTCATCCTAGTAAAGGATATAGTTATTATTATTATTATTAGCCTTATGGACTTATCCTGGCCTCCCTTCTTTGTCAATCTTTGAATTTTTGAGGAAGATATTTCAAGTTGTTATTCATTGTAAACTGACATGAGTTGGAGGAACAAATGAAACCTGGAAGCATTGGACAACTGTTTCGTTCAACTAGTATGGGACTCCTCAGTGGTGCGCACTCATGACCCCGCCAGGGATCATGAGCTAACAGAAATTGGAAATATAGACGATTGGATTCTGACCCAGTGGCTAGCTCAATGGTAACGCTCTGGCTGCGGAAACTGAAGGTGGCGGGTACGATCCCTGGTAGGGTCGTGGGTGTGCACTGCTGAGGAGTCCCATACTAGTTGGACGAAACAGCTGTCCAGTGCTCCCAGGTTTCCATTGTTCCTCCAACTAATGTCAGTATACGATGAATAACAACTTCAAATCTTTGAATGCCTATAATGTAACTTTTTTTGGTGTACAAGAAAAAAAACTGAAAAAAATCTGTAATTTCCCCCCTATTTTCAACTTATTGTATATATCAATTCCTTTGTACAACATACTTTTTATCATTTTTTTTCTTACACTGATTAGTATTCAGGATATTGTTAGTTTTTTTTGCAGTAAACTCAACAAACAGAAGAGTAGACAAGATTTACTGTTCATTCTTGAATATGCATATTTCAGGTATACAATTTCAATGGTTGTGCACTATTTATTTTCTTTACTTTGGTATATTCTCCTACTTTTTATTATACTTTCATTATTATTATTATTATCATCATCAGTAGTAGTAGTAGTAGTAGTACTAAGTAGTATTTTTCATTTTCAAAAAAAACAAACAAATGGATCATTAGTTAATATCGGTGTTTCATAATTCATTTCTATTTGAACGTTTATTTCATAAGCTTAGTGTATTCATGTATACACAATGTGAATGTAATCTCCCCATTTCAATCATTACTATTATTATTATTATTATTACCGATGATAATTACTCGTGAAAAGTATTGATCCACTGTATTTCTTTAACGCGCTCGATCCTATGACAATTGAGTAGTATAATTGGGTCTCTTTTTACAATATTTGTTTACAAGAAAATGCCTAGTCAGTATATACATATATCATCTCTTCACTAGGCGTCTATTTTAATGCTGCTCAAATGGGAATTAATTACTCACTTTTTATTAACTATACAGTCAAGTAATTAATAAAAATTTATTATTCCTATTATATCAGTTTTCTGTGATATATTTCCTCCTTATTTTATTGTGTTATTCAAATATACTTACTTCTAACATATTTTATACTGCATATTTTGTTTGTTTGTTTATTTATTTATTTTAACTTCCATTGGTTAAACAAAGTTTCTATGATGCTGAAAAAACAAACAAACAAACAACAGTTGAAATTATTTTTTATGAATCTTTGTCATTAGGAATTAATTACAAAATAAATTATTTATTTGGCTTACTTTCTGCTTATCGGAGTATTTATTATTAAACGGGTATCAGGTAAGTACATCGGTATGTTGAAGTCATTGTGTTCACACACTGTATGGAATATATTTTAAAGTATCCAGGTGAGTGGTATCCGTTAAAAATGTTCACTGTCTCCATTGTTATTTAATTTTGTTATCGATATGCTCATACAGGCCTCTCTCTCTCTCTCTCCTTATCTTTCTTTTCGTTATCGAATTACTAGTGGAAATAACCTTAGATTCATCAGACTTTATAGGGATTGATCTATTCCTTGGAGGGTAGTCTAGTGAACTAGGAGTATGCGAACAATATTTCGCTGCTAGGTAAAGATGCTGACACAATGCAGAGTCTTCTAAACGCTTTGAGAAAATATCTGAGTATTTTTAGCATGTAATTCGCACCTATCAAATATAAAATGATTCTCCAGGACTAGTCCACTGCAAGTACTCCCAGTTTTATGATAGAGAGTGAAGTCAGTAGTTGCATCAGCTTGAACGGGCTGGTTGCTGACAAAATCTCAGCTGGTATACAAAAGAGTCATTTGACAATTTCCGTCGTCAGTGGAGCTGACTGGTAAGACATCCGACCATCTATCAAAAGACGAACGTTCTATCCTGTCATACGGTTAAGACATGGCCGTTAAAAGTAGAAAACGTCAAGCATTTACAGGGTTTTGATCAAGCGTGTTTTCGTAACATTGCTATCGTCTTGTGGAATCATCGTGGAAGCAATGTTAAGGTCAGGCGAAAGGTGCTAGGCAAGTCAGTCGATGACGCTGTGAACCTTAGTCGATTGAGATGGCTTGGACGTACACTGCGCATGCCGAACCACCGCCTACCTCGACGTGCCATACTAGACGAAGCTGGATTAGGTTTTAAGAGAGTTTAGGGTGGCTTTACCAAAACGTCGCACCAGTCGATGAAGTCTCTGACTGTTGGTGTGAGCTGTGTGAGGAGATGTCGACTGCCTGATCCGGGTCCTCGAGACGAAAGGAATCGGTGGTTGAGGACTAACTGTCGATGAGAGTATCGCAGATGTATTGACTCCGTGACATCTTCTGAAGTTTAAATATTCTCACTAACCTTTAACTTGAAGTTGTATATTCTCTCACATAACTTTGTCTACTTTGATGTCGCTCTTATTGTATTCACGTTTTCTTTATGTATCACTGTGGATTGTAGCAAGTTGAATCTATGCACTTGTGTGTTAGGTTCTACGTCGATTTTCTCTGTCTTTCTCTTTCCGGATTTACCTTGTCTCAGGAAACTCTCTAGTGGAAGGTTTTGTTCCAAGACTGATCTGAGTTGGTGGGTTATCGTTTGACACAAAGCAGTGTAGTGTTTGAGCGTTTATATCACCACAGTCGGTTGTTAGCTCGGATTAGGTTAGGTAAATCAGTAACCAGTGAAATTGTGGCATAAATCCCGACCGATAGCTGCTACCTTGACGTGGTGGTCGGGCTTGCATATCACAATGACCCAACGAGCTATGCTGGTGGAACGCTTGTTCCCTCGAGGTCCTACCATACCAGAAAGGTCTGTTGGGTAGTGGTTAGACGAAAAGCAGTTACCGTTATAGTGTAAATTGCTACACTATGATGGGGGTCTGAGGGCGAAGTCGTACTGCTGCTAGCTGGATGGGGTGTGACAGCAGTAAGGTGTTTCCCTTGGATGACCAGCAGTGCCAAGCTGATGCTGCCTTCTCAGTGGAAGGGGGGGTTAGAAAAGGTCGGCCCCAAAAATAACACACTCCACCACGCCCCACGGTCTGCCGGGCCGGCGGTGTTGGTTCACTTGTCGTTTTCTTTCTACCATCCGGCCCCAAAAATACAAAAGTTCAAAATAATCATACTCAAAAGGCTGGGTGTGACAGGCCTCAAGCAGATGTCCGATGGGCTCTGCGGTCACACAAATCTCTTTCAGGTACCTTAAGAAGAAATAGCCTTCCACGGTGTGGGCAGCCGGGAAGTGTCAACCGCCCTCACAACTCTGTCAGCACCCAAGTTTCTTCTGACTGCTATCCTCCTCCTCCATCATTACCTTCTAATCTTCCTTCACGTCTCTTAATTAATGATGCTGCATCATCTTCAATTTCTCCTACCTCTGCAGCCTTCGACAACGATCTGAGTCCACAGAACAGCATCCCTGGTCTCCTTAAACCACGCTCCAAATTACATATTGGAGCCTTCAATGTCCGCACCCTCCGTCAAATTGGCCAACAGGCTTCGTTGGCAAAGACTCTAGCAACTCGGGCATGGATGTGTGCTGTGTTTGTGAGACACGCATACAGGACCCAAGTGTGGTTATTCACCTGACCTCTCCTGACCAATCTGGTGAATCTGCAAAATTCACCCTTCGAGTTTCTGGAGATTCGATAGCTAGCTCTCGTGGTCTTGCAGGTGTAGGTATAGCATTAAGCACCAGGGCAGAAAACTCACTACTAGACTGGATCCCAGTTGATAGTCGCCTCTGCGCTATGAGGCTGAACGGCACAGTGAGAACTAAAAGGAATAGTGAGACTCGCCGTTGTCTCTTTGTAATCTCTGCTTACGCACCCACTGACTGTAGTTCGGATGAAGTGAAGGACGAGTTCTACCATAAACTGTCTAACCTCCTCTCGAAAGCCAAACGTTCGGACGTAGTGGTTGTTGCAGGTGACCTCAACGCACAGGTGGGTAGACTGAGTGAGGCAGAAAGGCACTTAGGTGGCACTTTCGGAATCCCAGCTGAACGTACAGATAACGGTGATCGCCTATTACAACTATGCTCAGATAACCGCCTATTTTTAGCCAGCACAAATTTCAGACATAAAGAAAGGCACTGTCTGACCTGGCGTCCACCGAGCTCGACTCAGCGATGGACACAGATAGACCACATTGCTATTAGTCATCGCTGGAGAGGATCGGTGGAAGACTGCCGCTCCTTCTGGAGTACGTGTTTGGACAGCGATCATGCGTTGGTCCGAGCACGTATATGCCTGCGTCTCAATGGACGTAGAAAAAATTTGGCAACAAAACCACTACGAGTTCTGCTGGACAACGAAAACACCAAAGCCGTGTTCAGTGAGAAGTTGGCTAGGCAGTTATCGGAACAAAAGACTGTCACTCATCCAGAAGAAGCTTGGTGCCATCTTCAGTCTACTGTAAAAGCAGCACTGGAGACTGTAGCCGACTCCAAGATAATGGCTAAAAAGAGCCAGTGGATATCAGCAGCTTCTTCCAAACTAATGGATGCACGTGAATGCATCCCTGCAGGCTCTGAGTACAATGAAGAGCGAGCGCAACTTAAAAATAACTGACGAAAAGTCTGCGCAACGATCGTGAACAGTGGTGGGCAGCAAAGGCTAAAGAGATGGAAAAGGCAGCGGCGATCGGTAACAGTAGACAGTTATTTAGACTTATTAAGGAGACTGGGGGGAAATGGTCAACAACAGTTAGTGAGGTTATAGCGGAGAAGGACGGATCTGCGATTCACTCGCAGGGAAGGCGACTGGGACGATGGGCAGAACACTTTGAGGAACAGTTTAACTGGCCTCCAGCCACCATTGCGCTGCCCGCTATCCAGTCGGACCCTGAATGGGACATAGAGACAGGTCCCCCAACACTAGAAGAAGTTGAGAAAGCGGTAGGTAGCCTGAAACGGGAAGGGCAGCAGGACCAGACGGACTACCTGCTGAGGTATACAAGAATGGTGGTAGAGTTCTCTTAGTCAGGCTAACGGAAGTGTTAGCCAGTATATGGGAATCAAATACGATCCCCTCCGACTGGTCTAAGTCACTGATCATCCCAGTCTTCAAGAAAGGCGAGAAGTCCTCTTGTGATAACCACAGAGGAATCAGCCTGACAAACATAGTGTCTAAGATCCTAAGTTCTATAATTCTCCGACGCCTGAGTGGAGCTCGGGAACAGCAAGCCCGAGAAAACCAGGCAGGCTTTAGACCTGGCCGTGGATGTATCGACCAAATATTCACACTGCGCCAGGTCCTGGAACATAGGCATGCTTACAGACGCCCGACAATAGCTGTATTTCTCGACCTGAAGGCGGCATTTGACTCCGTTGATCGAGAAGTCTTATGGCAGTGTCTGTCACTGAAAGGCGTGCCTAGTAAGTACATCACCTTATTGAAAGCTCTCTACTCGAACACTTGTGGGCATGTTAGAGCCTATGGTGAGTTGTCCAGGGAGCTATACTCATCAAGTGGTGTCCGTCAAGGATGCCCACTATCCCCATTCTTATTTAATTTTATCATAGATATTCTTATGGAGGTTTCCCTCTCGTCACCTAATTACACAAACGTTGACCCAATCACAGGTGAATTTTCCTTAGATCTAGAATATGCAGATGACATAGTCCTGTTAGGTGAAGACGCTGACAAGATGCAGAGTCTTCTGAACACTTTGAGTGGGAATTTGAGAATGTTTGGGATGCGATTTTCACCACCCAAATGCAAATTTTTGCTCCAGGACTGGTCTTCAGCGGTACCGCGGTTAACAATAGAGAGTGAAGTGGTTGAGTGTGTTGACCACTTCACTTACCTGGGAAGTAGGATCAACCCTGTGGGTTAGTTGCCGATGAGATTTCTGCACGGATACAAAAGGCTCGATTGGCTTTTGCCAATTTGCGCCACCTATGGCGCCGCCGTGATATTCGTTTGTCTATTAAGGGTCGCGTGTACTGCACAGCAGTCCGCTCTGTTCTACTGTATGGCTGTGAAACATGGCCATTGAAAGTGGAAGATATGAGAAGGCTTCAGGTGTTTGACCACCGTTGCCTTCGTAGTATAGGACGTATTCCGTGGTGTCACCATGTGAGTAATGCAGAAGTCAGGTGTAGGTGTAGAGTTTTAGGGAGAAGAGGTAAGTCAGTTGACGAGGTTGTGAACCTTCATCGACTGAGATGGTTGGGACACGTACTACGTATGCCTAGTCACCGATTGCCTCATCACACAATGTTGGCTGAGGTGGGTCCAGGCTGGATAAAGGCCCGAGGTGGCGAGACTGAAACATGGCACCAATGTATGAAGTTTTTAACTGTTGGTTTAAGCCATGTGGGGTGATGGAGACTAGGTGGTCGGGGTGTGGGTGGGGACAAGAGGGACCAGTGGTTGGAGACTGACTGTAGGTGATATGGCTGAGAAGCGATGTGAGTGGTGCATATGTATACACACATTATCCTCATCTTAACTACACTATACCGAATCTCACCATTTTGTCACTCCTCTTTCCTTTCTTCTTGTAGTTTACATTTCTTTTGACTGCATTCACTTATCTTCATCCATCACTTCACTACCTTTTTACTTGATGTGCTAATATGACTTGTGGCAACTCGGACCGTTACGCATTAATGTCAGGTCCTATGTTGATAATGATGATGATGATGTGGCATAAATACTGAAGGTTTGATTGGCCTTTGCCAATTTAGGGTATTAGCGTGACACAAGTTTTCCTACTAAGCTTCTTGTATCCTATCCTGTAGATGTTAAATATAACTTTTAAAGGTGGAGAACGTCAGGAAATTTCTTTTGTCCGACCTCCATTTTTTCTCTAGCATTGTTCATGTGTCGTAGACCACCACGTCAGGCGTAGAGTTATAGGTGCAGTAGGTAGGGTGGGTTTCGAACTCGTGACCCAGTGGTTGGTAGCCATTACCACCGTGCCGTAGCTCCTCAGATGTGTATCAGTGCTAACGAGACAGCTTATGCATAATACTTCCATTTATATTCTCATTGGATATACCAAGTCCGTTAAAATACATCAATTTGACACTACTCCATTTACTAGTAGTCATGGATATTGACTGGTAGGAGAACTTAAGAAGCACGTTCCGTCCTCCTCAAGACTCGTCAGTCGGATGTACTTGTCTTTCCGTGACTAGTGGTGTTCTCACTAACACTTCGTTGAATTCTCTTAAACTTTTTTCATAAATTATTTTAGCATTGTCAGCAACTACAACAAATATAGTCGTCTAAATAGTGTTGGTTTATCTATGACTCGACTGTTCACAACATCTCTAAAACGAGCTTATAAAATAATCTTTCCATTCTAGAAAAAAGAACATATTTTATCATGAAACTATAAAATAGAGATTATATTCAGAGTAGTGATGTCTTGTCGTATGCTACTCACTATATAGCATTATGTATAAAGGGAGGTAGTAATTAGAGATAAAGGTGTTCCATAGCACAACTTTACTCTCCATAGGATCTCATTATGGTACGCGAAACCTTTAAAGACATTCTCTCGACTTTTGTATCTAAACGCCATGAATTTATACTAATTTCGTAGAATACAAATAGATTTATTTAAAGAAAAAACTGTTGGACCCGATTTTCTAAGGTTCAATTTTTGTTTTATTCTACCAATAATTTCTGAAGCCGGTTCACAGAAATTCTCGACAGACGATAACACTAAATGTCTGCATCAAACAGGCGGAAATAATTCATATCCACTATTAAAGTCAGTATTTTGTAAGAAAGTTTTTATAAATTCCTAAATATACAACGATTTCACTTATTAAGGTTACCAAGTTTTTTCAGCTACCGTAAACTCTTGTCCCATAAAGAAAATAATTATCTACTATATAGACTGGATTGAAAAATACCTAAGGACTGGATCATGCAAATACACACTGTAAAGATGTGATTTTATGAAAAATAGATGATTTAATTAGGTGAATGTGCGGGCGGAACATAGTTCTTTACTAACGAAAACATACTTGTGTAGTGACTTTTCCGTATGATACTCTATACTACAAAGATTGTTAGTTACTGTCCATAGAAATATTACACAGTGAAATAGTATTGTTTACTGGTTAACATTTTCAGCGTCATTTATTAATCATATTCATATCAGGTAAGTAACTCCACAACTTTCAGATATGGTTTATCTAGTTCTACTCTTCTCTCCTTCTTTGCTATGAGGGTAGTAGCATTTTCCATGTATCTAGGACAGGTACAGAATCATTTCTGTCGCATATGTTTTGTAGAAGTAGTATTCATCATGGACTGACATCAGTTGGGGAACCATTGAAACCGTGGGAGCACTGGATAGCTGTTTCGCCAAACTAGTATGGGACTCCTCAGCAATACGCAGCCACCACCCGGCTAGGGATCGAACTCAGGACCTACAGGTTTCACGGCGAACGCGTTAACCATTCAGCCACTGCGTCGATTCACAATCTCCAACTTCTGTCATTTCGAGACATAGTGCGACTATCACCCAAGGTCTTCAGTTAGCATCCGCTTCACTTCCGACTGGTTGACCCCACAGGTCACGGCTTCTCATTAGAGCTTTGTGATATCCATCTGGAAGCAAGGCACGAATGAGCACTATACAGTTATGTATTTTTGAGATGAATGAGGATTTTTAATTTAGAAGTAGTATTCATCATGTACTGACATATGTTTTGTGTTGATTCGGTTATCGATCTCTCTCCACGCAAGTTCTTTTTTAATATGGTCACTCTATCCCACCCTGTTGTATGTAATTGCGTGCATAGTTATAACTGAGCTATTCTCTAGATTTCTTATCTAATTAGGACCTACTAATCTTGATATGGTTTCGTGTTTGTGATCTATCATTCTAACTGATCCTGGTCGACTATTTTGACCTCACACTCATTGTATCCAAATAAACAGACTAAAATGGAATTACAATCTAACACAGTGCCCAGGTGTATTATTACTTTGATCAGTTTCTGTCTGAAATTGCCACACTGGTCATTTGGTGTGACTGTTGTTTTACTGACTGTGAAGACAGAAAGAAAGTTAAGTGATTATGAAAGTTCTCCATGGAACTGAACTTCAAAATGACTATTTCTCTATGTCTACCAGAATGTCTGATTCCAACTCATGCTGAAAACAACAAAAATTCAGTAACTTCAAAGACCACCCTAGCAACGACCAAAACGATCAATCAAATTTCTTTACTATGGTTAGAAAAGTTATTTCAGTAGTTGATAGGCTGGCCTTTAAAAATATCTCAGTAGATTTTTGTTCAGCTAATATGTTGGCTAAAATGATTAAGTTTGCGCTAATGATGTCATGTAGAATAACGATGAAAGCTTCATAATTAAACCATCTAACTCAGAGGACACAACACTATCGAAATGATGATTCTTACTGCATAAATAATAATAATAATAATTTTTGTTTTTGTTTGTCCTTTAAGTTCCTAGTGGAACATAGGGCTTCAGTAGCACGTCACCGTTTCACTCTCTTCCCTGCAGTCTTCTTAACCTGGCCCCACCACTTCCCAGAAGCTTTCATTTCTTCCTCACACCATCTCCTCCATGTCACCCTCAGCACTGACGCCCAACTCGTCGTTTCCCATTTGGGTTCCACTTGACGGCCTGGCCTGGAGTGTGATGTCCCCAAATAGTCTCAGTGTATGTTCAATCAAATTGATCTCCGTTCTCTTCTTCTGCATATTCGTTAGGCGATAGGTTATTGATTGGTTCGTTGCCAGGCCACAGTTCCTCCTCGCTTATCTTTTCTCGTCATTTGATCTCACCATCAGTATCGGGTGAGCGTAGACAGCAGTTGTTGATGATGTATGTCTACAGTTTGTTGGAAATGCTTTTCATAATGCGCCAAATTTCTCGATAATCACATAGAAGAGCAAGTACTGACTTAGAGTTGAGAATCCGGATCTTGTTGTTTATACTAAGTGCAGTAGATCTGCACACTGATTATTTCAGATTAATGCAGGAAGGCCTGTCTTGCTGTCTATCCGATCCTAGCTTTGACGTCCTCATCTGTGCTGCCAACTGTAGTTGAGAGGATGCTGCCTGGGAAGGTAGGTGAAGGAAGTCCGGTCTTCGCTGCCTCGCCTCCCCTCTTTTACTAACTTGTTAGTTTTCGCATGTAGATCTTCGAGTTTGTGCTACAAGGTATGGGACATAAACCATCATCGGCGAAATGAAAATCATGTTGCGTCTTTTCATCCGTCAAACAGCGTATGCTCATCTTCTCGCAGCTCCTCACAATTTCTTGCATGACCCAGTGGACCACAATCAGTAAGATGATCGGTGATAGTAGGCAATTTTTTCTTACTCCTGTCTCTATTTGAAAGGCCTCACTAAGCTTTCCATTGTCAATCACTTGGCATGTAGCATCATCATCATATAGCTGTTGAATGAGGTTTTTAAAGGTTTGTGACACTAAAACCGTAGGGTTGAAGCAGTTTCCAAATTACTTCTCGGTCGACGTTGTTGAAGGCCTTTTCAAAATCGACGAAGTTGAGTTACAGAGTTGACTGCCATTCTACACTCTCTTCTATGATGATGCACAGCGTAGCGTTGCAATTTGCAGGTTGTAGTCGATTCAAGAGTTTTTTTGAAGTGGTCGGGTCACTGTTTCCTTTGTTTCTCCTCTTTGGTAACTAGCTTTCCTTCACTTTCTTTCATTGGTTTCATCTGTGTTGATCTCTTCCCAGATAGTAACCTGGTTATTTGATATAATGTTGTCAGGTCTGTCTTACCTGCAGCCTGTTCTGCTTCATTTGCAAGGGTGTCGTAGAAGTATCTTTTGTCTTTGTGTGCACTCTTCTTCACTTCTTTGTCCAGTGTAGTGTTTGGTAGGTTGCATTCAGTTCCTATTTTCGTTGTTCGTCCATGCACTGCACTGGTTCATCTTCTGTTTCACTATCGTTCTCTCCCTCCTCTTCAGCTTCCATGTGTCCGTTGAGATCCATTCCTTGTCTTCTTTCTTCCTTCCTAATACGGCTGTGCAGTTTTATTTCCACGTCTCTTTCAAAGAGTCCCAGTGTTCTTCCACGTAGGTTTCCTCTGGGATATTGCTTAATGTCTCTCATTTTGTCCTGATGACTGACGTGAAGATGTCCTTTGTAGTCTCGTCCTTCAGTTTCTGCTTTGGGTGTTGAACTTGAACTGTGGTCTATCACCAACTTCTTTGAATTGAAGGCTTTCAACTTGATCTTGAAGTTAGGTTCCTTGCATTAGATAGTCAGTGGTGTGAACCTACATCTGCTCTCCTTCTTCATCTTGTGTCCAGTAGACTGGCTGCATCTCCACTTGTTTCACATTGACATGAAGTCAATCTGAATTTCAGTGTGTCAATCTGGTGAAATTCATTTCACTTTGTGAATATCCTTGTGCTTGAACAAATCGTTGAATGCGCGGAAGTCTCCAAACAGTTCTACATTCTCATTCATTTCATGGAGTGCTCGACCCATGATGAGTTCTTTTCGCGTGTTGTCTGCTCCCAGTTTGGCATTCATGTCACCCCACCCATTAGAATATTTATATCGCCAACTGGAGTGGGGTCTTGTCCAGTACTGATTGCAGTTATCTGTAGAATTTCTCTTTCTTCTCTTGATCTGCATTATTTGTAGGTGCATAGCGTAGCGTAGTATTGTATGATTGTGACTTTCCTTCCTTTTGAGTTGAATCTTGCTGTCACGATGGTGGAGGAGATTGGTTCCCACTGCAGGAGTGCCTACGATGCAGTTGGGGACATCATGGTAGCTACTGCTAAGCTCAGTGACAATATCGGAGTAGATTACTGACTATCCAGTTAAGAGTTTGGAGAGTCCACTTCCATTCCACTTGCTTTCTCAGATTCCTAGCTTTTCTATGTCTCGTCTTCTCATCTCTTTTGCAATCTGGGTAGCCTTGCCAGTCAGCCAGCTTCAAACATTGTGTGGACATTCCATTTCATCGAGAGAAGAGAAGACACGTCGATCAATTGGCTTCTCGAGGGCTTTCACCAACCGGTGTCATTTTGTCTTTCCGATTCCAACGAGGAATAAGTTTACTTTTATTTTTTATATTTCCTCTGTGCTTTGAAGTTTCTTTAGTGATTGGATTGATTTTGCAAGGTAGGGTTGCTAGCCCTATGCCCAACCTTCTCTCTTTATTTGCGCTTAGCCACTGGCTATTAAACTAGTAAACTAGGCGAGGTGAATAATAATAACAGTATTGAATTTGTCAGAAAGTTTATTAGAAAGATGTCTTCACTTAAAGGGGAAAGTATTAGTCTATTTTCATTCTTTCGAACATCAATTTAATTCGAATTACTTCAACTTTGATTTATCTAGTACATTAGTGACATTTTTCTGTAGTTTGTATTTTAGACGTTGGTGTTGTATGTGTGTTTGTCAGTAGTTTTGATCACTTTTGACTAAATTGTTTTTGTGTTACTCCTTCACTTATACATATGAGTATTCTATTAAAACATTCTATTTCGTTTGTCACAGTTCCTTTCTCAGGTGTCCGTCAAGGATGCCCACTATCTCTATTCTTATTTAGTTTTATCATAGATATATTTATGGAGGTTTCCCTCTCGTCACCTAATTACACAAACGTTGACCCAATCACAGGTGAATTTTCTTTAGATCTAGAATATGCAGATGACATAGTCGTGTTAGGTGAATATGCTGACAAGATGCAGAGTCTTCTGAACACTTTGAGTGGGAATTTGAGAATGTTTGGGATGCGATTTTCACCACCCAAATGCAAATGTTTGCTCCAAGACTGGTCTTCAGCGGTGTCCCACTGTGGCTAAGAATAGAGAGTGAAGTGGTTGAGTGTGTTGACCACTTGACTTACCTAGGAAGTAGGATCAACCCTGATGGGTTAGTTGCCGATGAGATCTCTACACGGATACAAAAGGCTCGATTGGCTTTTGCCAATTTGCGCCACCTATGGCGCCGCCGTGATATTCGTTTGTCTATTAAGGGTCGCGTGTACTGCACAGCAGTCCGCTCTGTTCTACTGTGTGGCTGTGAAACATAGCCATTGAAAGTGGAAGATATGAGAAGGCTTCAAGTGTTTGACCACCGTTGCCTTCGTAATATAGGACGTATTCCGTGGTGTCACCATGTGAGTAATGCAGAAGTCAGGTGTAGGTGTAGAGTTTTAAGGAGTGAGAAGAGGTAAGTCAGTTGACGAGGTTGTGAACCTTCATCGACTGAGATGGTTGGGACACATACTACGTATGCCTAGTCACTGATTGCCTCATCACACAATGTTGGCTGAGGTGGGTCCAGGCTGGATAAAGGCCCGAGGTGGCGAGACTGAAACATGGCACCAATGTATGAAGTTTTTAACTGTTGGTTTAAGCCATGTGGGGTGATGGAGACTAGGTGGTTGGGGTCTGTGTGGTGACAAGAGGGACCAGTGGTTGGAGACTGAGTGTAGGTGATATGGCTGAGAAGCGATGTGAGTGGTGCATATGTATACACACATTATCCTCATCTTAACTACACTATACCGAATCTTACCATTTTGTCACTCCTCTTTCCTTTCTTCTTGTAGTTTATATTACTTTTGACTGCATTCACTTATCTTCATCCATCACCTCACTACCTTTCTACTTGATGTGCTGATATGAGGTGTGTCAACTCGGACCGTTACGCAGTAATGTCTGGTCCTTTGTTGATATTGATTGATTGATTGATTGTTCACTATACAAGATATGCACATTGTAACTTATTGGTTTAAATAGTTGATTTTCAACGAATGGTCCATAGTTTCGAACACTGTTTCATCCAAACTGAGATTTGCGCAACAGTTTCAGTTAGTATTATTATCTATTGCCTATTACACGAATATTTGCTTAAGGCTCCTGAGTTGATTTCAATTTCATTTCAATATTCACATTATCTATTAAATAACTTAAGGTCTAGTTTAGTCTTATTATTGAATTTATACACTTTGTCAGTTTTAGTAATACAAGTGATAATCATAAGTGGAGGAGGCTATCATTAATAGAGAGCTTGAAGTGAAAATCGAAACACTAGAATTTATTATTATTATTATTTCATGAATAGAATATATACACCTATAACCTCCTACACTCCTTCAATTACTAAATTAGTAATAAACGTTTTTTTTTCAATATTGTAACATTGAAATAATTGATTAAGTGTAGGCTAAAATAATCTGATTGATTGATAAGAGAGAAGAGAAATTGAGTCCAGTGTGTTTAAGTAAACCAGTTCAGTAGTTGTGCTCCTCTTCTTATTTAGTGTAAAAATATACAAATAAATATTTATCTTACATTTAAGTTGTAAAAATTGTATTCATCGTAGACTGACATCAGTTGGAGGAACAAAGGAAACCTGAGAGCACTGGATAGCTGTTTCGTCCTAGTATGGGACTCCTCGGCAGTGCGCACCCACGACCCCACCAACAGGGATCGAACCCGCGACCTTCAGGTTCCACGGCCAGCGCGTTACCATTGTCTTTTATTAATTTTTCATTGCTCATTGGTGACTAGTTTCGAGAAGTATTCCCGAAGTTTCAATGACAAGTCGTGACCGGTGGAGTCAAAGCCTGATGGCCATGAGGACAAATACTCAACGATGACATTGGGTGGCGGTTTGCGCTATATATCGTGAGCTAACAGAAGTTGGAAATATGGAGCATTGGATTCTGACCCAGTGGCTCAATAGTAACGCGCTGGCTGCGGAACCTGAAGGTCGCGGAATCGATCCCTGCTGGTGGAGTCGTGGGTGCGCACTGGTGAGGAGTCCCATACTAGTCAGACGAAACAGCTGTCCAGTACTACCAGGTTTCCTTTGTTCCTCCAACTGATGTCAGTATACGATGAATAACAACTTGAAATAATTCCAAATCTCCACAACTCCCTCAAAATATAATGATTATTTAACTTTCATACCAGTGTGGGTTATGATGATGATACATATGACACTATGTTCAATGTTCAATATAATTCAATGTGGGATTGCATTCTACCGCTACATCTAAACAACTCCACTTTTATAGAATGTATCAGCTAATTGTTAGTTATATTTTTTTATTGAAAATGTTGTTAACTCAATTGTTTTGATGCAATAGAACAGTATTCTTGACTAGATGACCTTTCGAATACAAATTGTTGTCGATTAGTAATTACTTCATTTATGGTCTAGGTAATAGAATAAAGTGAGACTAAAAGTTATCTACAGGTGTTTTGATATTTTGTCTGAAAATATGTATTTTATGTTTTCTGTATGTATATGTTCTGAAGTGAAAACTGCAATCACAAATCCCTTTGAATCCCATTTGAAGCTTCAACTAACTCATTGTGGTCATTCATCCTGAATAACTGTGCTCTAAATAGGTGTTGAGGTATGCTTATTGTGTGTGTGTGTTTATATTCAGTGTTGAATCGATAAATACAGCCTCAGTTGTCTATCTCAAAATTGATCATGAACCGTCATATAGAACAAAGCATAAAATGGCAGTCAACACTCTACCTCAACTTCATCCACTTTGAAAAGGCTTTCGACAGAGTCGACCGAAAAGTAATTTGGCAGTCAGCTGCTTTAACACTACGGTTTGAGTGTCACAAACATTTATCAACCTCATTCAACAACTATATGAAGATGCCACATGGCAAGCAATTCACAATGGGAAGCTCAATGATGGCTTTGAGGTGAAGACAGGAAGGAGTAAAACAAGGCTGTCTACTATCACCCATGATATCCGTGATTGTAGTGGACTGGATTGCATGATGATGCAACGAAGAGTGAGTAGGGAGAAGAGGGGGACATGCTGGCTGGAGGGGGTGAAAGAACCTAGAATATTTTGATTTCGTCAGTGATGACTAGTGTCTGATGTCACACACACATACACACACTTGGAGATGTACAGGCGAAAAGTAATAAGTTGACAGAAGAGGAAGGGTAGGGTAGGGTAGGGCATCCAAGGAAGACGGCACTTCCTCCTTCAGGTGAGTGTAGAGAAGACAGAGGTGATGAAGATACACAACCAACGACACCACCACCATCACCAACCAGCTCGAATCACCATCAATGCGAGAGACTTGAAGGAAGTTATCGCCTTCACCTATCTAGGCAGCACTGTTTCAACTACAGGCGGCACTGGCACACACGAGGACGTCAAAGTCGGGATCGGAAACACAACAAGACAGGCATTCAATAACCTGAAACCAGTGTGGAGATCTTCTGCACTCAGCATAAAGCGTGAACAACATCCTGATTTTCAACACCAACATCAGTCAAGTCAGTGCTCCTATGTGATGCTTGAGAGACTTGGCGCGTTAAGTAAAGCATTTCCAACAAACTACAGACATTGATGAACAACTTCCGCCTACACTGGCTCGTTACTGAAGATCAGATCGGACAACCAGAATTAATAAGCAACAAGGAACTCTGGCTGGCTGGCTGGCCGGCTGGCCGGCCGGCAACGAACTAACCAAGAACCTATGGCTCAATAAATATGCACTGGAAGGAAGTGGAGATGGATTGGGAATGCACTGAGAAGGCTGGCTGGGGAAATCACGCGTCATGCCCTCGAGTGGAATCCCCGTGGGAAGTGACGAATTGGGCGTCCGAGTTGAGAGTGACATGGAGGAGATGGTGTGAGGAGGAAATGAGAGCTTGTGGGTTGTCGTGGTGCCAGGTTGAAAAGATTTCAGAGAAGAGAGTGGAATGGAGACGTGTTGCTGAAGCCGTATATTATATTAGGAACCCAAGGGACAGAAACAAATAAAAAAAATACATATTGGTTAGGCGGTTGACTTTCAATCATTGGGTAGTGGATCCGAACCCCCCTCTTTGTCCACGGAAATTTGTGCAGTCAAGTAGTATCACTCACCCTCAAACAATAGTATCGCACATTGTCTACTGGATGAATGTGCATAAGGTTGCTGGATGGATTTCAAACTTAACAACATAGTGGGAGAAAGTGACAGTCCTAACTGATGATCTGTTTGTTGAATCAACATTGAGGGCACACATGCACAGGATGGTCATAACTAAACACTTATTCCATGTATTTGAAAAATTCTCCTACCTATACCATAACTGAAGGCATTACTTTTGTATATGGACAATAAATTATGCTATTCACTTCTTCTGAGCTTATTAAATAATTCCGTCTAAGTAAGACAATTATTGTAAGCGTAAGATTAATTCTTCTTCAGAAAAAAAGCTCATAACATAAAAACAATTTGATTCGGTAGCATAATGCATATGTAAACCAAATGATAGTAATCATACTTCGATTGACCATAATCTTGGTAGTAGTAGTAGTCAATGGTGATGAATTATTCATTGCACTGATGTAAACGTCAAAACTCAGAGAACACTTTTAAACATGTTCAATGTTTTGTTATGTTAAAAAACACAACACTAACAACAATAAATACGCTTGACTTTTATTTTTGTTGTTCTTCTTATTGTTGTTGATTAAAGTCAATCTATTCTTAGAATGTTCAGCGAATACAAACGCCATGATGTCATGTATTAGTCTGCTTGCCGCGAGCCTTTTTCCAGCCTTAACCTATCTCAACTACTATGAAACGTCCAACAGATGATGTCTCAGCATGCCCAAAACATCTCCAAGTCACCTCAGTAGGTGTAGGCAAATAACCTCATCGACTGCCATTCCTTCCTTGCCTAGTACTCTTCGCTTAACCCTTCTACATTGCTTACATACTGATTCCACCATACATGAGCAGTACTACAGTTCTTATTCCCTTTTATGAATTTAGATAGTGTAGTTAGAAGAGGAAGTTTATTTGAACAATATGATATGTTTGTGTAATACATTCTAAACAACCTGACCGCATATTTACTTATTAAATCAGTTTATACTGAATGATGATTGAAGGTGGAGTGAAAATCTGACCCGCTGCAGGATTCGAACGAGCTACCTCTAAGCTATCAGTCCGATGCTCTACCAACTGAGTTACGAGATCCAGCTATCAACAAGATCTTTATTTCACTTCATTTATCAAGTGTTATATAAATTAGATTCAGATGAGAAGTCTTGACTGGGTAGGCAGTGTGAGTATGATCAAACGATAATCACGCATCATGAATTCACATTGAAGTGAAATTAAAATCTGGTCAACAGTCAGGTCTCGTAGCTCAATTGGAAGATTTTCGGGCCGTAAACCCCAGTGGTCGCTGATTCGAGTCCTACCGTAGCCCACATTTTCACTTCACCTTCAATCATCACCTGGTATCTATCATACAGGTGAGGAGGAATTTCTGTCACATGAGCTTATCAAAGTTTCACGCTCCCATCTGCTTTTGAAGCCATTTAAGGTGTAGATATTTTCCCACCCACTATTACATTAAACTATTCACATATATTATTATTCGTCCCTTGGGTTCCTAATAAAACATACGGCTTCAGTAACACGTCTCCATTCCACTCTCTTCTCTGAAATCTTTTCAATCTGGCACCACGACAACCCACAAGCTCTCATTTCCTCCTCACACCATCTCCTCCATGTCACTCTCAACTCGGACGCCCAATTCGTCACTTCCCACGGGGATTCCACTCGAGGGCATGACGCGTGATTTCCCCAGCCGGCCTTCTCAGTGCATTCCCAATCCATCTCCACTTCCTTCCAGTGCATATTTATTGAGCCATAGGTTCTTGGTTAGTTCGTTGCCGGCCGGCCAGCCAGCCAGCCAGAGTTCCTTGTTGCTTATTAATTCTGGTTGTCCGATCTGATCTTCAGTAACGAGCCAGTGTAGGCGGAAGTTGTTCATCAATGTCTGTAGTTTGTTGGAAATGCTTTACTTAACGCGCCAAGTCTCTCAAGCATCACATAGAAGCACTGACTTGACTGATGTTAGTGTTGAAAATCAGGATGTTGTTCACGCTTTATGCTGAGTGCAGATCTCCACACTGGTTTCAGGTTAATGAGTGCCTTTCTTGCTGTGTTTATGATCCCGACTTTGACGTCCTCGTGTGTGCCAGTGCCGCCTGTAGTTGAAACAGTTCTGCCTAGATAGGTGAAGGAGATAACTTCCTTCAAGTTTCTCGCATTGATGGTGATTCGAGCTGGTTGGTGATGGTGGTGGTGGTGTCGTTGGTTGTGTATCTTCATCATCTCTATCTTTTCTACGTTCACTTGGAGTCCCGTCTTCGCTGCCTCTTCAGAAACTATTCAGATAAACATCTTTTTCCTCTAATATACATACTTGACGTACTTGTGATAAATAAACATCTGTTAAGACTACCATTAGAAGTTAGGTTTCCCAGAAGTGACCAATTTATTGTACACTCCATAATTGACGTCTTCACTGGTGATTTTGTTGCTCTTCGTTACTGATGCTCGATTATGGTTTGTGTATTATCCAGTGCATATTATTCATTGATATGAATACAGTAAAGAAACATTAGATTATACTTTAATCTTCAACGAATAGTATTTTATGTTCATATAGGCGTCTTAGAAATTCTCATGAATGTTTTGTAGCTCAGAGTGTGGATGTTCAGAGTGACTTGTCCTCTAAGCTAGGGTTTTAGTTATAACAGTAGTAATAGTGTATTGGGCGCTGCTAATCAAAGTGGATATTATTATTATTATTATTAGTCCCTTGGGTTCCTAGTGGAACATAGGGCTTCAGTAGCACGCCTCCAGTGACCTCTGTTCTCTGAGATCTTTTGAACCTGTTCCCACGACAGCCCAGAAGCTCTCATTTCCTCCTCGCACGACCTCCTCCATGTCACCCTCGGACGTCCAACTCGTCGCTTCCCATGGGGATTCCACTCGAGGGCCTGGCCTGACGCGTGATGTCCTCCGTCGGCCTTCTCAGTGCATGGCCAATCCATCTCCACTTCTTCCTGCATATTTGTTGCGTGATAGGTTCTTGGTTGGTTCGTTCCCAGAGTTCCTTGCTGCTTATTTTTTCTAGCCATCTGATCTTCAGCAGCGAGCGTAAGCAGTTGTTGATGAATGTCTGTAGTTTATTGGAAATCCGTTTCGTGACGCGCCAAGTCTCTGAACCATACAGGAGCACTGACTTGACGTTGGTGTTGAAAATCCGTATCTTATTCCGCATGCTGAGTGCAGAAGATCTCCACACTGGTTTCAGGCTAATGAACGCCTGTCTTGCTTTTCCGATTCTGACTTTGACGTCCTCGTCCGTCCTGCCTGTAGTTGAAACAGTGCTTCCTAGATAAGTGAAGAAGGTTACTTCCTTCAAGTTTCTCCCGTTGACGGTGATCGGAGTTTGTTGTTGTTGTTGATGGTGGTGGTGCGGTATCTTCATCACTTCTGTCTTCTCTATATTCACCTGAAGTCCCGTCTTAGCTGCCTCTTCTATCAACTTGTTAGTTTTTGCCTGCAGATCTTCAAGTTTATGTGACATTAGGCATAAGTCATCGGCGAAATCCAAGTCTTCTAGGTTCTTTTCCGTCGTCCAGTGTATCCCCCTCTTCTCGCTGCCTACTGTTTGCTGCATGATCCAGTCCACCACAATCAAGAATATCATGGGAGATAGTAGGCAACCTTGTTTCACTCCTGTCTTCACTTCAAAAGCATCACTGAGCTTCCCATTGTGAATTACTTGCCATGTGGCATCTTCATATAGTTGTTGAATGAGGCGGATAAAGGTTTGCGGTACTCCGTAGTATTGAAGCAGTTTCCAAATTACTTCTCGGTCGACGCTGTCAAAGGCCTTCTCAAAGTCGATGAAGTTGAGGTAGAGAGCTGATTGCCATTCTATGCTCTGTTCTATGATGATACGAAGTGTGGCGTTGCAATTTGGTCTTCACATGATTTGTACTTCCTGAAGCCTGCCTGTTCCGGTCGTAGTTTTGAATCCAGTGCGTCTTTAAGCCTCTCTAGGATGATGCGGCTTAATATTTTACTTGGGGTGGACAGGAGAGTGATTCCGCGCCAGTTCTTGCAAGCACTGAGGTCTCCCTTCTTCGGCAGTTTGACAAGGTAACCCTTCTTCCAATCAATGGCCAGCTACCTTCTCTTCCTTCCACACCTTCTACAATAGTGGTGTGAGCATGTCCGCTGTTGTCTCTGCATCTGTTCTCAGTGCTTCTGGCGGTATTCCATCTGGTCCTGCTGCTTTCCCGCATTTCAGTAGCTTTATGGCGTTCAGGACTTCCATTTTCGTTGGGGGATTAATGTTCACTTGTAGTTCAGCGGCTGGGCTGCAGGTGGTATTTCTGGACGAAGTGCAGGTGGTGGCGGTGGTCGATTCAAGAGCTTCTTGAAGTGGTCGGCCCATCGTTTCCTCTGTTTCTCTTCTTTCGTAATTAAATTTCCTTCTTCATCTTTTATTGGTTTCATCTGTGTTGATCTCTTCCCTGATAGCAACCTGGTTATTTGATACAATGTTGTCAGGTCTCTCCTACCTGCAGCCCGTTCTGCTTCACTTGCAAATGTGTGTCGTGGAAGTGTCATTTGTCTTTCCGTGCACTCTTCTTCACTTCTTTGTCCAGTGTTTTATACATTGTGCTCAGTTCCTCTTGTCGTTGAGCATCCTTGCACTGGTTTATCTCTTGCTTCACCATCCTCCTCTCCTCTATCAGCTTCCAGGTATCCGTCGAGATCCATTCCTTGTCTTCTTTCTTCTTCCTTCCTAATACGGTTGTGCAGGTTTCTTTCCACATAGCTTTCAAAGACTTCCAGTGTTCTTCCACACAGGTTTCTTCAGGGATGTTGCTCGATGTCTCCCATTTTGTCTTGATGGCTGCCGTGAAGATCTCCTTTGTAGTTTCATCCTTCAGTTTCCGAGTGTTGTACTTGAGTTGAGGTCTATCACCAGCTTCCTTGAAGGCTTTTAACTTGATTTCGAAGGTTCCTTGCACTAGATGGTGAGTGGTGTGAACCTACATCTGCTCCTCTTCTTGACCTTGACTGCGTCTCCATTTTCTTGAGATTGAGATAAAGTCGATTTGATTTTTAGTGTGTCCATCTGGTGAAATCGAATCCATGTCGCTTTGTGGATATCCTTGTGCCTGAACACACTGCCTGACTCCAATCACCAAATCGTTGAATGTGCAGAATTCTGCAAACAATTCTCCATTCTCATTCATTTCACCTAGTGCCTCTCGACCCATGGTTATTTCTCTTCCTGTGTCGTCCCCTCCCAGTTTGGCATTCATGTCGCCCATTAGAATTTTGATATCGCCAACTGACGTCTTGTCCAGTGTTGATTGAAGTTGTCTGTAGAAATCCTCCTTTTTCTCTTGCTCTGCATTATTTGTAGGTGCATAACATTGTATGATTGTGACCTTTCTTCCTGTTGAGTTGAATCTTGCTGTCATGATCCTGGAGGAGATTGGTTCCCACTGCATGAGAGCCTTCGATGCTCTTGAGGACATCATGATAGCCACTCCCTCAGTGTGCTCGTGGTTGTCGTCTGGGTGACAATATCGGAGTAGATTATTGATTCTCCAGTTGACAGTTTGGAGAGTCCACTCCCGTTCCATCTGCTTTCGCAAATTCCAAGCACTTCGATGTTATACCTTCTCATCTCGTTTGCAATCTGGGCTGCCTTACTGGGTTCAAACATCGTGCGGACATTCCATGTCCCCACGTTTACTTTCGCTTTCATCGAGGGTGAGAAGACACATCGGCCAATTGGCTTCCCGAAGGCTTTCACCAACTGGCGTCATTTCGCCTCTCGGATTCCAGCGGGGAATAAGTTTGTTTTCATTTTTTATATTTTGTTTGTGCTTTGAAGTTTGTTTAGCGGTTAGATTTGTTTTACGGGGTAGGGTTGCTAGCCCTATGCCCAACCTTCCCTCTTTACCCGGGCTTAGGACCGGCTAGTAACTAGTAAACTAGTTAACCAGGCGAGGTTTATTGGGCGCTGCTAATCAAAGTGGATATAAGTAGTATATATTGACTGGGTGGCAGAAATCATAGGCAATTACCAGAAATAGGTAAAAAGTCTGCCTTTTATACATCAGTGAGACTGCCGCCCCCGTATCTATTAGACACACGATCTTTCGATCATTTATTCGCGTACACAACACCTCTATCCATGGCTCCCACAACATATAGCCTGGTAGGAAAAACACAACTCATATTATATCGTTTAAAACGTTTTCGCCTCTGCAGACAGTTTCTTCTCCAGTGTCCCAGTTTTTTTAATGCAAAGCATTTACTCTGTCTGATGATATTAACTTGAAGTGCAACCA
The DNA here is from genome assembly GCA_944470555.2 of Heterobilharzia americana. Classification (NCBI taxonomy): domain Eukaryota; kingdom Metazoa; phylum Platyhelminthes; class Trematoda; order Strigeidida; family Schistosomatidae; genus Heterobilharzia; species Heterobilharzia americana. The sequence continues at coordinate 156,735,872 of OX104127.1, forward strand.
CCTCCCCTTGAAGTTTATCGATTTGTTTTTCCCAGTGATTTACCTCTGGTGACTCCACCGCAGCTACTGCTGTACCTATCAGCTGTCTGGTGAACTTGGCCAGTTTACTAATATCCATGGGTTGGGCCGCGTTGACTAGTCGTAGCTCCTGGGTGATGGCATTCGAGACACTTTCGGTGAACTGTGCAGCCACTAATTGCTCCTGGGAGTCCTCGTATAAAATGGGAAGTGCTTGTCGAAGTAGTTTAGTCAGCTTCACAGCCAATAACAGCAGATCTTCGTCTACTCCAAGTTTCGTGCTCCAGAACTGTTGCGTCGTCAGTTCCCTGTCCGCTGGGCTGTCAAACTTCGTTTCCAGTTGTTCAACCATTCTCTTCCAAGTCTCCTTCCCATCCACACGTTCCACACCATCATATGCCTTTTTTGCTCTACCCTTCAGCAACGTGCTAAGCACCACGACCTTCGCTCCTGGATCCTGAACACCTATCAGCTCTGCAACAGACTTGACGTCCCCGAGGAAGGCCTTCATGTCTCCATCGTCGAACACTGTAGGCGACGGAATCTTCATTACGTCCAGAAGCAGCGACAAAACGGAGACAAAGGAAAGAATTTTTATTATTGACATAGTGTGCAGTATTGTTATATTATTATTTGTCCCTTGGGTTCCTAATAAAACATACGGCTTCAGTAACACGTCTCCATTCCACTCTCTTCTCTGAAATCTTTTCAATCTGGCACCACGACAACCCACAAGCTCTCATTTCCTCCTCACACCATCTCCTCCATGTCACTCTCAACTCGGACGCCCAATTCGTCACTTCCCACGGGGATTCCACTCGAGGGCATGACGCGTGATTTCCCCAGCCGGCCTTCTCAGTGCATTCCCAATCCATCTCCACTTCCTTCCAGTGCATATTTATTGAGCCATAGATTCTTGGTTAGTTCGTTGCCGGCCGGCCAGCCAGCCAGCCAGAGTTCCTTGTTGCTTATTAATTCTGGTTGTCCGATCTGATCTTCAGTAACGAGCCAGTGTAGGCGGAAGTTGTTCATCAATGTCTGTAGTTTGTTGGAAATGCTTTACTTAACGCGCCAAGTCTCTCAAGCATCACATAGAAGCACTGACTTGACTGATGTTAGTGTTGAAAATCAGGATGTTGTTCACGCTTTATGCTGAGTGCAGATCTCCACACTGGTTTCAGGTTAATGAGTGCCTTTCTTGCTGTGTTTATGATCCCGACTTTGACGTCCTCGTGTGTGCCAGTGCCGCCTGTAGTTGAAACAGTTCTGCCTAGATAGGTGAAGGAGATAACTTCCTTCAAGTCTCTCGCATTGATGGTGATTCGAGCTGGTTGGTGATGGTGGTGGTGGTGTCGTTGGTTGTGTATCTTCATCACCTCTGTCTTCTCTACATTCACCTGAAGGAGGAAGTGCCGTCTTCCTTGGATGCCCTACCCTACCTCTTCTGTCAACTTATTACTTTTCGCCTGTACATCTCCAAGTGTGTGTATGTGTGTGTGACATCAGACACTAGTCATCACTGGCGAAATCAAAATCTTCTAGGTTCTTTTCCGCGGTCCAGATAGTGTACAGTTATGATAAAATTTTGCGCACCTTCCACTAAGACAGTCGTTTGCACAGTGTGCTGCATTCCCTCCTCTGTTTCTATCTTGGTTTGGTCTTAATACGCCGACATTTTTTTTTGCATTTCTCTAGGCAGAATCATTACCCATTGCTGGTAATTGCCTATGATTTCAGCTGCTTTCTTAACCTACGCTACTTATATCCATTCTGACCAGCAGCACCCCTACGGTAGTATCAGTAATACGCTAAAATATGCATACACAACTAATTCTTCACTTCCTTATAATATGACATTGTCTTGCATGAAATTGTGACATTTGCCAACTACTATCTAAAGTCACATTGAACATAAGAAGCTTTCTAACCTATGTGTCCAAGACGATAAAATGTAGATCCTTTTTGTAAATTATACAAACTTCCATAAGAATTCACGTCACAATTCAAAAGACAATTTGTTTAACAAGGAATATTCTTTTTGATAACTTTCTCCTCAGGTTCTACAGTAATATTATCCATACGGTCCAATAACATAATAGAAGCGTGGTAACAACAATGAGAACTTCCTTGACAGCCAGTTCGTTAGCGCAATTCAAAATAATCAATAAACTTGTAGAAAACATCGACATTGAAAATTCATGGAATACATCTTTGCAACATCTGAATTATTATCTCACATGATCTGTCCCCCTTTAAATTGTGATTTCATGTAAAGCATTTGCAATATATTTCTTTTCCACTTTCTTCATCGTGTGCTCTTACTCGGTGTCTGAGGGTGTTTCCTAGACGTCCTTTATATTGTAGATGGATGAAGATAAGCAAGTATGCATGTTGCTCCGTTCGTGTACTTTTTGTTCAACTAAACTTTGGTGATGGGAAACCCTGAGGACATCCAATTAGGTTTATTCAAGCTATTCATTACGACCATTTAACGTGCTGTTGACGCCGCATCAATCGTTGATGAACTATGATGAAGATCGCGTTGCAGGATGCATCTGAAATTTATTGAAGGTAGTATGATTGAAATATATGAATATCTTTTTCGGAAACTTGAATATAACGTAAGAAAATGACTAAACTCAGTAGACTGGGTAAATTATGAATTAGCCAATATACGTATACATATATTCGTCTTGGCGAACCACAGATTCTTGATATATACGACCGGAATACCAAGAAAGGAAATTTTCAGTGGATAAGGAACAGATCACAAAAATTCACCCTAGCAGTTTTGCGAAAACACGTGGCATTGAGGATCACAATATACAGACACTTGGAAGTCATATATGCCTTTATCTCAAATATGTTATCCCTCACCAAGCTGTTGTTCAGAAGAAGCACTTCACTAATCGGGCAACTGGGGTGCATGCGAACAATTATGTAAACATGTGGAGTCGTCTTAGGAAGTTCTTAAGCCCTTTAACGGGATCACGATGCGAAATTTTCTAATGTCATTGAAATGATATTATTTCTTATAGATTGGTGGCTATGCAGACAATGGTATGGTTTCTTTATTTCTCATGTAAAACAGATTGATAAACTGTAAATAAAACACCATTTCCAATAATGACTACTTTATCCTTCATATTCTTGGTTCTGATTGATCAGTGCCTACTTGAACATGATTCGCTGTCACCGAGGGCTAGTTGAACCGTACTTTTCTTAAATTAATTCCTCCTAAGTTATCCATCTCGTCTTCTTGGAACGAAAACTTTCAAAAAGACTATTTCATTCTTTGATTTCTCTTCACTTGTGAAATGTTTTAAAGACTGACTGTCGCACAAAATCTTAATATTGTTTACATACATTTTTTATTTCATGAAACAATAATAGATATATAACCGTTGAACCACAGGAAGAGGTTATCGAAAATAATATTCTTTGGTATTAATGATGGGATAGTGTGCTTCGTTCTATGTGGGAATCGTCATATGGATGTGTCTGCCCCTCAGTGAGTGATGATATTCTCACTAGGACTCGCACTGAGGACCGATTGCTTCAAACACCAGAGCATCATGCATTAAGTCACTCAAGAAAAATATTCTTTGTTCATCAATCTGCTTTTGAATATGCAAAGTGTTATTTAGATACGTTGAAGCCCAGAAAGGTAGACATATTCTATGAACACGTCATAGAATTGACCATTGTATAGAAGCTATCAAGACTGTATAATTAGGTTCATTGAAGCCTTAGCTATATGAAAGTCCAAAACCTCCTTGTGTGTATTCAAAAACCTTAAACCTTCTCTGGTAGTTTTTATCTTACTTATATTTTCCAAATCGTGTATTATCCTAATTAGTTTACCTTACTCTCCTCCGCGTCTACTGTTACCCTTCATATAAAATGTCTTGACAGACAAGTAAATGTATGTGACCAGATTGTTTGAAATGTATCTTCCAAATACATCATACATTTCTCAGATAACCTTCATCTTCTTATACAAATTCATCAGAAGGACTAATTTTAGACTGAAATTCATCATGGAATGATACCATTTAGAGGAACATTGGAAACCTGAGAGCACTGGATAGCTGTTTCGTCCTAGTATGGGATTCCTCAGCAGTGCGAACCCACGCACCCACCCTTCCAAGGATCAAACCCATGACCTTCAGGTTCCGTGGCCATCATGTAACCATTTGGATCTAATGGTCTATGTGTCCTTTTATCAGTTTATGGTATTGCGCGACCCCTATGCGATCTCGTCGTTCAGTAACTGTTCTCCTGTCTGACTTGGTTGATTCCACCGGTCACGATTCCTGTTCCTCCAACTGATATCAGTTCACAAAATAAAAGCATTAATTGTTTCAAATTCGAGCAAAAGACAAGAAACTTGTACACATAACTTTTCACTATAAAAGAAACAGTACAATTTTGAATGTAAGCTATTTTCTTTCTACAGAATGCACAGTTCACTATGACGATGAGCTATCTTGTCAAACTCCCGAAGAGGGGAGACCTAAGTCTTATCAAGAACTGGCGACTTATCACGCTCCTGTCCACCCCAAGCAAAATAATAAGCCACACCATCCTGGAGAGACTAAAGGATGCACTGGATTCGAAACTACGACCGGAACAGGCTGGCTGGCTGAATTCAGGAAGTACAAATCATGTGCGGACCAAATTCCAACGCTATGCATCATCATAGAACAGAACATAAAATGGCAGTCAACACTCTACCTCAACTTCATCCACTTTGAAAAGGCTTTCGACAGAGTCGACCGAAAAGTAATTTGGCAGTCAGCTGCTTCAACACTATGGTTTCAGTGTCACAAACATTTATCAACCTCATTCAACAACTATATGAAGATGCCACATGGCAAGCAATTCACAATGGGAAGCTCAATGATGGCTTTGAGGTGAAGACAGGAAGGAGTAAAACAAGGCTGTCTACTATCACCCATGATATCCGTGATTGTAGTGGACTGGATTGCATGATGATGCAACGAAGAGTGAGTAGGGGGAAGAGGGGGATATGCTGGCTGGAGGGGTGAAAGAACCTAGAATATTTTGATTTCGCCAGTGATGACTTGTGTCTGATGTCACACACACATACACACACTTGGAGATGTACAGGCGAAAAGTAATAAGTTGACAGAAGAGGTAGGGTAGGGCATCCAAGGAAGACGGCACTTCCTCCTTCAGGTGAATGTAGAGAAGACAGAGGTGATGAAGATACACAACCAACGACACCACCACCACCATCACCAACCAGCTCGAATCACCATCAATGCGAGAGACTTGAAGGAAGTTATCTCCTTCACCTATCTAGGCAGAACTGTTTCAACTACAGGCGGCACTGGCACACACGAGGACGTCAAAGTCGGGATCATAAACACAGCAAGAAAGGCACTCATTAACCTGAAACCAGTGTGGAGATCTGCACTCAGCATAAAGCGTGAACAACATCCTGATTTTCAACACCAACATCAGTCAAGTCAGTGCTTCTATGTGATGCTTGAGAGACTTGGTGTGTTACGTAAAGCATTTGCAACAAACTACAGACATTGATGAACAACTTCCGCCTACACTGGCTCGTTACTGAAGATCAGATCGGACAACCGGAAATAATAAGCAACAAGGAACTCTGGCTGGCTGGCTGGCCGGCTGGCTGGCCGGCAACGAACTAACCAAGAATCTATGGCTCAATAAATATGCACTGTAAGGAAGTAGAGATGGATTGGTGCAAACACTGAAAAGACCGTTCGGGGACATCACGCGCTAGACGAGGCCGTTGAGTGGAATTCAAACGGGAAGTGACGAGTTAGGCGTCCGAGGCGAGGTTGATATGGAGGATAAATAATAATAATAATGTTGTGTATATGCGTTTTTTGAATAACGAGTGTATATAATCACTGCTTTACAATACTATACTGAGTTTTCATTTGTTGTCCAATGTTTTGTTAAGTATGCACATTAGTTTTTCGTGTTGGTGTTATGAACAGATTCCTGTAAGTTATTGCTATAATTTCTTCACTGTTCTGAAACCATCTAAGAATTTCACATCCTCTGGATACTTTAATGACTGTTTTTTGTTTCAGGTAATTAGGCATAGAACTATCGAACTAATTTTATGAAAACTTACGTTAAAGGTCATTTAAGTCTATGGGAAACAAAAGATCGAAAAGGTCAGAACAAAAACAAGATAAATATCATATCTTTCTTGGTAAGAAAATTGAAATCATTACTACCAAAATAGGTTCAGCGTGAGCATATATTGCTTTGTATACATAAAAAACGGTGGGAGGGGGGAGTTTACGGATGGCAAGAGCTGCATTCAGTCCAAGAACTCGACGCTAACCACTTTTGTGTAGTACCTTAAAGGCTGTTTTCCTGTTTACCCTGTAACTAGTTTCTAGTAAGTGATTGGCAATAGATGAAAATGGACATCTGTCACTAGGATTTATCGAATTTGTTGAGGTCATTCATTTTTGAAGCCATTTAGGTGCATATAGCGATTACTCCTCCTTATGTATTCATGTTCACATATACATGTAAACTGATAAACACTATGGAATTTGATGCAATCGTTTGTAGTGTGTGATGATTGAAGTCGAAATCGAATTCCCGACCACAGACGGATTCGAATTAGTGACCGATGGATTTCAGGTCTGATGCTCTACCAACTGAGCTCAGAAGTCCAACTGCTGACCAGAATTTTATTTCATTTCAATCACTGAGGGCTTTGCCGAAGTACGGTGTGAATTCGTGACGCGTTACTAATTCACTTAGATTTGGATTGGGATGAGAAGTCCTGTGTGAATACAATCAAGCGGTAGTAACGCATCACGAGTTCATATGGTAGTCGGGCAAACCTTCGGATGATTGAAGTGAAATAAAAATATGGTCAGCAGTTAGACCTCGTATCTCAGTTAGTAGAGCATCGGACCGGAAACCCCAATGGTCACTGGTTCGAATCCGGCCACGGTCTAAGTTTTCATTTCACCTTCAATCATCCCCCAGTATAAATACTAGTCTGCCGAACTATGGCTATCTTAAATAGTCAAGTAATAAGCAGTCATTTGTACTGTAACATAAACTTTGTCTACACAATAATGATGACCTTAGATGCATAATATGTTTCACACATGACTGATCTAAACCTTTTAATCACAATAAAGCCATGTGAATCACCTCTAAATGATAATAAGTTGCACACATTTTTCTCAGGAACGAAACAATGCACACGTTTAAATGCTACATAACGTTTAGATCTGTTGATCAATCACAATAGGTAGTCACTCTATATCAATGTTCTTTGTCAGCAAATTGGTTTCAGCTTCCTTCGTGTCATCGTTGCAGATACGATCTATCCTGTTGAACTAAAGCACGTTTATATCGGACTAGAAAATAGCTATTGAAACTAAGATATTACCCTATTCACGTAGGCTTCGTACATAGATCAACCTTCTAATCGAACCATCCTCTTCTTCACAAGTAAGCCTAAAAACAATTTGTATTCACGCTGAACTTATCTTCGTAGTACTGATTTCAATTTTCATACCGAAATTGATATAATTTATATCTTGTTTTTGTTCTACCCTTTCTATTCTTGTTTTCTACTGACTTAGTTGACCTTATACGTAAATTTTCACATATTTGACTCGACAAGTTCGTCTAAGTGATTAGTGATTTGTTTTTTCAAGTTCCTATTCATCGTAGACTGACATTAGTTGGAGGAACAAAAGAAGCTTGGGAGCTCTAGAGAGCTGTTTCGTCCGACTAGTATGGGACTCCTCAGCAGTGCGCACCCACGACCCCTCCAGGGATCGAAATCGCCACCTTCAGGTCCCGCCGCCAATGCGTTACCATTGAGCCATTGGATCAGAATTCAATAGTCTATATTTCCAACTTCTGTCAGCTCAACGATGGCATTGGGTGGCGGTTGCACTATATCGTGAGCTAACAGAAGTTGGAAATATTGTCGATTGGATTCCTCTGACCCAGTGGCTAGCTCAGTGGTAACGCGCTAAGGAGTCCCATTCTAGTCATACGAAACAGCTGTCCAATGCTCCCAGGTTTCCTTTGTTCCTCCAACTGATGTCAGTCTACGATGAATAACAACTTGAGATATTTCCAAATCTCTACAACTCCCTTAAAAATTTATTTTTCCAACAAATATCGATTCCATATCATTGTGTTTTCTTAACAGTCTACTTCAACCTTAGTTTAGTACACTGTCAAAGTCACTTTCTATGAAATTGTAAAATGATGCAATGAAAATTCTTACACCTTAAACGTCATCAATATTAAAAATTCTATTCTTTAAAAAAGATATCTACAATTAAACGAATATATTTGTGAAGTCTCTGGTATCATGTTCTTCTACTCAAAAGTTGATCAAAGTATACGATAAATAACTGCTTAAGGAATCACCTTACTATATGACTTTTATTAAATCTTTGCAAGCTGTTTATCTCATTCAGTTCAACATTTCAATGTTACACTTTTAATTTTCATAGTTTATCTCTTTTAACGCCTTTAGTGTTTATTTTAGCTGAGACTAATAATGAAGTGTACTAAGTTTATTGTAAATAATTAGTTTTATTCAGCAAAGAGAATTCTTTATTTCGACGATATCATTTTCTAAAACTGTACAATCATTTTCATATATAACATTTCGACTATCTAAGATTACCGTGGTTTGGCAGACTAGTATAGTTACTGAGTGAAAATTTGAACAGCGACCGGATTCGAACTGGCGAGCACCCAGTTTCTGACTTGGTGCGCTATAAACTGAGCTACGAGATCCGACTGCTGACCAGATGTTCATCTCATCTTCATTGATAACCTAGTATAAATACTAGTCTGCCAAATCACGATTATATCAGATAGTCAAAATGGTAATCAATGTGATGCTCCTTCTTCCCAATTCACTTAGTTTTCAGTTGGGATGAGAAGTCCTGTGTGAATTCGATCAAGCGGTAGTAACGCATCATGAATTCACATGGCAATCGGGTAAACCATCTGATGATTGAAATGAAGTGAAAATCTGGTTAGCAGTTGGACCTCGTAGTTCAGTTGGTAGAGCATCAGCCCGGAAACCCCAATGGTCACTGGTTCGAATCCGGTCACGGTCTAAGTTTTCATTTCATCTTCAATCATTACCCAGTATAAATATGTAGCAGTCCATTATTAACCTAGTGTCTGAAACTGAAATCAGTAATGGGAAGTAGTTTCGTAGTAATTTTTTATGATAATGGAAATGATGAGAAAGGTGAAGGGTTTGACGAGGTGATAAATGTTGTCCGATGTGAAATGTGAAGATCCAGCGTCCACCTGATACATATAATAAAGATGAAGAAAGGAACAAAAGTCATCATTAAAATGATGATAATAAACTAACTAATAATAGTGAACTTGAAAAAAAACATCATGAAAGTCTTAAGACCATGGTAAGATAAGGGATTGAACATGCTCGTAGATGGTTTCAGAACAGTGAAGAAATTATAGCAATAACTTACAGGAATCTGTTCATAACACCAACACGAAAAACTAATGTGCATACTTAACAAAACATAGGACAACAAATAAAAACTCAGTATAGTATTGTAAAGCAGTGATTATATACACTCGTTATTCAAAAAACGCATATACACAACATTATTATTATTATTTATCCTACATATCAACCTCGCCTCGGACGCCTAACTCGTCACTTCCCGTTTGAATTCCACTCAACGGCCTCGCCTAGCGCGTGATGTCCCCGAATGGTCTTTTCAGTGTATGTACCAATCCATCTCCACTTCCTTCCAGTGCATATTTATTGAGCCATAGGTTCTTGCTTAGTTCGTTGCCGGCCAGCCAGCCAGCCAACCAGAGTTCCTTGTTGCTTATTATTTCTGGTCGTCCGATCTGATCTTCAGTAACGAGCCAGTGTAGGCGGCAGTTGTTCATCAATGTCTGTAGGTTGTTGGAAATGCCTTTCGTGATGCGCCAAGTCTCTCAAGCATCACATAGAAGCACTGACTTGAGTGACGTTGGTGTTGAAAATCTGGATGTTGTTCACGCTTTATGTTGAGTGCAGAAGATCTCCACACTGGTTTCAGGTTAATGGATGCCTGTCTTGCTATTCCGATCCTGCCTGGCTTTGACGTCCTCGTCCGTGCCGCCTGTAGCTGAAACGATATTGTCTTACCTAGGTAGGTAAAAGAGAAACTTCCTCCAAGTTTCTCCTGTTGACGGTGATTGTTAATGCTGTTGCTGGTTGGGTATTCTATACACAGAGATCAGGCTTAAACTGATGAATTACCAGTGCTTCTGCTGTGCACAACTACTGAAAGCGTACTTTTTACTGAACTATTCCTTTGACTCTGTAAATAACACCGAAGGAGGACTCTTATGGAGCAGTGTTTATGTCCAGAGTTGACCAAATGTTGAAGAACTGATCTCTTAATTGATTTAAATTCTCCTCTCGACAACTATGCAGGATACTGCTCAAAGTGCAAGTAAATCTAGTGTGCGCATAGTAACAATAATCGTAATAATAAGAGTATTGAAGGTATAAGAGTGAAATGGGCAGCTGGTGTTACATTTGCATCTGTTCTCGATTCGGAAATTAGCACAAAATCGAGTGTAATTTTGATAGTGGCAGTTCAGTCAATGAGCACATAAATTTACAATCCTATACAAGTATCCTAGGAATAGTAGTAATATAGTATATTTTTGATCATTTAAAAATTGATTTCCAACCGTTTTCCCATTGTTTTGTTCTTAGCTAGGGAAATGAAAGTTCGAAAACACTTTTAAAACGTTTGAGAGTACATGATACATTCAGGTGTAGTGGATAACGCTGTGGCGTTCGAAGCGATCACTCCTGATTCCGAGTCCCGGTGGGAACAACATCACTCACTGAGAGGCAGGTACATCCAGCTAACGAGTCCCAAATAGGATGAAATGAGCATCCTAGATTCCACTGTTAGCCACTGCCCATCATTACTATACATAGTTAAAAGACAGGCAATATCGAGGCGTTCGCCTAGGAGCCCATATGCCAACAGAGACTGATCAATTGTTGTAGACACGAAAACTCTTGGCTTTGTCAACACTAACTTTGTAAGATAAATGTTTAGATAGTGTTTTTGCTGACTTTGATTGTTCTTCGATTGTCATCTGAAGAAGAAATTTTTGTCATATCTTGACGTATTTGACGTTATATTTCATGCTGTCGTACTGGGAGAGTATTTATCAACCACTAGATTAAAATCCAATGAAAGAATTAGACATCCAGATTGAAATAACGGTGGAATTTAGTAAAAGCATACCAAATCAAAAAAAAAGCAAAACAATAACCAATGAAGACAAACAACTCAGTTTCGTGTAGATTATGTGGTCAATCTAAGATAAACGGGATAGATATTCCACTATGAGCACTAGTTTCATTAATTGTGATACCTTCATTCAACCTATCAAAAGAATTCCACAGAAACAGTCAGCTAAGCCATTGAATTTCTAGATAAAATTAAAGAAAATTCTAAGAAAGACATTCATGAAGGCAGAGTATCCTTTGATGTAGCTTCCGTCTCTCTCCACTTCAGTTTGCCTAAATATAACTAAAGAGATATTTTTATGACAAGCAACCAAAATCTTTCAATGTATACAAAACTGACTGTCTTAAAATGTACATACAATTCATGGTAAGATTTATAAGGGATACCCTGTAGGATTCCCATTATCAGAAGTGATTACGCAATCAGTGATGCTGTGACTACAATCGATAGTTATACTTCTTATCAAATAAAAAATTTGAATTCAATACGTTAATAAAGAAGAATGAGGTAGAAAACACAACTAGACATTTGTAAGAATTCAGTTCATGAACTCGAAGGAGAAAAGCAAAGAAATTTGTTTCTTAGATCTATTCATCAGAAGAACATAAGATGAAACTTTAAAAATTCATATTTGTTAGAAAACTACACTCATTGATGAAATTTGGAAATCACTGGCGGCTTGCTTGAACTTTGGGCTACCAAACATTTTCAACGGAATTTACTTTATCAAACTCATCCCTTTCAATTTGTTTTAATCTTATAAATATGTCTTTTAAGCATGTCAAGTAGTCTTGCTCCCTTTTAAAATGTTTTCAAACGGCCATTTTTCAAGCTAACAGCAAAATAAAGAATAAACACTACGCTAGTAAGAGATAGGCTTATAAGTGCAGAGAAATATAGTACATTACTATTCCTTGGATAACTATGTCGAACTGCAGATTTTGGTACTGGGTGAATAAATTTCCACGACTTCTATTAAGCTCGATATTCTATTCACCCATCAGTGCAAACCAGATGCTGATGTAACACCATGTACCTGTTTGACACTGTGGCTTTTATTACTAATATTACTAACATTATTCAAATGCAGTGATTATTTCGCTTAAAGATATTGTACAGTGAGTGAATTTGTTGGACTGTTTATCACATGCTGATAATTCTATACGGTTTCACTAGTCGTGCTTGGAATAAAGTTGTTATCAGTGTTATTGCTTGTATTACACCGTCATTGATTGGACCGAACTGACCAGTCTTTGTTGGCACATGGGCTGCTGTGCAGATACCCTGCTCCATATTGCCTGTGTTTTAATTATGCATAGTAATGGTGGGTAGTGGCTAACAGTGGAATCCAGGATGCTCATTTCATCCTATTTGGGACTCGTCGACTGGATGTGCCTGCCTCTCAGTGAGTGATGTTGTTCTCGCCGGGATTTGGACTCAGGAGCGATCGCTCCAAACGCCAGAGCGTTATCCACTACACCGCCGAGCCACGATAGCCACTTCTTGTGCGACGGGTATAGTTTTAGTGTTAATGCTTGTATTACACGGCTGTTGGTTGGACCGAATTGATCAGTCTTTGTTGGCATATGGGCTCCTATGTGGATGCCTCGATACTGCCTGTGTTTTAATTATGTATAGTAATGGTTATTATTATTATTGTTGTTTGAACTAAAGCAGACATCATCTTACATTCCATAAGGTAGTTTGTACATAAGTACTATTCTGAAGATCCACAACACACAAAAGCAGTACACAAAGCGGAAGAAAAAGTCTACACAAAGTGTTGAAAGTTAGCAATTATTCACTCAACCAAATCTCTCTCAATCATATTGACATTCTCCTTTCATGATTCCCAAAAATTGAACAGAATCTGTCACAAAAATCTTATACTCTTTTTGAATTATCTATCTATGAAAGAGTAGAATTTGAGAACTACATTACTACTGTCTGTCTATAAGAGTTGGATTGATGATATCAGCCTGAAGCTAAGTAAAAGCATAAAGCCTATAATTAAGGAAACAATTCTTCCTTCATATCCTGGAGACGATGTGTTCAAGTATTTAAATATAGATCTTATCATCTGGACTTAGATTCTTCGATATAACTTCAAAAGTCAATGAACTCAATACAAGTAGAAAATCTAGTTACAGTTTCCGATGATCATATAAACCATTTCAAATCATTCTAACCTATGAGGAGAAATCGCTAGGCCAAACAACATAGAAAGATCCTCTTGAAAAGAAATAAATTTGATTATCGGAGATACTAAAGAAAATGAGACGTTAGTCATTCATTCGCAAGAAACTTTATAAATAACTTTGTCTTCTGGGTTCTACGATTACCCGTTTATATGGGGGAGGTATTTTATTCTATCTAGTACTAAATATGATAACATTCCCATATTCAATTTCAAAGTGACTTGTGGAAATATTTGGAGCAATAAACAAGAAACTGTTGAGCTATAATCTCTGTGACACATTTGATTTTTGTTGATGCAATATAAAATGTCAATGTATACTTCAGATTTATTGGTGAAATTTACAGGCAAAAAGATCATATGGTAGTGGATTCTCCACCAAGAACCCTCTTAGCTAACTATTTCATGTCAAGCCTAGAATATACCAGCTTATCAAGAACAATCAATAAGCTTCATGTACAGAAAAGATACATTGATGGTACCTTTATTCTTAATGATGAATATTTGAATAGTATAAACTTGCTTCGTACTTTCAATAATGCTCACTCTTCAATAAACTTCATTATGGAAGCAGAATCAAAGAAGATAATTCACTTCGTAGGTTTTTTTTTACAAAAAACCTATATGGAATGGACAGTTTATTAATTTTCGAAGTTCATTCACTCTAAGTGACAAGAGAAACCGTACCCATTCACTTCCCTACAGAATTAGAAAGAGATATGTACAGAGGAGACTGTTGATAAAGAACTGTAGCAGAGAATGGTTTTCCGTCTACATTCGTGCACAAGGAACTCAAAGCAAAATAATGCAACTGAAAGAACGTATGTGATGTCAGAAAACATTCTTTTGCTAAATCTTGAATTCAAAAATGACACTCCTTTTCATAGTTCTATGCGTTTTGCTTATCAAAAGGACATATGAAAAAGGTATTTCACTGTTAACAACCAAGTAAACTAAGATATATTGCATATCTGGGCAATATCAAGGCATACAAATAGAGGAACTCCTCTACGAAAAGAGATTCAGCAATTCGACCCAGTATAGCAACATGAAATTGCAAGTATCAATAAGCAATAAGTGATACTTATCGCACAAATGGTGGATGTCATACCCCAGTGGCCTTTCGAGTAGCACTTTGATGCCTGAAGTGACTGGTACTGGGTTGCAGTCCCAGGGGAAAAAACATCACTCTCTAAGATGCAGTCAAATCCAGCCGATGAGTCCTGAATAAGACGGAATGTGCACTCTGGAGTCGTCAGCTATCCACCAAGTAGACCATCTTTACTTTCACTCTTAATGGTGAAAGCAGTCGCTGAATGAATGTTCATAAACTTACCCAATACAATCCTCGCATGTCTGTCGTTCTTCAAAATTATAATTACATGTAACAGCGGCAAAACTCTAACTCACTTATTATGCCTACCAAAGGACCATTTTCTCATTTCGCTACGGAAACATCTGCTACAATTAAAGACATCAGTGGTGCCATAGCAACATCTTCTGATTGCTTGTAGAACTTCTTATGAAGAGTAAGCTAACATTCATTGTACATCTTAGGAAAATCTCTTTCAAGATGGATGATGACATTCTGATTTCGATATCTCTCTTTGTCAGTTCGGTGCATGTGAAATCCACTATTTTAATCAGACAGTAGAAGATATCGGAATTCACCCCAACAAGTTGAGTGTGTTCGCTCAGGTTAAATTTTTAAGCCTCTTTCTTTGCTTTGGTATTCTGTCGAACTAGTCCTTGCAAACATAAGCCTTCCCCTCGTTCATCTAACAAACGATTATCATTATTCCGCGGATGATTTATTTCCAATGTCGCGTAAGCTTGAAAATCTACAGGTGAAAACTAACAGGTTGGTAGAAGAGGCAAGGCAGCTAAAGAAGACGGAACCTCCTTCACGTGAACGTAGAGAGGACAGAGGTGATGAAGACACCCAACCAACAACAACAGCAACAAGCACTAATCACGATCAACGAGAGAAATCTAAACGAAGTTGTCTCTTTCAACTACCTTCCTAGGCAGCATCGTTACAGTTACAGGCTGCACAGGCACACATGAGGATGTCAAAGCCAGCATCGGAAAGACAAAAAAATAGGCCTTCATTAATCTGAAATGATAGCTGTGGAGATCTGCTGCACTGCACTCCACTCAGCATAAAGCGTGAACAAGATCCGGATTTTCAACACTAATTACAGTCAGCCAAGTCAATGCTTCCGTGTGATGGTTGAGAGAATTGGTGCGTTACTTGAAGTATTTCCAACAAACCACAAGCATACATCAACAGCTGATGCCTACGCTCACCCGATACTGAAAATCAGATCAGGTGGCTATAAAGCATAGACAGCAATAAGGAACTCTGGCTGGTAACGAACCAACCAAGAACCTTTCACCCAGCAAATACACAGAAGAAAGTGGAGATGGATTGGATTCAACATACACTGAGAAGACCATTCGGAGACATTACACGCCAGGCCGCCTAGTGGAAGCGAAATGGGAAACGACGAGTTGCGTGTCCGAGGCGAGGGTGACGGCATGGAGGAGATGGTGTGAGGAAGAAATGAAGGCTTGTGGGGAGTGGTCGAAGCAGATTGAAAAGAGTGCAGAGAAGAGAGCGAAATGGCGACCTGCTACTTAAGCCGTATGTTCCACTAGGAACCCAAAGTATGAATAATAAATAAATAATTGGTGTTAATGGGCATCAGTAACTGTTAGCAGTTTGTTGTAATGACAATAATATAGGAATGGAAATTACGCAAGAAAGTATTGGACGGCGTTAGTAAATGTGAGTTGAACTCAAGATGCAAAGAACTGGTAACAGAGTGAGTAAACAGTTTTCAATGACCAAGGGAATAAGAAATTTGTAATTCAGCTAGACTAAAATCTTTTGTGTAATAACAATATAAGAATTACATTAGTTGATCACTGAGTAACAGTCAATTTTGAGTTATGTAGTCCTAAGTGATGACTGAATTCTATCAATCATTATGCAATGTGGCCACGAAGCTTGGAAGCCAATCGTGGTGGTCCATTTTGAAAGGTGTTAGTTTGTTGGAGGCAATTGGCAAGAAACCCTGCAGCGAGGTTTCATGCTTTTTGGCACTTGCCAGTAGGGCGTGTCTGTAACCTTGAGGGAAATGATGTCCCCTGTGAGATTCAAACGCATGTCACCCAGTGTTACAGTCACTGAAGTTACCATGGAGCTATTCGGGCTGCAACTGGCCACATTTCAAAATGATGGATAGAACTCGGTCGTCACTGAGGACTAGACTACAAGTGATTGGTTGTTCTCCAGTGAGAAATTAATATATGTAATCCAGTCCTACATGAGGTCAGTTGAGAATCGAATAGCTCAGTGTTAACGTTGCTGACAGCTATCCTAAGTGACATAACTTTGAGTCTCACATGGGATACCAGTTCCCTTGAGGTTCCAGATATACCTAATTGACGAGTACCAGCCCCCAACCAACTAACAATATGAGAAGTCAAAGAATAGTTAAGCTTGAGAACTGGAAAATTTAAGAATTAATCTGCGTTGACCTTTACAAAACTATGCCAGAAGTTGTCAGCATCGACAAAATATGCTTTTTCCTTGGGAGGGGAATAATCTTTAGTATTAAGAAGCTTATTCGTTCACAAATTACTTTGTTTTCCATCATTATTAATTACTTACATATCATGAACTCGATATCTATAAGAAATTTTCCACTGTCTAAAATACAAGAGAATCTTCTCGTCTTATTTTTTTTGTTTCGTATCGACTAGTATCACTGTTACAGTGTTGCTTTTTTTAAAAAGCAACATTTTTCTCTTCTGTTCATAATTCAATGTATTGAACTACTTGAAATGAACTTGAAATAATGTTGAATAAAGTAAAAAAAATTTTTAAAAATAAAAGTTAGATATGAACAAAGAATATTGTTTTCATTCAACTGGATAATAGCCAAAACGTGTATTGAGTACTTTTAAAGTTATAATTACAATTTATGGTTTGGTGTTCTCTGAGCTTTGATATTTTGTCGATGACGTTTCATTATCAGACTTCGTAGCATCTTCAGTAATAATTTCATAAAGAAGTGGTGGTAAAACGTTCATGATAAATATCAAAGTTCAGAGAACAATAAACTGCCATCATCCTCATCCTAAGATACAAATCTTTCCCATCATTTCAATTGCAATTAGATTAAATTTGTGGAGAATAGCGTGGTGACTGAAGTGAAATAAAAAATGTGGTCAACAGTCGGACATCGTAACTCAGTTGGTACAGCATCGGGCTGGTAACTCGGTGGTCACTGGTTCGAATCCAGTCGCGGTTCAAATTTTCATTTCATCATTAATCACCCCCTAATATATGTATATATCTATCAACTATGGTGATAAGTTGAGTGTAAACTTTATCAAATGATTGATGGTCGGACCTTTGTGGAAGGCAAATTAATCATAAAGTTCACGGTTGCATTGTGTCGAGTAGGTGATCAGTACAATAAATGGCACAAATTTACCAGAAGAGGAGAAATGGAATGGATATATCATCATAAGATGGTTAAAATATAAAATGGTTATGATAATAGAAGTGACGACCAACCTAACAGTTACTGAAATAACCAGTCAGATTTTGGAATTCCGGTAAAGAAGGTAGTTTCCCATAAAATAAAGAAACGTAATTGGCTATCGTGACAACTGCTAGGGGGGTCTTTAAAGTCACTCATAATAATATAGTGAACATTTTCAACAGGAATTTTAAAGGTTTATTATGATATGAGAGGTAAAGCAAAAGAAAGTCTTTTTAACAAATTTTGTCTTTAAAAAAGAAGAGGAAGCGAACGAGAGAGAGAATAAGATTGTGGAAAAAAAAACAAAAAGGTTAAGGGAATACTGTTTAGTCAATGGAAGGCCAGGGGAGAAGTAAGCCTTCAACATGTTATTTTTAATACAAAGTTCAGGCCTAGTTGGTCGCATAGCTACTGCTTTCATTATATGGATAATGTATAAATGAATGGTGAAAGATAGTCTTCGGAAAGCGGTGTATCACAGTAAAAGCTTTGCTAACATCTATTTGTCATCCTGTGTCTATCAGATGTGCTACTATAGATTTATTGTCATTCTTTACAAACCAAGCCCTGTAGATGTTCTCATAGCCTGAAATTACCGAGAACTAATTGATATTAAATATCAGAAAACTGTTGTTGTTCGATATTTATAACTTCCCGTTTCTGTTGGTAGACATGTACTGTGGGTTACTATGATGGATAAAGCATAATGAATATTCGGTAGCATTGAGGCATCCATATAGAAGTTCATCTACCAAAGGAGGTCGTATAATTCGACTCCGTGCATAAACGAGAAATTATAAGAATCAAGAAGTTTCAGTGACTTAGTGGACAACGTTTTGGCGTTTGAAGTCATTGGCACTGGGTTCAAGAATCAATGGGAACACTGTCTCTCACTAAAAGAGTACAGATAAATCCAGCTGATGAGTCCCAAATAGTACGAAATGCACTTCGTGAACTCCACTGCTACTCACTAAGATGAATACAATATCAGCATACTGATTAAAGCATATACACGGAGTCAAGTTTCATTTGCCAGAATTCGCTTAGGGTACTAAGTGACTACATTATGAAAAAATGTTGACTTTGATAACATTAATCATATCATACAGATTGATAGTAGCTAGCAATGGAATCCAAGACGTGCGTTTCGTCTTTTTCAAGGCTTATCAACTAGATGTACTTAACTTTCAGTGATTATTATTGTGTAAAATTGAATTAACGTCGTTTTTTCTTTAGTTCCAATGTTTACAAAATTCAATAATCAGATGATTCAATCTAGTATATGTTGTGTATACTTTAATCATTAAAATAGTTTAATTGAATTTTTGTAGATACTAAGTTTAACTGTTATAAATGATTACTTTCTTAGTACGATGATGGTTTGGTATGCGTATGAATCATATTTGTCTGCATAGAGTCTCTTCTATCACTATATGGTGCTTATTTATCACTTCAACTTACATTCATTCACTTCTTCCTGTTGTATTTCTTGTTATTTTTCATTCACTGTATATTGATACTGATTGTCTGATGTACATTTCTAATTTTAAACATTAAAATATATCGCCTACTACTAATCTTAATTTATAAAAGTATGTAGTAATTTTATTAGTAGCTCGTATTAAAAGATCGAATTACTTTTATTAGTAATTATCATGTGTAATGTCAGTATGACGAAATAATAATTACCTCTGCCTACCTTTATTCTATTCTATTTATTATTACCTACACCAATCAAGTTGATTCAAAGACTACTGTATTACGGATAAGGATAAAATATGGGAATATTTTGAAAAGCATAATCATCTTAATTGTTCAAAATACCACAAAATGCTAATTTATCCAATAAATGATATTCCTTTAACATTTGCCTATATTTGGTGCACATAAAGGAATCATTTCAAGTTTTCAAGCGTTTAGCATAGATCAACAATCAGTATGTGTCATCAATGAATTTTTACTTCATCTTGAATAACATAAAGTATCAATACTTGCTTACTGTTACTTGTAGCTAGTAACTGCATCAGACTAAAGCAACTGTATTGATATATAAGGTCATCATGTTTCAAACCTACTTGGTGGGTAGTAAGCATGGGATGAATGTCGTGCTAGCTTTGACTCATCAGGCAGTTGTTCTTCAATCATATTGATTAGTGGTGTTTTTGCTGAGGCTTGGTTCGCGGCTCAGCTATGCATTTTTCCTTATAGCTTCAAAATAATTTCTCAATAATTTTAATATTTTCAGTTACAATTTCCTCACTATTAGACATGGTAATTTTCACTCCCATTCTCCATCTATACAGGATTATTAAGATATCCTTTTGATACATAACTTACAGACTCTTCAGCACGAACGACGATTTCGCCGGATGATTCCCAAACAACAAAAAGCACCATAACAGACATTGCCTAATCGATAGACACAATTCTGTAAGGAGGTGAAAGGAAGTTTTATCTTTCAAGTGAACTAACGCATTCCTGAGAGTGTTGACTGTCTTGTGGTAGCTTCCAATTCAGTATTTTCTCAAAATCATTTTTAACTTCTCAATTGATTCATACAGGACTCATCATCATTTGATTTCCCTCTTGAGTCCATCTGTCTTGAATCTTTTGAATAATATTCTCAAGGTAGTTATCGGGAGAACGGTAGTCAACCCTCTACCTCACCTCAACTTCATCAACTTTGAGGAGGCCTTCGACAGCGTCGACCGGGAAGTAATTTGGCAGTCAGCTGCTTCAACACTATGGTTTCGGTGTCACAAACATTTATCAACCTCATTCAACAACTATATGAAGATGCCACATGACAAGCAATTCACAATGGGAAGCTCAATGATGGCTTTGAGGTGAAGACAGGAAGGAGTAAAACAAGGCTGTCTACTATCACCCATGATATTCGCGATTGCAGTGGACTGGATTGCATGATGATGCAAGGAAGAGTGAGTAGGGAGAAGAGGGGGACATGCTGGCTGGAGGGGGTGAAACAACCTAGAATATTTTGATTTCGCCAGTGATGACTTGTGTCTGATGTCACACACACACACACACACACACACACACACACACACACACACTTGAAGATGTACAGGCGAAAAGTGACAAGTTGACAGAAGAGGTAGGGTAAGGTAGGGTAGGGTAGGGTATGGCAGAGCAGGGCAGGGCAAGGCATCCAAGGAAGACGGCACTTCCTCCTTCAGGTGAATGTAGAGAAGACAGTGGTGATGAAGATACACAACCAACCACACCACCACCACCACCATCACCAACAACAAGACCCAATCACCATCAATGCGAGAAACTTGAAGGAAGTTATCTCTTTCACCTATCTAGGCAGAACTGTTTCAACTACAGGTGGCACTGGCACACACGAGGATGTCAAAGTCGGATCATAAACACAGCAAGATTGGCATCCATTAGGCTGAAACCAGTGTGGAGATCTTCTGCACTCAGCATACAGCGTGAACAACATCCTGATTTTCAACACCAACATCAGTCAAGTCAGTGCTTCTATGTGATGCTTGAGAGACTTGGCGCATCACGAAAGGCATTTCCAACAACCTACAGACATTGATGAACAACTGCCGCCTACACTGGCTCGTTACTGAACATAGATTAGATGGCCAGAATAATAAGAATAAGCAACAAGGAACACTGGCTGGCTGGCTGACTAGCAACAAACCAACCAAGAACTTATATCTCAACAACTAGGCACTGTAAGCGAGTGGAGACGGATTGGGCATACACTGAGAAGGCCGACTGGAGACATCACGTGCCAGGCCAGTTGCTCGAGTGGAACCTAGGTGGGAAGCGACGGGTTGGGTATCGGAGGCGAAGGTGACATTGAGGAGATCGTGTGAGGAGAAATGAGAGCTTGTGGGCTGTCATGGAACTGGGTTCAAAAGTTTGCAGAGAAGAGAGTGGAATGGAGACGTGCTACTGAAGTCCTATGTTCCACTAGGAACCCAAAGGATAGATGATGATGATGATGATGATAATGAGCTATCGGAATGTAACACACGTGTTATGTTTCCTACTGAAGATGACAGACAAATGAAAGTATTTCATAGGATCTAAATCTGTTGAATATTACTTGCTGAAACTTTCAAATTGTGTCAAATATATTGTCTGCAACAACGTTGTTGTTCTTGTTGTTGTTATAGAAGAAAATATGTTTGTAAAATGGCAGTGAGGTAAGAGACTGTCTGAAGAAGTGACTTCCATGAGGTCGTGAAACGTGAGAATATTATTCTTCTACTTCACTAAGAATTCACAGAAGTTAATCAAATAAAGTTATTTTAAATCATAATTATCCTTAGTTGAGAAGTGACAGAGGTTGGAAATATGGACAGCTGTTTCAATATAGCATGGGACGTCTCTGTTGAACGGACATATCACTTCTTTAAGGGTAATCGAGTCAATTGAGAGGAACACTGAAATCTAACCCTGGTGTCTGAATTACTAACAAGTTCGTCACAGAAACCTGAAATTCCCGTGTGTGATCCTTGGCAAGATAAGTTAGTGGGTGTGTATTCATGAGGAGTTTCATGTTAGTCAATGCTTGAGGGATACTAAGTTTATATTGTGAACTCTTTCTTTGCCAATGACGCTACTATTGTTAATTTATAAAAGTATGTGGTAATTTTATTAGTAGCTCGTATTAAAAGATCGAATTACTTTTATTAGTAATTATCATCTGTAATGTCAGTATTACGAAATAATAAATACCGCTGCCTACCTTTATTCCATTCTATTCATTATTATCTACACGGATCACGTTGTTGGTATTTCTCGTTTTTTGTTGTTTTTCTTTTTTTAATTTAAGCATATTTTTAGACAAAGTTTATTTTAAGCAACAGTTAAAGTGAGGACTTGAAGACACCACTTTTCTTTCAAGAATTATTACTAAATTGGTAGTAAACAGTAATAATAATAATAATAATAATAGTGAGAGAATTGTTAACTGTTTACTGAACGCGCACCCATGAAGGAAGAAATAAATTACAAAATCATTAGTAAAGTATATTCATTCTCCATTCATCATTCAATAATGTTTTATAGTTAAGATTTAAATTCCACTCCAAGATATTACTAAGCATGAACATTTTATAAGTGGATATGTAGATAGAAATATAATGGCCATGAAGATTCTGCTTTATACTCATTAATTTCAAGTTGAAGTAACATCAATTGGGAGACAATTGAAAATCTGAGAGTACTAGACAACTATTTTACTTTGTATTAGACACTTGTACAACGTGCACTAATGACCTTGTCAGGGCTCGAACAAAAGACGTTTAGGTTTTTAAGCGATGAAATCTGTAAACACTTAGAAGAATTTGTGTAATGAGAATGGACCATTTTTAAAAATCTTTTTAGGCATATAATACTTATTTGGCTATGATTGTAAATTAACTACCTTCCTACTGAGTACATCGTCCACTTGTAAATAAACACTTAACCTTACTGTTTATTTTATTACTTATATTCAACTGTGGATAATTATGATTTAAAATAACTTTATTTGATTAACTTCTGTGAATTCTTAGTGAAGTAGAAGAATAATATTCTCACGTTTCACGACCTCATAGAAGTCACTTCTTCAGACAGTCTCTTACCTCACTGCCATTTTACAAACATATTTTCTTCTATAACAACAACAAGAACAACAACTTTGTTCCAGACAATATATTTGACACAATTTGAAAGTTTCAGCAAGTAATATTTCAACAGATTTAGATCCTATGAAATACTTTCATTTGTCTGTCATCTTCAGTAGGAAACATAACACGTGTGTTACATTCCGATAGCTCATTATCATCATCATCATCATCATCTATCCTTTGGGTTCCTAGTGGAACATAGGACTTCAGTAGCACGTCTCCATTCCACTCTCTTCTCTGCAAACTTTTGAACCCAGTTCCATGACAGCCCACAAGCTCTCATTTCTTCCTCACACGATCTCCTCAATGTCACCTTCGCCTCCGATACCCAACCCGTCGCTTCCCACCTAGGTTCCACTCGAGCAACTGGCCTGGCACGTGATGTCTCCAGTCGGCCTTCTCAGTGTATGCCCAATCCGTCTCCACTCGCTTACAGTGCCTAGTTGTTGAGATATAAGTTCTTGGTTGGTTTGTTGCTAGTCAGCCAGCCAGCCAGTGTTCCTTGTTGCTTATTCTTATTATTCTGGCCATCTAATCTATGTTCAGTAACGAGCCAGTGTAGGCGGCAGTTGTTCATCAATGTCTGTAGGTTGTTGGAAATGCCTTTCGTGATGCGCCAAGTCTCTCAAGCATCACATAGAAGCACTGACTTGACTGATGTTGGTGTTGAAAATCTGGATGTTGTTCACGCTGTATGCTGAGTGCAGAAGATCTCCACACTGGTTACAGGCATATGAACGCCTATCTTGCTATTCCGATCCTGCCTGGCTTTGACATCCTCGTGTGTGCCAGTGCCACCTGTAGTTGAAACAGTGCTGCCTAGATAGATGAAAGAGGTAACTTC
Organism: Heterobilharzia americana; assembly: GCA_944470555.2. NCBI lineage: Eukaryota > Metazoa > Platyhelminthes > Trematoda > Strigeidida > Schistosomatidae > Heterobilharzia > Heterobilharzia americana. Next base: position 156,760,477 of record OX104127.1, read on the forward strand.
CTTCAAGTTTCTCGCATTGATGGTGATTGGGTCTTGTTGTTGGTGATGGTGGTGGTGGTGGTGTGGTTGGTTGTGTATCTTCATCACCACTGTCTTCTCTACATTCACCTGAAGGAGGAAGTGCCGTCTTCCTTGGATGCCTTGCCCTGCCCTGCTCTGCCATACCCTACCCTACCCTACCTTACCCTACCTCTTCTGTCAACTTGTCACTTTTCGCCTGTACATCTTCAAGTGTGTGTGTGTGTGTGTGTGTGTGTGACATCAGACACAAGTCATCACTGGCGAAATCAAAATATTCTAGGTTGTTTCACCCCCTCCAGCCAGCATGTCCCCCTCTTCTCCCTACTCACTCTTCCTTGCATCATCATGCAATCCAGTCCACTGCAATCGCGAATATCATGGGTGATAGTAGACAGCCTTGTTTTACTCCTTCCTGTCTTCACCTCAAAGCCATCATTGAGCTTCCCATTGTGAATTGCTTGTCATGTGGCATCTTCATATAGTTGTTGAATGAGGTTGATAAATGTTTGTGACACCGAAACCATAGTGTTGAAGCAGCTGACTGCCAAATTACTTCCCGGTCGACGCTGTCGAAGGCCTCCTCAAAGTTGATGAAGTTGAGGTGAGGTAGAGGGTTGACTACCGTTCTCCCGATAACTACCTTGAGAATATTATTCAAAAGATTCAAGACAGATGGACTCAAGAGGGAAATCAAATGATGATGAGTCCTGTATGAATCAATTGAGAAGTTAAAAATGATTTTGAGAAAATACTGAATTGGAAGCAACCACAAGACAGTCAACATTCTCATGAATGCGTTAGTTCACTTGAAAGATAAAACTTCCTTTCACCTCCTTACAGAATTGTGTCTATAGATTAGGCAATGTCTGTTATGGTGCTTTTTATTGTTGGGAATCATCCGGCGAAATCGTCGTTCGTGCTGAAGAGTCTGTAAGTTATGTATCAAAAGGATATCTTAATAATCCTGTATAGATGGAGAATGGGAGTGAAAATTACCATGTCTAATAGTGAGGAAATTGTAACTGGAAATATTAAAATTATTGAGAAATTTTTTTCAAACTACATAAGCATTTCACCTGATTTTGAGTTCTAATGCTGTTAGAGGTTAGGAAGGCTTAGCTACCAATCAACTTGGAAAATATCTCCGAAGTAACACGTCACATACACTAAAGTATATAGAAGAACAAAATGAATTTCTCATTCATCAGCTTTTTTTTCACTGCAGCCATTCACATGTGTACAAACATTCACATTTTCACCTTGAACTTATGGACTAATAACTGATAGCGATAACATTCATTCCCAGGTTGTTGATATTATTATTGTTATCATTATTATTATAGTCGCGTTTGAACAACGCAGGCGATTTTAATGGTCACCCTAACAACTAATGAAACAGCCTATAACATTCCTTTCTTATGGAAAATATTTTTCGAGGCGAAATAGCGAAGCCTGACTGGTCACCTCATTATTCGCTGGGGGGGGGGCCTTTAAAGTCGCTTAAGAATGTGATCTGATTTGTCTCCACTAGCCATTTAAACGTGTAATAACTGGTACAGGTTTCCTTCTCCTCAGAGGAAGTAGCCTCTATGAGGTTGCGAAAAGACAAAAATTTATTTTTCCATCTCAACAGGATTTTACAAATATATTTCTCCTTGGTCTTCATTACGGTTCGACATCAGTTGAAGAAACATCAGAAACCTAGTAGCACTGGATAACTATTTCGTTCTAGTATGGGACTCCTCAGCAGTGCACGCCCATCACCCCGCTACACCAGGGATCGAACCCGGGACATTCGATTTTCGGGTCAATACGTTGTCATTGAGCCACTGGGTCCAAATCTAGTGGCCTGTACTCCATGCCTCTATCGATTCACAATATAGCGTGACCTCCATCCAACGCCACTGTTGAATACTTGTTCTATTGCCCGACCTGGCTGGGTCCACTGGTCACGACTTCACATTGGAACTTAAGGAATCACTTCTCCAAGCTAGTCAACACTGAGCGCTGGGAAACATTGACCATTGGATTTCAACTGAATGGCTTAATGGTAACGTGTTGATCACGAGACCTGAAGGCCTTGAGTTCGATCCTCAGCAGGATTATAGGCATGCAAGCCGAGGATTCCCATACTATAATGTAACAGCTGTCTGATACTTCCAGGTTTTCAATGTTCCTTCAACTGATGTCAATAAAATCCCTACAAGATTCCAAACTGAAACATATTCCTTTATAAAAAAGCTAACTGTTAAATGCAACTTGTTTCTGAGTTTGTTGAATAACCGAGACGGGTAAAATTAAGTGAAATACTGTTATATTTCTAAATTAAAATCCTTTTATCACCTGCTCATTCTTCAATACTAATCATAAAACAACCGTTAGTTCAACAATACAAAGATACCTGCAGAATAAACCGAGTTGATTTTGTTTCACTGTCTTTCAGCAGCTGTGAACGACCAACAGTTTAAATGAAGTATTAATAGTGATAATAATATAAGACACTTTAAATATGTAGAAGTAAATAGAGATTTGAAATCCAGGATTAACACTAAGGTAGTGAGGTAAGGAAATACAGAATTAATAATCCCAAACCTTAGTCAAAATCAATAGTAATTTATATCTGATGAGATGGAAAACTCTGGAGTGTGGAGAGGGAAGACATGGGTGTAGACGAAAGGGCTGTTGAAGAGCTAGTAAGTTGCGTAGTTATATAACTACATAACTAGGAATAACGTCTGGTTGAATGATTAATAGCCAGTAAGTAATTGAAGGGATTATGTAATCTTGTGTTTCCTCGACTCACTACCTTATTATTTAATCCTGGATTTCAAACCTTCATTAATTTCTACATATTTAAAGTATTTTATACTATTATTACTACTAATACTTCATTTTAATTGTAGGCTGTTTCCAGCTGATAAAAGGCTGTGACCTCATTTTGTTCTACAAACATCTTCGTTCTTTCTTTGTTCAAATTTGTCAAGGGAACTAAATTGTCACTTACTTTTACGGCAATATGTCATGATATGTTAAAATGGAAAAATAATGGTTTAATACTGTGAACAATGTAAAAAAAAGCCTTCTTAATTCGATATTTGGACAGCTGAAGTAAATTGTCCGACAGATTCAAGTGATCTTAACTTATCCTGTTGTATGCGCTGAATTTTTCCGGTATATCACTAATGACCTCGACCCTAAACTATCAGAATTGTCGTTCCATTCTAAACTGGCTAGCGACATCTGTAGATCTGCCTGAGACGTTTCTAACTACTCAAGTTATTCAGTAGTAGTAGGATCTTTCGAAAAGTAAAAAACATCCAAATAAATATTGAGATTTCGATTCATTACATTCTAACAGTGTTAAGGTCTCTGTAGCCACTAGTCACTTAAAAAAGCATGCACTCTTATAACGCATAGCAATGAAATAGTTAAGAAATTAATATATGTAGACAAGATTCATAAAACGAATAATTATCTGATGGAATTCATGCATGGAAAAGAAGATAATATGAAATTTCATTGTAAACTACTCCTATATCATTGATTTCAAGAATAGTTATCTCATGCAAATCAAATACCTGACAAAAGATTAGGAGAGTGCTCAGCAAACACAATACCAGAGTGTTCTGCCAAGCAGAGCACCGTACTCAGTGGCTAGGACAACATTTTTGTGGATTTCCAATCTAATTGTGTTATTAAAATACATTTCCCAGTCAGTGACACAGTAGATATAGAACAAACTTTATATGAAATCGAAGTTATCGAAAAAGAAGGCTGAAGAGATTCCACCCTACCGCTTAGAAAACTTGAAAACCCTTCAGACATAGTCTACACGCTACAGTTTCACGTCACAAGGTCGATTTTGACAATAATAAAATTATCCCGAAATTATAGGGAACCTCTCATAACAGAATCTCTTCACATGAAATGAAACAGAAATTACTTAAATAGGTATGAAAGAATAAAGCGTAACTTGACCGGCTTTCAACTCACCCCCAACATATTGACATAACCAGTATAGAGCTATCAGTATATGTTTGCATACAAATCTCAATCTATGATTCATACACTCACTCACACAAACTACGTATAGATATAATCTTTGTTCAACAGTTTGATAACACAGAATCATCCATCCAGAAGAACCCAAATTAGGTTATCATATATTGTTTATGGATATTGATAATCTCCCGTTGCTATGTGTGGTTGAATTGGTCTCCCTCTGCTGGCAGATAGGCTCTTATGTGGATGTCTCGATACTACCATATATTTAGAATGTTGTATTCATGTTGGTGACTAGCTGTGGGACTCTTCAGCTGAGTGTGCCAACATCCCAATGAGTGATAGTGTTCCCACTGAGACTCGAATCCAATACCTATCACTTTGAATCAAAAAGCATCACCCACTAGGCCACCGAATACACTACAATGTGAATATCCAAGCAGTATCAAGGCATCCACATCGGAGCTTACCTGCCAACAATGATCGAGCATAGCAACAGGAAATAACAAGTACCAATAAACAAAGATTAGCAGCTCACGACTACAGTGCCCAGTGAACTACGCTTTGATGTTTGAAGCGACGGATACTTGGTTCGAGTCTCAATGGGAACAACACTCACTGTAATGTAAAGAAATTCAGCTGAAATGTCTAAAATCAGACGAAACGCACGTTTTAGATTCCACAGCTAGTCATCAAGATGAATACAAGTTATCACACATAAGCTTGGGTATTGTTAATTCGGGTTTTCTGTAACTTTGATAAAGTTATTAGCATTAAGAAGCGAAACGTAAGTTAAAACAAATTTATTTCCTTTTATATTCATAAGCAAATGCAAATATTAAAATAATGAAATGAAACAAGCTTGAACTACCTACAAAATAAGTCATTATTTTGTCTTTACAGATTAAGTTCAGAGTTTTTCAAAGTGAATCATGAAGCGTGGGTCACTACTAATGTTATACATTCGTATATACAAGGGAGTTAAGAGCCATAGTAATTCGTTTGACAATAACTCAACCCTTAAACTAACCTTTACCACAATGTACAAAGGTGATAACATCGACAAAAATCAAAATATATATGAAGTAGTTCAGTTTTAATTTGAATAAGTTGATATGATGAATCTTTCTTGGAGGAAATTTATGGATAAGTCAAGTATTCATTGACCAAATAATCGCTATTAATCACTTGTCATACGATACACATTTCTATGGTATCATAAAATTAAGGAAGTGAGTTTTATTCCCCTTATTTACCACATTTCCTCCTCTAAAGAAACTAACTGAATATGCATGATATTTAAATAGTTGGACATTGAACATACGTTTTAATGTTACAAATTGTAAATCTCCGTTGTTGAGGGAATCGAACTGATTGGTCACTACTGTGCGGATGCCTCGATATTGCTGGTGGTTTAAACTTTGATATTAATAATGTATAGGGACTAGTTGTGGGATGAAGGACACATGTTTCCTCCTATTCGACGCTCATCAGTCAGAGACAAGTATATGCTCAAATCTTTATTTATAGAGTTGAAGTTAAAACAAGTTGTGAATAGAGATCACCATTCAAAAGATGTAACATTTGTGACGAATTCATTAAACTAACGGTGTATTTCACGAAGTAGACGGATTGGAAGGGTGAAATTAGAAGAAAAATCTATCTTCAAACGTCTACATAAGATTATTTGTCAATCAGTACTGTCTTAGGATCTGGTATTATCACTTCAGGTTAGCCCACAAACTACCTACATATTCACTACCTTTACACGCTTCTTTAGATGCGTAATTGTGTCATTAATATAAGAGTAGAACTTGGACAGTGTGGTAAAGCATAGTTGCATCATAATTATATTCTAGTATAATTGTTTTTATATCATACCGTCGTTGATTGGACCGAATTGATCGATCTCTATTGGCATATGGGCTCCTATGTGGATGTCTCGATATTACCTGTGTTCTAATTATATTAATGATGGACCATGACAAGCAGTGGAACCCGGGATGCGCACTTCGTCCTATTTGAGACTCGTCAGTCGGATGTACCTGCCTCAGCGAGTTATGTTGTTCCCGCCGGGATTCGAACTCAGGCCGATTGCTTCAAACACCAGAGGGTAGTCCATTACACCACCGAGACACGATGGCCACTTCTTGGGCATCCTGGATTCTACTACTAGCCACTATCCATCATTACTATATAATTAGAACACAGGTAATATGACGGCATCCGCCCAGGAGCCCATATCCCAATAGAGACCGATCAATTCGGTCCAATCAACGATGGTATCATATAAAAGCAATTATACTAAAACTATACCCGACGCACAAGACGTGTCTATCATGGATCGGTGGTGTAGTGGATAACGCCATGGTGTTTGAAGCAATCGCTCCCGAGTCCGAATCCCGTTAGGGACAGCATCACTCACTGGGAAGCAGGTACATCCAGCTAACGAGTCCCAAACAGGACGAAATGCGCATCCTAGATTCCACTGCTAGCCACGGTTCATCAATAATATAATTCTATTCCTACCATATGTATCACCTAATAAAACAGCAATATTTACTGATGATGTTTCAAGCAGAATTTATTGTTCACAGATGTATCAACCAATTCATTCTATCTTGTCATTTGAAGTATTGATTCCAACCTGTCCCGGGGCTTCAGTTTGCATTTATGAGATGAGTAACGTATCCTAAGCATCCTACAGTCAACATTAAGTTCTCACAAAATCTTATCTCGTTAATATTTGGCTGTATCAAGACTTATCTACCTAATCAAGGTCGACTCAGAATTGTCTCTAAGAGAAATGAATCACTGCAAAGTCAAACAAAAAGATTCAGACTTCTACAAGTATATTTGTGATAAATTTGAAATAACAGAATGCATATCTTTTACAAACACCATTTAATGTAGGCACTGCAGGGTATTGCAGGTTTTAAGAAAAACAAAAATGTTTATATAGACAATCCTTAGTGGAGTGATACACTCCACCAGATGGTTTCACTATCAGTGGAGTCAAATATCACCATTCAGGTCAGCAAGTACAACTGATATTGTATGTTTGTAAGTATATCTACATTCAGGTATCTAGAGAAGGAAGGACAACTGGTAGATACACACATCTGTGTGCCTGGAATATATTTGATTCTCTCTAACTCGTCAGCTAGATCTGGATGACTACGTAATTTTGTTGGGTGGTTGAAAGTGATAAATAGGATATCCTAGACCTGAGTTTCATACTTATTATTACTCATGAGCAAGGTATATGTACAACCTAGAGGGAATTTATGTCATGAACTTAGTCACTGAGCTAATTCTTCTGTTACGATCCCTACAGGATTTTTTTATCTCTTCGTGGAGACTGGGTCAGTTCACAATGGTGGTCAGTCAGATGAGATTTTGTCTGGGTCTAATACATAACATGTTACCTGAGATAATTTAAACAATAATTTTAGACAACAGACCATTAGCACCCATTAGTCTTCTTCTTTCCAAGTAACTTACAGCTTTTCCAACTTTGGTAGGGATTTCAGGTGATGCGTCAATATCCGCCTGAGGAATCGACCGGATAATGGACGTCCATCGAACTGTTCCTGGAAATGTTTTTCTTATCGTTTAAAGCATCTTTCCGGAGAGCAAATCATTTACTCATCTATTTCGGTTATAATTTGACTAGCGGCTGTGCCTGCTTCCATTATAAGTCTAAGCAATTATTGACTACTGTCTATCATCATTATCGTCTTAATCTCTATGGCCTTCGTGGTCAACGACTACTCTCAGTTATTCTGTAGGCTATTTATAGCTAAGCATAATCTTATTGCGCTCCTTTTTGTGCTTGAAACTTGTAGGGGTGCATCTAAATGCACCTGTTACTTTTGATGAGGCTGCTAAGACTCACTCATCTTTTCATAAAGTCATGTACAGTTTTTACTGTAGGCAATGGATGGTGTCAATATGATTAACACTACCTTAAAATAGTTGTTATGAAGTCTTCCACTTGTGATCTTCTAAGTTCCATTTAGATGCGGGAATACAAGTGGTGTCTTTTCAAACACATGCTAAAGAGGTAGAGAATGTCCTCTATCAATCCTCTTTACTGCTAACTGGTAGCAATACTGTTTATCTGTGTCCACTGTTGAGATCAGTTGTTATCAAGACAAGTACTATCCCTGTTTATATGTGAAATTCGTACTGGAATGAGTGATTTTTGAGCAACGTTGTAGCAGGCAATCAGCACTGTCAATTTGTTTGATCGAGATTGTAGAACTGCTGCCTATCCACTTACTCCCTTTTCTTGCTCGTGAATTGAAGTTGTCCGCCTAGACCATATCTTAGAATGTCGCTTTGACTAGAAGGTTACACAGATTTTGAGAGGAGTTGTATTTTATTTTGTCTGAGTCATTGTCAACCAGCACTTGTACACGGACAACAGTATGTAATGTTAATCTTTTGAATTTGTGCTGTAATATTCAATGAGATAATCCATAATCGCTTGTGACATGAGGATTTAGTGCTGCTCACTTGCTCTTTGTATACTACTATAAATTATTACAACTTGAACCGAGGCATATGTGTGCGATGTTCTGTCCGCTAGTCCGTCTGTCTGTCTGTCTGTCTGTCTGTCTGTCTGTCTGTCTGTCTGTCTGTCTGTCTGTCTGTCTGTCTGTCTGTCTGTCTGTCTGTCTGTCTGTCTGTATCTTAAAGCCTCAATTGTATGCTAAGTTGCACTATAATTGTCATTGTCAAAGCTCCTTTCAACTTAGCATTTTCAGTCTAAGTATCTGGATTACATCAAAAGTTTTACAAAACAAAACTAATTATGTATGCTGTTCTTAGCAAAAATTAGCATTTCCGTTTAGACTATTCAGCCTACACTTAATCTGTAAGTAAATAGTTGACTACAGTGTCTTAAGAATGCATCAGTTACATCCCACAAGTCTTATAACAGTCACTTAAAACACACCTACAACTAAAACAACAAATAATTATGCTCATTAATACACATAGACCTCTGAATATAAGTAATAAGCAGACAATAATAAACACTTCATACTACTCATAAGTAGGTAAATATAAGAACAATGATATTTCCAACTCAAACAATAAATGAAATTTATCAACGTGTTAAATGGTTTCATATGCTCATACAAAGCTCATTGGTGACTAGCTTCGAGAGGTATTCCCAAAGTTCAAATGAGAAGTGGTGACCAGTGGGGGCAAAGCCTGATGGTCGTGAGGATAGTTAGTCAACGATGATATTGGGTAGCGGTTGCGCCATATCGTGAACTAACAGAAGTTGGAAATATGGACCATTGGATTCTGACCCAGTGCCTAGCTCAATGGTAACGTGTTGGCCACGGAACCTGAAGGTCGCGGGTTCGATCCGTGACGGGGTCGTGGGTGCGCACTGCTGAGGAGTCTCATACTAGTTGGATGAAACAGCTATCCAGTGCTCGCAGGTTTCCTTGGTTCCCCCGACTGATGTCAGTCCATGATGAACAACAAATTGATACAAATCATTTCATCAATTTCTGACAAAGTTTCCTACTGTAAGATATCGCTGACTGACAGATTTTGAACTTATGTGTCAGAATAAATAATCATTTTCTAAGATGCTTTTATTATTATTATTTATTATTTTTCCCTTGGGTTCCTAGTGGAACATAGGGCTTCAGTAGCACGTCTCCATTGCACTCTCTTCTCTGCAATCTTTTAAATCTCGCTCCACGAATGCCCACAAGCTTTTATTTCTTCTTCACATGCTCTCCTCCATGTCACTCTCGAACACGCAACTCATTTCCCCTTTGGATTCCACTCGAGGACCTGCCGCATGATGTCCCCAACCGGGAATGTGATCAAGCAAAACTTAGAAATATTCACCTTTGAATGATGGTATCGTCTGAAGGTCCACTAATAGATTCATAGAATACCAGGAAAATCTTTATAGAATAGTAGACTACAGGATTGTATAATTCAGGATAAAAATAGGTTACAAAGATTATTATAAACTCGAACGTATAGGTAAACATAAAGTAAACTGTAAGGTAAAAATGTTGATTAATGTTTTGTTCAATCCTTTACTTTTGGTTAATTTCAGTACATCGGGATCAGAAATTTTGCCAAAATATGATCGGAATCAAAAATTTTAATCCCTTTATCTCAAGATCCAATAAATCATAAGTGAGTATTCCCCAAATTAACATGCCATTCTGAAGTAGTGTTGAACTTATACCGTTCTCCATCAAGTAGATCTTTGTTTCTGTTGAGTGATATGTTGACTGTACCATTTGCATCCAGTAGATTGACTCTAAAACTATATTGACTTCCTTGAACGACCACTGGCTAGGGATGCTAAAAATCTGTGAGTTACTCATTCAACTAATTTTTACTGTGAGACTTCTAACTATTTCTATCTTTGCGCAATTAGTAGTTGAATCTATTCGGTAGATAAGGATAATCTTTGCCAAAATCCCCATTGACAGTTGTGATAGCCGGGTGGTAATAAATAATCTTGAATGACACACAATACATGAATAGACAGCTAGCAGACTGAATACAGTTTCACTGCTACAATGAAACAATTAACTGATATACTGGATGCAAAGTGAGGAAATAGCAGAGAGATTTGAAGAGATGTATTCAGTCAATACTGACATTAATAGACAATTAACTTCCCATAGACACCAGCTGTATACTTATATACGTCATTTTAAGATTACAAGAATGCAAAGATTCATCATAGATTCTATACAACCTTCCTATGCATTGACTAATCATTCATCTACATATTGAAAACATATTGAGATGACATTCATTCAAACAGGAAAAAGAATTAAACAGATTTGGAAGGTGCTTCTGACGTTAATGACCTGCTTCTCAACACCTATTCTACTTATTTCTTTAAATAAGAGTAGACGTTATAGGTATTGCCTTTTGAAGTTGGCTGTAGATATCTTCTTGTTAGACTAGACTCCTCTTGTTCTTTTTGACAAGAGTGTGCTTCTCGTTGTTCCATTTGATAATTGATGTGGTTCTAAGGCTTAAATTGGCATTTGGTTGCCTTCATTCAAGTATGCATTCTTTTAATGTGGTATACAGATTACGTCTAGATACAATACTGAAGTTGTATACCATGGATAAATAAATCACTTCTTTCAATAAAGAATCACGCTATGAATTGAAAGAGATATAGTGTTTCTAAACTCACAGGTTTATTAATATAAACTGCGTCTTGTTGACATGTATTTTTGATGAAACTTCTCCCTCCATTATGACTTTCTTTCCACTTCGGTAACCTGACACTTAATATTGGCGATAATCTTCAAACTGAGGAATGTGATGTAATCAGTCTGAACACTGTAGAAAATGTTTCTCGAAGCATTTCTACAGTACTGTCACGTTTCGCATTCGTGTTTTAAGATATTGTAAGATGTTTGAATCCAAGATGGTATTGTTTTGCTGAATCTTCCAATGAACACATTTCATTTCATGTGAAATTCATCGATAACTCTCATCTTAAGAGGTTAATTTAATGCATAGTATTGTCTAAATGCTTTTTTACTTCAGAAAAAACTTCACTTACATTTCATTCGATTACTTATCTGAAAGACATGAAGTCCACCTTCTTGTCACCAAAATAATGCTAAGCTGGAAATAAATAAATTAGTATTTAAAATATCTCAACAATAGCTAAGTAATCCTTTATGGCGTCACTAAATTTGTTTCAGTGCATCGGTATCCACACGTTGATATTCACCACTTTGTGCTCCCTTTCTGTTGGTCAACATGCATATTCTCAGAGTCCCTAGTTCAGCTATATTAGCCAAGTAATTTGAATAAACTTTTTCCTTGGAAATCATCTTCACATTTATTCTATTTAAATAGATTCCTCTTTTGAGCTTACTCTTAAATAACTCAATCTTCTTAATTTGTGTTTCATTATCACTTTAGGTAAAGTACTGATTAAACAGGTACTAGAGAACAACGAAGTTAGCAAAGCTGGTTAAGTGTTATGTAATAATAACACATACAGTCTCCTACAGACTCATAGATGTATCCAAAGGTAGAAATACCCCATGTGAATACATAAATACCACATTTTCCAAACAATAGAACTCGTGACAACTACAAAATATAACTCGGTCTGCATCTGGAATGTTTGCTTTAGTAATCTCCTTGGAATGTTTCAGATATTATCCACTTGAAACTATTATGGCATACAATAAACAAAGAACAACATTTATTCACAAGAAGTGATCATTCTTGAGCTCAAGGTTGTTAATTTGCTTACTAACTGTAACGCTAAAACACCTTCCTTTTTTCTGTAACGTTGATGTCAATATACTCATTTATCTCGCTTTTATGGTTGACTACGATAGCATGGTATAAACTGTTCACACAACACAAATGAACTTTCGTAACACTCTTATTACTACCTGCAAGCCTATCCACTCAACGTAAAATTTACCTGATGCTCACACTGTTGATTTTTCTTATTGTAACCACACTTTCACAGCTTCCAAAGATATATCATACTTTCACTCTTCATGATTTTTCCTTTGATGCTTCCAAGAATTTGTAAATACTGTGCATACTAAGTTGTGATATCCTGACATCTCTTCTTCCTAACAAACATTATCAGTTTCTGAAAATCCTGAAACAGTTTTATCTTCCCTTCTATTTACAGATTAAGTTAAAGGTTTGCGATCCTGATGAACACACTTTTACCCAGTACGTTTGCAAGCACTTGTGTCAAACTAGATCTAATGACATTGGTTGTTACCGTTTAATAAATCACTTCAACAATACTTAATAGTTCCATTGTTTCCTTCCGATAGTTCTGAGGTTCGATAGAGAGGCTTGTGTGTTCCTAATGGTCAAGGGTAGACACAATTTTCTAAAGATAACCAATATAGGCCCACACACATACCATTTTGAAGATCATAGCATGGGGGGTCCTATCAATTAATATTTAAAAAAAATAAAGTATGCACCACGATAGAAAGTGATTACTAAAAAGTTGAGCTATTAGATTTATCACACAGTGAAAGAGTATTACTTAATAGATTACCTTTCAAACACAGTTCATTGTACGTAGTCATATCAAGAGAACTGCACAACTTTGAAACAACGTTCACACAAGTCTAATTCTCCAGCACTATCTATGATATAAGTAGTAGACTTTTTCATCTGTCTCGAGCAGGCACTGAGTCATTCCTGTTGCATGTATTGGGTGTTGATTCGATGAACAAGGATTCGATTGTCAGTCTCTCCCACCACCCAACTACGTTAGCTTTAAGGATCTTCACCTTGTCTCATCCTATTGTGTGGGTGTGTGTAATCGCATACCAAGCTATTCTACTAAGCTTTTTTCTAGATTCTTTATCTTACTAGGATCTACCTACTTCGACCTATCTAGATTTTGTGTTCGGATAGCCCAATTAGTCCTGATCCAATACTTTGATGCATGCATGTATTTGACCTCACAATCGTTGTAAGGGATTTTTTTAAGTAAGTTATTTCGCCCACTTGGTTCAATAGGATCTATCATCCTACAAAGCTTATTTCTAAGTGAGTTTGTAGGTTTAAGTGCCACTGTAATCTTAGCTAGCTTTATTGAGAATCCTCTGTAATGTCTTTGAGGTGCCCACGTTGTATGGTAATACTGTAGAAGTTTTTAATTCTCTCTTCACAGTATTGTCACTATTATTATCATTACCATTAACACCTTTGTCACTAATATTAGCCATATTTTTATTACGATTGCTAAAGAATTTATTCACTAATTTAGTAGGTTAATTAGTGATGAGTGGGGTGTCTTTAATGTATCTGACTTCTTTTCTTAGCTCTTCTATTCTACTAGTTTCTTGGTTCTACTATTTTGACATTTTACCAAGTCAACTTTAATTGACATGGGGTGAGATCTAAGAGAAGAAACCAGATACATTAAAGACACCCCACTCATCACTAATTAACCTACTAAATTAGTGAATAAATTCTTTAGCAATCGTAATAAAAATATGGCTAATATTAGTGACAAAGGTGTTAATGGTAATGATAATAATAGTGACAATACTGTGAAGAGAGAATTAAAAACTTCTACAGTATTACCATACAACGTGGGCACCTCAAAGACATTACAGAGGATTCTCAATAAAGCTAGCTAAGATTACAGTGGCACTTAAACCTACAAACTCACTTAGAAATAAGCTTTGTAGGATGATAGATCCTATTGAACCAAGTGGGCGAAATAACTTACTTAAAAAAATCCCTTACAACGATTGTGAGGTCAAATACATGCATGCATCAAAGTATTGGATCAGGACTAATTGGGCTATCCGAACACAAAAATCTAGATAGGTCGAAGTAGGTAGATCCTAGTAAGATAAAGAATCTAGAAAAAAAGCTTAGTAGAATAGCTTGGTATGCGATTACACACACCCACACAATAGGATGAGACAAGGTGAAGATCCTTAAGCTAACGTAGTTGGGTGGTGGGAGAGACTGACAATCGAATCCTTGTTCATCGAATCAACACCCAATACATGCAACAGGAATGACTCAGTGCCTGCTCGAGACAGATGAAAAAGTCTACTACTTATATCATAGATAGTGCTGGAGAATTAGACTTGTGTGAACGTTGTTTCAAAGTTGTGCAGTTCTCTTGATATGACTACGTACAATGAACTGTGTTTGAAAGGTAATCTATTAAGTAATACTCTTTCACTGTGTGATAAATCTAATAAATCAATAAAAATGGAATTTTTGTCATGTAGCTCAGTGTTCGAATTACACTTATACTACTCTTTTGGTATTTATCGTATTTGTTTGAACTGCTTCACACTACCATATGAATGGTTCAGAATCGTCATAACATGTTTGTTACCACGGTTAGCCTAACTCAAGGTTAAAGTGGCATCACTGTCAATGATATCTTTCGTGGTATCCTGTTTAATAATAATAAAAGGGTTCGATGATTGATGTGTCTAAAATCCTTCGTCAATTCATAAAGGTTAAGGCTTTATTATGGTTTTCTACGCAATCTATTTTTACTAGGCTACTAGTATACTACTTCCGTTGGTACCCATAACACACTCTGACCAGCTTTTCCTTGACTTTTAACGATAATTCATTCACTACACAGTGGATAATTGAAAGGTGGAGCGATTAATAGGATTATGTTGAAGTTGCATCACCTGATTTGGCGCCACCAAGATTTTCCATGTAATCCGAGCGTTTCTGGCCTCCTTAATTCCTGGTTGCATTTGCTCAGCGAATAATCATGTATCTTAATCTTCAGGTTTTGCATATACGGTTGAAGTTTCCTCATGTGTTCCCTGAATGTTTGGCAGGTAGATTAATTTCGATATTTCAGAACGTATTCCATGAGATAACGTCTCAATATTAATGAAGCGTTCAGCATATGGTTTCACTTTTCTGCAGAATAAAGTATGTATATTCCGTTGCCCACTGAATGATGTGTGAACACATATTCATTTGTCTGTCCTTACCGTAGCCGCTTCAATACTTCGTGATCCTTTCAGGTAACAAAACTGTGAAGTACCGTGAAAACGAATTAAAATCAGCATAGATTTTACCTGATCACTAGAATTGAACACTGGACAATGCCAAACGTCTCTCTACTTATATACTTGTCCAAAATGAACTATCTTGCTTAAGCTCAAAATACTAAATGTATCAAAATAACTACACTACATTACAGCTGTTTCCGAAGAAAAATTACTATGACCACTGAAGAACTTCCAACCTATTCACATTAAGCTATGATCGTAAAAGTGGAGATTTCATAACAACTTATAAGATCATTCATCAACTCAAACGACAAACAGTAATAATTAATAGCAAAAAGACAAACCAGTCCGAAAATAGTAGCTAGAAAGTGGATAAGTATGGTTTCAGCAGTGTTACAATGCTCAGGAGGTTGCACGAACAGAAGTCATAAGAAAACTTCTAATATTACCAGCAACGCCGTAGCTTCTTCATATACCTAACCCCTAGAAACAGGAAATACAAACACCAGAAAGGGTTAACCCCCATTCCAATAGCTCGAAAAAGCGACTATAAGTGACTTGCTTATCAATACATTGAGAGCGAACGTACAAAAAAGCAAGCCTCGACAACACAAGGAGAGAGTTCTAAAAGTATCCTTTACTCGCATGATTGGTGCTGATATCAACTAGTTATAACTCAATGGAATATATGACACTGACACTGATTCATTTTTTATACACTCTTGTTTGTCATGGTTGCACTCAATATATAGAAAGTAATGACTATGCTTACCTATATGATGCATTTGAAATGTCCTCCAGCCTGTGCTATGTGAGTTAAAAACTGGTCGTTTATAACTAACTTGGCAAGTATTACGTAACAGTCGTCACTTAAGCGTGTAAGGTGTTCGTGCAACAAATCCATTTCCTAGTGGAAAGGATACTGATACCCTAAAGCTACCTGCCAACTTTATAAGAGATCCATTTTCGGTGGCTTATTCCAAAAAGAATTTAATCTTTTGTGAATTGGAGACTCATCATCTGCTTGTTGTGGTTTGGAATTAGTGGTTACAACTAGAATAAAAGCATAAAAAGACTTTACTTCTAATGATAGTGGAATGTTTCATGGTGTCAGGCTGCTGTTTAATTCAGATAGTAGTTACAAGGAAAGGGAAGCGTATCAACAAAAGTCGTCTGCCAATAAGCTACTGACTGAAAGAGACGAATTTGTGCACCATGGTATAGTTAGGTGCTATTTGAATTCCGGATTCAGTTTGACTCTATTTCATAAATAATCACACAAAGAGTCCGATGTAAAAAGAATAAGAATACTCCACATGAAGAGAAAGATGGGAATAACAGCTACTTCCGTTGATTTCCAATATGTAACCTGTTGAAGTGTGAGATGTTCAAAGATGATGTACATTGGGATTTAAAACAAAACCGTCGAACTCGGATCATTCTCTAACTTGCAAAGGCTCAAAGCTCCTCTCCGTAGAAGCATCCAAATTCTGGTAACGTGGAAGTTATTCATTTGATGAACGGTCATCCTGAGACAATTACCTTATTTACCGCCAGTAAAGTAAAAATGTCCAGAAAATATGTTTAATCTCACATTAGATACTTTGGAGACTCTAGAACCCTACTTAATTCTTCTAGCTAGAAATGGTTTTTTTCTTCTCTGTACTTTACCGTTCTTTTCAAGTTTTACGCTGTTATTCTGATATTCATGTACTTGTAGTATTTCCAAATACTGATGAAATCCGTTGGCTAATTCCATATAATTTCCTCTCATCCAGTCATGTGAACAGCTTCATGACAGTCCATCACTTTACGATTCCAGTATTTGTAAAGCTGCTGTACACGTGGGAAATCTCCCCCAGAAGATACCAGTCTGGCGTTACTGACTAAAATTTATCATGCCCTTGATATGCAAGCAACTTATCATGCTGCATGTAAGTTTATTCGGGATATAGAGCCCTTCTGTGACATGCAGAATTAACGAATACATTGGCCATTAAAACGCCAACGAGTAAGTAAGCAGACACTCATAATTCGAACATTACTGGGTAACTCACGTCACCCAAAGAAAAATGCGAGAAAAGAAGATAGCGTATTAGAAGCAGCTAACATTCCGTAAGATATCGGAATTTATCGGTGACAACCTGTTACGCAAACCATAATAATATTGATAATAGTATTTGTACCATATAACTTTATGTATATGAATGTATGCCAATGTTATTGGCGCAATCTTTTAAAAATGCATACGGCATACAACTCTTTTCAAACCTTTCATACAACCAACATGTGGTCACATGAACTATATCAGAGCATCTGAAATTCTAGGCGCTTAAATAAGCTTCGACAAAGGCAGGTTTGAATTCCACAGTAACCTGGTAAAACAATTAAGTTCCAATCCCAGAGCTCATGCTGGTTTATGTCACAACGAAAACCGAAGAATAAAGGTATTAGCCTATTGACAGGAAAGGAAACTGAAGCCTTGAGCAGCGTGGTGATAGTGAAACACCTGGGAAATACATTTGACAATCAGCTCAACACAGCAATCAGTCTGTCACCAAATCCTAGTAACGTAAAATAGCTTTACTACTGTAATGCAATGAGGGACGTAATGAGCTGTTCAGACCACACGGTTGAGTCCTCAGACCAGAAGAGTCTCCTGGCCGTGATGACGTGAGATCAGTGCTACTATAAATTTAGGCTGAAGGGCTGAACATGCCTGTGTGCACTATGTTTATACACTGACTGGAAACAAGCCATCTTTCAGATAAACTAAAGTGTTCTACCTTTTCACCAATCTTCAAGAGAAGAGACCTAAAAGCCAGAGTAATCATAGAAAAATTGCGTTACCACCTACGCTCCCGAAGGTATTCAACAGAATTCATTCAGTCCAGTAGAACTCAAGGGGAGGAGTACGCCAAGAAGTGATCATTTGGCCACTCCTGACCTTGCCGTTCATAAACGACCACCTTTTGCAAGCTTCTTTATTTGTCCTTCTATGTCCCAACGACATAAGAATGTGGAGGACAATGGGTAAGAGAGATGACTTCAAGATACTTCAAGACTATCTTCTATAAGTGAAGTCCCTGTGGGTTTACAACGATTTGTGCTTAAACCTGGAGGAGCGAAGTGTGATTTTTCTTCAGGCACTGGAAGAGGTGGAGAAAGCGACACCCTCAGTAATTGCTTTATCATCTAGTTGTTAACAGAGAAGGAATCAGAACTAAACTACTTTGGCACATTTAGTTACACGTAGACGCCCTATCTTACCACTAATATTTATTGTTTAGGTTTTTGTCTACATCAAAAATCCAGCGCAGCATTCATGTCAGTGGGACCTGTCCCTGAGAGTAGCATACCAAAGTGTCCCACTTATGCTGATGAAACATGTTTATAGATGACGGCAGCTAACAATAATGTATACGTATGACACGTTATGCTTCTTAAACTGTTGGAAACAGATGACATTGTGCTACTAAATGAACAACCTAAGACTGTATGACAGACTGGGAGAGGTTGTTATGGAGTTAATGCTGACGACCAGTATCAGTATTCCGTAAACGGAGTTGCAGAAAATGAATAACAGTTACCTGTATGATTCCGTGGATCTGGACCTTATGACGGTTAAGCGTGCTAGTATAAATGTTGAGTATTCTATGGCCAATATGTTGCACCGTCGTTCATCCGGTGCAGGGTACGACAGATTAATAGTATCATTTTTTAGTTCTTCAGCAAGTCAACCCTCATTTATGACCTCATCGCCAACATGTCAAACTGGAAGCTTGCAGTCAGTGGATTATAGACCGCCGATACTTAAAGTGTATACTTCCCTGGGATTAAAATACGATGAGTCTGTGAAATTACTTCACAAGTTGTGCAGTTGCATGAATGAACTCATGAAAATGACAACGCATAGTCAATTACGTTAAAGCGAAAGGAAGTGATGCAGCTATCGGAAATGAGGTAAATATAGGATTCATGGAGTTCGATTTTCCGTTGGATTCCATGAAGAAGATTGAAATACCTGAAGTGTCACTAAACGAAAGCTGATTAAAAGAGTGGTACGTAATTCACTTAAAATCTCTCTTCACACTTGCAGATGACCAAAATGACACTGAAATTAATGGACGGTATTAGTAAATCAGTCGGCAGAATTCTTGGGTCAGTTTTGGAACCTGTAATTATGTTTCAGCATACTCTCACAAGAACACTGACGAAGCTGTAGCGTCACATACTTCCTCAAAATCAGTAGCCTAGGGTTCTACGAGATCCAACATTGGTGCCGACCTTCATAGTCTCATCGAACTCGCTAAGCTGAAGGCACCCTGTCAAGCATCCTCGCCATTTGGTACGCTGTCGTGTTATGTTGCATTGCCCGTATTCGATTCTCTAGCCAGTTAGTTGGAACGCATCGGTATCTTGGCACAACCGTCCTAATATACTATTTCATTCGACTACGCTATCGTGTTCTTCCTTGGTCTCGTATTCGTGGGTATATAACAGCTTCGAATAATTAGCGATTGGTTTTTGCGTCTGTCAAGTTCGCACCAAGTCAATTCCTCAATACACATTCCAGGTTTCTCACCCCTGGCTTATTTCTCAACGTCTTTTTAGCCTGCATTAGACCGCATCTGGAGGCGCTCAACACAATAACCCACCGTCTGCTTAGGAAAGACGCAGACACTTCGGAGAAGGTGCTTAGACGAGCTTAGAAGTTAGCTGCCGGACCAAGGGGAAGGAGACACATGATACCTTGGGTAATTTAATCTGCCCACACTGTTCTATTGAAAGAAAAGAGTTCCTTCATTAACAGCCCACACGGTTATGCATCAAACAAACCACCTCAATAGGAAAGCATTTTTGTCCGAAGACTGACAGTCTCTCGGGAAACCTGCTGGCATACCCCACCAGGGGACAGGGAGGGTAGTTACATCTAGCTTCTTTTCTCTCACAATGTGTATGTTGTGGAAGTCCGCGGTGTGGAAAGTGGCTACAGTGACTCCAGCTGACTCTTTCAAACGACTGCTGGATAAGTATGTGATCACACATGACTAACCAACAACATGTGCCGGTAGCAAGCGAATGCATACTCATCCATCTCCTTGTTACACAACCTTTGCATCTACACTATGTACCATGCTCCTTTCATGTTACTATTAGTGACGCTTCTAGTCACCCCCACTACTTTCTTTACCTACTCAGTCCTTCTCATTACTTTTTTGACGGAGCTTAGCATTTGTTTTCTCCTACTCGTGATGGTGGGAATTCACAATTTCATTGATCATATCAGTAGGTCCATTACTCCTTCAAAAGAGGTGCGTCAGCGGTTTACAAATAACATTTTCCAGTAAGGTAGGTAGATCGTTCATATCTCTCCTTATTGGAGCTATTTTACACTCGGATATACTGGACGGGTACGTATTATCTAAGATCAGGTTGTAGCAAATGTAATTTAATTACACATTTAGGCAAGTGTGATCTTCAACATACATACAAAACGGAAGGAACTAGCATAACTGCTTCTTGGAACCCGCCAAACTACCTGCTGCTAGTGGTTCTCGATTGTATTAACTGCCCATCGTTGCAAAAGAGACATCTTTCTTGGTTGCATATGCACATGCAGAGCTCATGGTTAAGCACGCTGATCAATTGTTGGGAACCAAGTGACAAGTGTCTAAAGATAAAATAACATAAAGTTGTGTTTTTTTTGTCTTCTGTCCTCCTGCTTTACTCAAAATCGTTAATTTCCCGATCACTCTTTATGTCACTCTTCACACTGTTATTATGACTGTTTAAAACGGTAGATCCTAGATGCTGACAAAGGTAGCGAAAACCCAGACAAACGGGTAGAATGTTTCTCGTGACAACACTCTTAACTGCAACCACACCCAATGGATGTAGAGCAGAGTTTCCATTTCTCGAAGAGACGGTCGCCCCCTGTTTCCAAGAAACTTTCGGTGGCCAAATGCATGACACACAGTGGCCACGACATGCCGCAAGGTATTTCCAGACATGTCGGATTCTAGACAGTGCCAAATCCTCAAAAAGGAGGGAATTACCCGGCAGGTGCATGAGCTGGATGTCTACACCAAGTAGTTTATCGTAAACTACAGCACCGCCGCCACGAAACACAAGTGACACTAACATTCGAAGACTGTAGTATCTGTGCTTCGTAACAACAGTCGTCGATGCGATGCATATGGTTTATACCAATGATTGGTGCGTTGCTACTGTTTCATTAGATTGCCCCAATATCAACATAAGTTGATGACGGAACAACCGTCTAAATGAATTCGCTACTTCTATTTGAAAGGTAAAAAGCTGGTTGCACTCGACTCAAAAGGCCTCAACGAGGCGCTCTCTACCGTATACAACCCGTTAACCTCTCTAAGGGCGGTAGGAAAAGGTGCGAAAAACAACTTGAGGGGAGCCAAGAATAAAGTTGGGTCTGTCGTCTGGCACGCACTGGCACACAAAGAAATCGTTTAAAAGTGGATCTTTGTATCTTGTGCTCAGGTAAAGGGAACCGCTAACACAGGACGATGTTGTTTGTGGAGTCTACAACTAAGTACAATCTGAATACTCTTGACTTCATGACCGAGAGGCAACATGGAAACGTACCAAACAACGTCAATATGCCGACAGACTCACTCTTGGACAAGACAGAACTGTTTGACAGACAAACATGGATCGATTACTGTCAAGCACTAAGGCCTTCTCCACTTCCTGCCAAAATCTATCAATCTCATCGCAGCAGCCAGACACTCCAAAACAAACCACTGCCCTGAAGAGTTTCGCTGAAATCGACGAAAGATACCGAAGACATTCGTTTCCTCTAACGCCGGCCGGATACTTTCAATGCTCACGAAATCAGGACCGAACACGACAGACCACTGCCATTTAGGGGGAAAGGGGGAGAGAACCAGGCTATGGTCACAAACGGAAGCACCTTGACAGTTTTATACGAAATCACAGGGCCGTCTAGAGACAACGCCTTCCAAAGGCAGTACCTTTATGATGCCCAATACTGGTAACAGCCCAGTAAATTTGGCCCCAATGACCTGTCCATAAAAACGTCGGTGGACTGCCAGGATCGGCCAACCATCCCCCTTCCTAGACCACGCGCTATCTGGATCGTCCCACGTGCATCTCTTGAACAATCAGTACACAAGTGGCACTAAATGAAAGACTGAATAAGAGGCAAATCTAGGTGCATGCGGGTAAGCTGAATCTCGCCAGTCAAGAACGTAGGTGAAACTTGCCAAGACCTCTTTAATCAGGGTTTAATACTTGGAGAGAATGCAGAGAATGCAATGAATCAAACGATGCAACTTTCGTAGCGGTAATTCCCTCCACAAATTGAAGTCGAAACTTTCGAAAACGAGGTGGTACCAGCCTCGTGAGTGTTGACGATGCGAGGCCAGAACATTACTATTTTGGAGACACTTTCAACGGAAGAATAAGGCCAAGCATCTTTCCCTACTAGGTGCACTCATGTGTAATTGTGCGGCAATTTCGGAAGACAAACAGGGGAAATAGCAGAGATGGGGACGCTCCGCAAACAACTGCACAACAACATCTGATTCGCGGCAGAGGGCTGGCTTTCGCTGGACATTTATGTCAAGAAGACGCATGAAGCGGGCATGGAACTCTTCTGAAAGAACAGGGGGTCCTGGTAGAGGTAGGGCAGCTGTGCACGTAAAATCTTGTTCGCTGGCAGGGTCGGTGAGCAGTTCATCTGTTATCCATTCCCCCGGGCCCACCAGGCTATTACTCCACCATCCGTCACACCAAATGTCCACCAAACTTTGGGTATAGGCCTCCGGTTAATACTTCCGACCACGAAGAAACGGCCATCAACCCTGCGAATGCTGTATCCTCCAGTGGGAAGCTTAGGAGAGCATTTGAAACTGCCGATCCCACTGAGAATGTTGGTGACTTCATACTCTGACCCATCACGCATAGACTAAACTCTAACTAACGGTGAACTTATCGGTAAAAGTGTAAGCGTTCTGTTACCCCTTGATCACTGCTGTTATGTGGTGATAACGAGCCCCGTGACAACCAAAGCGATTCCACAACCTCGGGCGCTAAAGCCACCCCTTGTTTCAGAAAGACCATGAAGCCAGGAGAGGTCACCCCACCAGTGAGTCATGACCCGAGGACTGCAACCATCTAAAATAAACGAACTCTAGACACGAGTGTAGAAAATAACTTCATGACCCGTCCGTCCCAGCATGCTATAGGGAACATACGGACCATCACTAAGAAGCTAATCACCAAACCGTGGAGCGGATAGGCTCCAGACAAAATAGAAGGCTTGGTTCAAGTAGTGTTCATCACCCAAAGGGCCAGAAAAGAGTTGTAACTAGCGCAATATATGGGTAAACAGCGACACGCTGAGCTACTAGTCAAAGGCTACAAAGTAACCCGGAAAATCTATATCACCCAATGCAGTGAAGGAAACTTGCCAGCTGAGCCAAGTCAATAACAGACACTGAAAGAGATGCATGGATTAGTTTGGAAATGTAGTAGCTTTTTAAATCTTTAAAGCACAGCTAAGCATTTCTGACGCCTAATCCACACCGACCTGAGGTAATAAAGAACAAAGTGATTGGAATGATTATTCATATCACACCCCCACTACACACAGAAGTGTGCTCCAGAAAGGATTCAGCTCTATAAGGTCGTGCCCCCTGGTTTTGACGACCTGAGACTGGGTCCTGTTGAGCTGCTCGTAACCACTCGCTTAACCAGTCTGTGGTTCCTTCAAGCATTTGTTGGGAAGAATCAAACTACCGGCGAAGTATAAGTGAGCCACCTAGTCGTCCATTCTCATAGGAGGAGACAGAAGAAGTCCGGACAACCACCCTCCGATTATCTCCGCATTGTCGAAGTATTGGAAAGCCTGGTAGAGACGAAATCTGAGAATTCTTTGAAAAGAAATACACTGCTTAAACCGCCTGCGATGATCATAGGAGCAGTCACTTATGTGTCGTCTACTTGCTGACTACCTGAGAAGACAGCACCTCCAGCCGTAACATTAGCACGCTGGTGCGTGCAACAGTTCCCGACCCAGCAAAGGCGTTCCGGACGAAATCCTAATTCCAAAACTGCATTACTGCCGATAAACAAAACACTACTACCTTGGTTAAAAGCATATTCACAAGGCTAGCGGCGCTGCACAAAAAGGAATGGGATAAAGTCCAAGTTTAGGAAGTAGACATTACGGATATCATACGTCCATTCCAACCATTCACCAACAACCTGCCACAGGAACTTCCCTTACACATCCTTCCTTTTGCTGACCATATGAAACTCTGGAGGATCCGAATGTAATTTGGGCAACCACGTCATCACTATAGTGTCAACGGTAAAAGATCCAGTGGTAATTTTTTCCGATCCGGCAAACGCCTGTCATAATTACAAAGGAATAGCAACAACAGCAAATACCCTTCGATGTTTCCTTTGCAGGCCGCTCTATGCTCTCACTCTGAAACTCTTTCCGGAAGCTTTAAGATTGTATGTACGACTGCATCTGAAAGTACTGAATGCGGCAGCGACCCGGGCACCAATAAGAAATTGTAGTCCTCCCATGAAATTACAGATAATCACAATAAAGGAAGTATTTGAACCGTGGGAAAACATACGCTAAAAGACTGAAGCACCAAAATCGGTCCCCGATCAGCTATCGCAGAAAGAGGGTGGTTTGAAAATAGCTTGTATGACCATCTGCCAAGGGATAATGGGGAAAAAACAACCCTACCAGCAACATGGTGATCAATGCATAGGAATCACGTCGGAGCGATGCGTCGCTTGGCTAATAACAGACTTAGTTTAGTCTTCTGCCTATTAGCAGTGTATGTTTTTGGGAATCCTCAACTGTGGAAGTCACCAACAGACCCTAAGTTGAACCACTGTGAAGAAGGTTGGAGGATATTTTCGGTTTGTGTGGTTTGCCAACAATATTTCAGGGAACTAATGGCTTTACTACCTGGGTATTATTTTCCTTCAAAGTACTACTTAGCATTTGTTTTTCGATATACACAATAGTAGGTAATCTAATCCCTCGTATCTTCATCGCGAACATCCAGTGCACCCCTATCTAGTACTCTGCTGATCTCAATCTGAAACATACACCTGCAGAAGTCAAGGATTCTGAATCTTCCCAGCAATCTGCAGCTTCCTAACAATTCAATTTTTAAAGTGCGAGTTGAAATCTACGGAAGAACTTCGTCTCACCGTGGCTGGGAGCGGTAAAACAGAGGCTTTCTTGCGCACAAAAGCGACGAAACCCAAAGGTGAGAGCTAGGCTCAAGAGCTGATTGGAAAAAATCAAAATTCGTCAGTTCCCTAACTCATACTTTTCATATTGGACAATAATAATAATATATTTAGAATAATGAATGGTACGAACACATGCCCTTTTTACAGGCAATATCTGAATGTTATTTTTTTTACTGAAGCTTTAAAAGTTTAGAAGGAAACATATCACCGAGCCATACAAAGTCTTCTGGAGTAAGCAACTGTGAAGATATTACTTCTCACAAATATTAAATGGGAGCGGCATCGTTAAACTGCAGTGGTGGTGGTTAATGAGGATACAATCACTCAGTATGAGAAGCACTGGTGAGTCATGAAACCTATAAGAGTATATTGCATGCCGATTGTTGAGAAATAATGAGTCCGAAGACGTGTCTGTATTCGATAAGTCCGTACTCTCGTCAGATGGCAAGCGAAACTGGGATGCATGGTGAACACAAATTTGGGTCTTGTATTGTATAGTTTCGTGTAGAGTGTAGCAATTGTTTAGGTCTACAATGTTGTAAACAAGGTCATTTCAACAAATAAGCCAGGGATGCAATTCTACCCAGCGGCTGTTTTCATAGTATGGTGGAGAATATAGGGGGTTTCGCCATCAAACCACTCAATAAGACTTCAAGGTCGGCGCATCATGCGGGATTACTCTCGGTTAGCTTCGTTTCCAGGTGATTGGTTCCCAGGACTGAAAGAATTTGCATGGTTGGGTGCAAATGACATTTTATACCAACATTTCTAGTTGCCCTTCCGATTGGGGTTATGTACTTAGGAGGGATTGTAGTCTTGGACGATTGTCTAGCCCCTAGTGATTTTGCACCTCTAGGTGGCGAAAGATGAAAGTTCTCACGTGTTGCATAGAGGTCCAACGTGTAGCTCGATGCTCAGTGTGCGTTGATATGATCCACTATCATAATCTGCATATTGGGTGATAAAGAGAAACATAGCAACATGAGAAGTTATTTGTCTTAGACTTCGGGGATGCAATACTGAAGACCAGAGTATCTGAAGAGGATAAAAGGAGTAAGGGGCTATATAGTTCCACATTCCATTTGTAGAATACCTTTGCGGTTTTAATGTAGTGTGTTTCTGGCATCCTAGTTTAAGATGTACTACAAATGCTTTGAGACGGTGATTTTGTCTTACATTTGTGTACCAGTGAGAGCTTTGAGGTACTCTAACTGGGTTGGGGGAAGATAGTTCCTATAAACCTAAGGGAAGGTAGGGTGAATGGCGTGTATTAGGACTGATGACCTCAGATAAGGGTGGTCTCCATAAACAACCAATACCTCTGAACCTAGAAAAGGGTGTACGGGGGAACTTCCTACAATCGTTAACGGAGTATAACCTTGAAAAACAGAGCCTGACCACAAAAATCGGGACGCGGGAGTTCGCAAAATATGAATTTCCTCCACTCCCGCCGACAATTTTCGACTATATCCAATCCCGCACACAGCCTTCAGGAAAAAACGACAGGATTCTTTGGCAAAACATGCGTAGCAAGTGTAAGCTGGTTCACATCGGACCAATCGTCGCAACTGGGCTCTCTGGCCTTCCAGTTGGAATAGACAATGAAAAAGCCCAAGGTTCAGGGTTGAGATTCTTTAACACAGATGACGCTTAGTATGTGTTTCTACCAGGTATCCACTACCCTGAAATAAATGCCGTGGAAGAACTCTTGGTTGACAGTTGTAAGGCACGCTTTAGGGGAAGGAACCTCATAATACAAAGAATATCAGAAAACACAGATACTAAGAATATCTACCACTGTTTTCCTGACTGTATATTCCTTGTGAATACCATGGATCCTTAGTGAATGACAGCTCAGAACATCTAATGGATCCCTAAAATAGGTGACGACGCTGGACCAAGAATGATCGGGTTGGCCGTTCCTTTCTCTCATTGTATCATCCGCATCGGAGCCATCCCGGGCAAACAGACATCACCCCCAGCTGGAGTCCGCATGTTGCCTGATAGGTCATGGAATGAGAGGTTAAAAGGAAAAAACAGGAAACTGGAGCTACTCTGGCAATTGGCTGGCCGCGTGGATGCAAAAGCCGGAGAGAGCACTTCACTGATGACCCATACTAAGGCAAGTTCTCGACCCCAACACCAACAAAGTGGACAATAAGGAGCTCTTAGGGAGTCCATGCTAAGTAGGGAGCATAGGCTACACCTATGCAAATGCGCAATCTGTCGAATAAACTCGTTAATCTCCCGGAAGTGAGTAATAAGGCTTCTGCTCATCTCGTGAGAGCTACTGAGACATGGATTTCTGATGGAATATCAAGACCAGGAGCCGGCTGTTGCCAACACCATTCTGTTTTGCGAAGACAGGGCAGCTGGTGAGTCGGATTAGATGGCACTTTATACCAGCTCTTCCATTAAAGCAATTTTGAGGAATCCATTTAGTTCTCTACATTGCTGTCCAAGGCTATTGTGCCCAATGACGGTCAGCGACAGAAAGTTATCATCTAGCTTTCAGAATGACGGCCAAATGCTGAAGACAATCAGTTGCATTCCTAAAGTGGAGCTTTCGCATTCCAATTCTGAGAGATTTTGACCTACCTGAGGCTAACTTTGTAGGCCATGACCTTAGGAAGAATGAAGGCTCCACTGAAACCTGTTTCTTCAACCTGATTGAGGAACCGGAACACGCGGGCAATATGAGATCAATGGTGAGATGGACAGAAACCCAACCTCCATCCCCCTCGGAATACGTGCCTAAAAATTCGGAATTCTTGACTGACAACCCATCAGTCTTTCATCCTCCGGGGACGAGTGACCATGTTATTATCGGCTCCCAGCATGTCTCCAAAACCAAATTAACCCGACCTTCCAACAACTGTCTTTGCAACTCTGGATGACTAAACACTTTGGCTCCTTGAACAGCAGGATATGAACACGCATTAGAGATTCATATTTCACAAAATCATGCACTCTGTCAGTCGATCTGTTCCATATTCCACACTAAAATCTTTTAAATCGCCTAAGGTAATGAGAAACTCTACTCGCAAGCTGCTTAGGTTACAGGGGTACCTCTGGGCGGAGAGCAAAGGGATTACTAGTAAACACCTATACAGATCACTATGTTCCCTGATCGCATAATAATATATATTCGCCCACAATACTTAAACGTGTGCAGCCTAATGATATGATTTTGCCGACTAAGACAGGGAAAAAACATCAATGTGGAGAACGATGTGCATTGTTGTGAATAACTTTATCCCAAATGACCTAACTTGAAACTGTAGGCACAAACTGCAGGTCATCGTGGTGAAAATTGGATTACTTACAATCCCAACGTGTACCTCATTGCTGGAGTGCCTGCATAACAAAACAATTGGTCGCACTGTCTCTATGGTGGCAATTTGATTTCTCTTAATGGTCTCAAGGTATTCCTTTGAAGCTGACATGGGTCCAGCAAGAAATGTGGAGGTGGTGTAGCTACCTTCATCAATATCCACTGGTGCATTCCCGATGACATGAGCTTCAAGTTCTAAAGTGATTGAAACAACGGTATCACTGTAAAATACCCCTCAAAATATCTCGGTAATTACTATTCTTAATAACACAGATATGTATGTGACATCTGGCTGCATTTAATCCAAATTATCTGGTTTCGCTGACATGTTCACAAAATTCACAGCCTCTATACTATGTGGCTCTCATAAGATGACATGTATCATTTTGATTCTTGAGACTACGGATTTCTTGAAACTAACTAGTCAAAACCTTGCTGGCTTCACGACACGTCAGGTTTGGTATACTTCAGTGATCCCAATATACGCAAAATCTTGAGAGAGCTCCGTAGCAAAACTCGGATTGCTGCACCTGTCATGCTTTATCTAAAATAAGTGGCAAACTACACGAAAAGGCCTTTACCCGTAGACATAACAAAATAAAACAAAACTATTCACGAAGTGACGCACCTCAAATGAGAGGAACTCTGCAAACCGAGACAGCTATATACGAACTGCCCCACCGCTAGCATGAATTGACAGCTCTAGTTTTGCCGAAATGTTCATTGCTCCGGCGAAAACCTAATTCTACGCATTCCACGTATATCTTGTTCCTCAACTTGAGTGAATATGAAGCCTAAAAGTTTTTATATAAAGCGGTAACGCAGGTGCTGATCGACTTGACTCTTTAATAAGGTAAGAAATTAAACTCCTAAATGGGCTAAATAACCAGAAGCCCTGATCATTCAAAGGCTCTATCGTCATGTGGAAAGTTCTTAAAGACCTAACCTCAGCAAAGAAGAGTATGCTATATACACATCGGTTACACAACAACTCGGCTGTCTTTTCAAAACTTTTCTGCCCATTTGCAAAGGAGAATGTTCTCCTAAATCCACCGAGAAAGATGTTTTCAGGCGTCACAACCCATCGAACTCCTCTCAAAGCCCTGGTACAGGTGGTATGTCAAGTTTCATGGTCACGAAATTTGCTGAAATGTTATGCCGTTCACTAACCAATATGTTTGAAGAGTTGTTTTCAGATGACGCAGCATTAGCTGCTTGGAAAGATACTAAGATAATCCTTGTCATCAGGTGCATGAAATCCCGCCTGATTGCAGTTGCCCCTTCGTTCTTAAAATGGTCGATAGGCTTATAACTTCCTAGCTTGAACTTTCATTGAAGGTTTTCTGATATCTTAATCAGTTCTTATAAAAAGGCAAGGAAACATTCTGGATGCCGCCGCAGTCCTGTATCTCAGTATTGCGTCAATTTCAAAAAGAGTGAGGAGTGTTGGGCGTACTTTGTTGCGCCATACTTCGACATTTGATTCCGCCCCGAGAATTCTTTTGCTGCACAAACTAGCCTGGACGCATGCTGAATTTTGGATCATTGGCTGACCGCATTCCTGTTTCTACGGAGGTAACTGGTATACTGCCTGCAAATGGGAGTCATCTACCTAAGTACCCACTGGAGCTGGTGTTCCCCACGGTACCATGCTTTCTTCCAGCCTTTTCTCTTCCTAAGTGACTTGTTATCT
Organism: Heterobilharzia americana; assembly: GCA_944470555.2. NCBI lineage: Eukaryota > Metazoa > Platyhelminthes > Trematoda > Strigeidida > Schistosomatidae > Heterobilharzia > Heterobilharzia americana. The sequence goes on from OX104127.1 coordinate 156,791,345, forward strand.
CATCGATTTCGCCAAATGTGCTGATAACTTAGTGGTTTCTGTATCTATCTCCTCTCTATCAGACTGTTCCCAACTGAACGATCCCGACGACGGTCCTCCAAGAATTGTCTTAATTCTTCTAAATGTCAGACCGTAAACTTTGGTTTCATGCGCGAATGCAACCCATGTAAAATGACTAACTCTGATGACTCCTTTTTCCTCTATGGGTATATATTGAAGACTGGTACAAGTGCGATTCACCTCGGTGTGTTTTTCGCCGGACTTTTTCTGGCCACTCTCATATCTTACTTATTATCAAGAGGATCTTACGCTTACCTCGCTAGATTCGGAAGCAGAGAGTATCCGATATAACTCAGCCTCCTCTTTTGTATTTTATAGACTGGCGCCCTGCCTATTCTTTCCCATTGTTCCCGTTCATTCTTTCCCGGATTCCTAAAAAATAGGATGCTCGGTCGCACAGAGCTTTGAAGGTTGCGGTAGAACTAATAATAAGCCCCAAAACCCAACCGAAACCACTTTGAACGGACATCTTGGCTCATGTATGAAGGTAGAAGGAGTTATCTCGTTAGATGACCGACACCTACTTCACTAACGGCTCCGTACTTGCCAGCCCCCGGGCAGTGCCAGGGGCAAATAAGCACGCACTTCTGAATATAAGGCCTCTGCCATACCTCACTTAGCTGCCAACGTGTTGCAGGATGAGAACGCTGAAAATGGACTAATTAATCAACTTTTGCTTTTCGAAGCAAACTAATTTGAGATTTCACAGCTTTCTATCATTTACACATTATCAGTCTGACTATTAACGTGACTGTTAACTCTTCCTTTTCAAAAGGTTCATGGATGGTGTACATATTCTTACGCTAGATATATGCATTCATTCATCTACTGTACTTTATCATGTGTAACTGTATACGTGTATAGGTTTCTGTCCAGCTGATATTGTAGCGGCAAATAATTCCACAGGACCAACAGCCTAGGGTTCGACGAGGTTCAACATTGATCCCAACCTTCATGGTTTTAAATGAGTCGTTAGGCTGGAAACACATGGTCAGGCATCTGTGCTGTTCGTACCCTGTCGTGTTGCGTTGCACCACCTGGATGCTATATCTTCTTGCCAGGTAATCGAAACGCATCCATATTTTGGCACGGTTGTCAAATAAACCGTTAACCTGGCCGCTCTGTTTTGTTCTGTTTTAATCTCGTCCCACTGGGTATTCCCGAAACATCTTTCAGGGGAAAGCCTTGTTTTATTACTCATGGTTAAGGACTCTCCTGGAGCGGCAACAAACTCACTGACTCTTTGAGTAAACTAAAACTATACACATGAAAAGGCGGAAAGTTGATAGTTAACAGTATCAGGCTAACCTTACAAGCATGCTTCCTCTAACCGAAGAAGTCTTTTCTGCCCCGCTATATCATTAAAAAGAGCACCGGTGAGCTACCGTTAACCACTGATCCGAGATGGTCTGACCAGTAGCGGTAGTGAAGCTGCTAAACTCCTAGCAGATTAGCACTTGCAAAGCTTTTTTTATCATTAACCATCTACTTGGAAGTTTTAGAACATTCCATTGATCAAGTAGGGCTCCCAGTAGCTGGCTTAAGCGTTGGGGTAATACGGCGCTCGCTGCTACCCCTCACAAAAGACAGACCTCTGATGCCGGACGAGGTTCCCGGGCCAGCTTTGCGAGAAAGATCGTCTATCTTGGCCAAACCTGTAAGCAAGTCGCTTAAGGATTCTCTGATCCAATGATTGGCTCCCAAACCTTGCAATATAGGCCACTCAACGCCAGTCCCCAAAAGAGAATGATGAATCATCTCGATAAACTATAGAACAAGGATGCCCTCACCTGCACCTTCCAAGGCAGAGGGGCCATTAACTCATGATGAACCGAGGGAGTACGAGATGTTTAACTTCCTAATACCCCAACAACGTGGGCCGACAAAAGTTTGTCTTTACACTGACCTGAGCAACGCATCAGGGAGGTGAAATACTATTGTCGACTATCGGTGCCCGTTCTATATTGTCCACCTGAACCCTTCTAAAGCGTTCGATTGTTAGGCATGACTTCATTACTGGTAAATTAAAGTCGTTCGGGATAAAATCAACGCCCATCGACTGGCCGTCCTCATATCCGTGTGACCATTCCTTTACAGTTCGAGTAAGTCCTGTGTTTTCTAGGTTTTACTATCACTGCCTCTTCTTTTTTAAAACACGTGTGAACCACTTGCCTCAACAGATACCTACCGAAATTCGCCTTTATGCCGATGACGTGTAATAATGAACGGGAATCGGGAATCAGAAAATAGTGTCTGTTTGAATCACGGCCTAACCCAACCTGAGGGCTGCGAAATCAGTGGAGGGTGTGCATTTGAAAGAAGCAAGTTTTCACATCTAAAGCCGGTGCATATCATGCATATAGTCCCAACGGCACGGAATTAAAGCTGTCACAGATGTAGAAGTATGTGGAAGTGCTAGTCCCACCACTGCCTAAAATCTTACTCTTACCATGACAGAAGTGCATTTCGCGGAAACTTTTGCACCAATAACTCTGACGAATTTTCACACAATTCAGTCATGGATGTTTCTGCCAAGTTTCCAACAGCTTAATACAGTTTCGCCTAGAGTAAGGGATCGTGATGTACCTTCTCTCTGTCAAGGACGAGTTGGGCCTCAGCGCACCCCGAAGCATTTGACCAAATCTCTCCGAAGACTGAAGCCCGGAACTTATGACAGATGGACGTTGGTGCCTGGCCTATATACCCTGAAATATAGCCGATTAAGAGGGTACTAGATAATGGCCTACACTACCCTAAGCACCCCTGGAAATTAATCCCATACCATGCCCAACCTTCGTCGTAAGTCCGGTCTTAGGAGACACACAGGAGCCAAGACTAGAACATAGCAGGTCCAATACTCCTCGAAGCTGTTAAATCTTTGAACTCATCTGTAGAAGAGATCCGGACACTTTGCCCGAATCTCCTAAACGCTGACTTGACACCCACTGGCGAGCTCATCTAAAACTAACTTGCTTTCCCCAGTTAGCCGGCGCCTCTCCTCTGTTTTTACTTGCACATAAGTTGCCAACCCAATAACTTTTCGGCCACCATCTCTGAACATGAAAGGCAGCTAAGACAAGGCTTCTTCTCCTCACTTATCAATCATTCAGAATATGCCGTGTTTGACCTGTGGCACTATTTATATCCCTCGATCATGCATCTGGAACTTGTGGGAAGCTTTTGGAATTCCGCTGAGTCGCACAACTGGAGAATCGAAGACAATGTAAAAAGCCTGCGTTGATTGTTGTAGATCATCTACCTTTTACTTGACCTGACCATTTTCATATTTCTTTCCTCTTATCCACTTATCGAAAGGAGTAGCGACGGTGTCGTAGCCTCACCTCACCAAATGACCACTAATTTCTCGGTAGCAACTAGGGCCAGAGGTAAGGAACCTAAAACCGCTTCGAAGCACCACAGGTCGACTTCAGCAGAACAGTTGCGAATACCGGTCCCTGAAAAAGCCGGATCCCTGTCCCGTGCACCTCTCAGAATCCATCCCTCCTTGTCCAGTTAGGAGTATATCTCACCAACATACTTAGTCTACACTCTAGGCGTCCTGTAAAATCTACCAGAGGGAGATGAAAAGAAAGTTTCAAACTAAACCCTCTCGCCAAGGTAAGTATTGCCACACATGTGGTCTCACTGTACCCAAAAAGAGCGTGGATTTCTGGGGTAACAGTTGTAGCTGGTTGGCACACCGTCAATAAGATGAGAACCTCCCAGTGGGTCTCAGCCCCCCGATTTTGCTTTTCGCTAGTGATGTTAAGTTATGAAGAGGATTGACATCCGAGACGGAACCAAATGTACCACAAGATGATTTCAGATTGCTTGCGGAGCGCGTGAATGATAATGGCTCAGCATTTAACCTTGATAAATGCCAAACAACGTTTCTGCGCATTTGCAACTGCCAAAAGGTATTCTACTCTCCTCGTGGCACGCAGAGAAAGGCCGGCGACTAATCGTGACCGACAAGCAGGACAGCAGTTTCAGTTGTTCACAAAATACCTTCGCAGCCTGTACAGCACTGTACTAAGTGCCCTTCTCCGGGAAAACTTTCTGCCTAATTAGAGGCTCACGATGTCAATGCACCATTACCTGAAGAGGGATGTGAAACTCCGGGAGAAAGTTCAACGGCAAAAGACAAAGGGCGTTGTGGGAATGGGGCGAAAACCCTATGAGGACAACTTCGAAGACTTTATACCTTGCCGCCTTAGTCATTGTAGGTTACATGGCCTACAAAATACCAAATAATATAAGTTACCCGAACGGCGGAATTCTACCAAACAGCCACTGTAACAATCCTCACAACAACCGAAGGAGACTCATTCATTTGAAGGTTCATACTTTTCCCCCGTAGGTTTGTGGTCGCTGAAATGCACTGTCCACTGGGATCATTATAATTTACTCCATCTATAGCTTGGTGAAGAGGTTGGACAGCCACACACCTACGCACCGCTTGAGCTCATTCGGCGCGCTCCTTGAGTAGTGACGTGTTTCGCTCGTCTCTCAGCTTTTGGATTTTTCCACAATGAAAAACTCCCACTTTCAATACTCAATCTAAAAACATAGAACGTTTGCAGCACTTCTGTCCGTCCACGCACCTCACCCCTGCGCATTCGTCAGCTCACTCCTCAACAGTTGAAAATTGGCATTATTATTCCTTTGAACCAACCGGTCTACCTCCTGTCAGTGGTTCTTGGGCGTTTCAGCTGCCAAACTGCCTTAGCTCTCGGTTCTCCTCGGAGGTCATTCCCCAGGAAATATCTTCCCTGGTTATACATACGCATCTGGAGCTTACGGTTAAACTCGTTGGTCAAGAGCAGAGGATCAAGTGACAAGTGTCTGAAGGTGAGCCAACATAAATTATCTTCCCTTTTCTATTCTGTCCTTTTCCTGCATTCAGTCTTCAACCCTCTTATTGTTGTTAACTACTTGTTTTCCCAAGAAGTTTATATCATAGCGACATGTCTGCCCAAAACGCTAGGTCTGAAGCTTTGACACGGATAACGCGGTCGTGCACAACAACGGCCAGTAACACCCTAAACAACACACTAGTCTGTACTAGAAGACAAACAGAGGTAGGGCAGAACATCGAACTTCTGAAGAAGTGGCCAACCCATGTTTCTAGAATTCCAGTAGCCATCAGACAGGTGACACAGAGTAGCACTAGCCCGTCACAAACTAGTCCTATCTTGAGCAAGGATCATACCATGCCTGAACATAGAAGACGACGTAAAAGGCTTCAGAACAAGGCAGCCACAAGCAGTTCGCCACAATCCGTAGCACCTTATTCATGGAAGGAAGGCTGTATTACGACACCCGATGGCTGCAGTGTTTGCACCAAAGTTGTTTCGGTAGTCGATGAGGCATTTGCATGCAACCTGTGTCAACGATGGGTGCATTGCCACTGCGATACCAAAGTCCCCCGACAATACTATAAGCTGATGAAGAGACAACCATGCAAGTGGTTCTGGTACATCTGTCCAGAGTGCAGGAAAATGCCCGCACTCCGCACAGAAAGCCTGAAGGAGATGCTCTCCGCCACGCAAAAGCTACCAGCATCCTCGAATAAGGTAGGGTTAACACCAAAGGATAACACAGAGAGACCTGGAAACAGACCTAGAGCTCCAGCTGTGGGCACGCCATCTCGCGTGGGGACCATATTAGGTCAAGTCTCCATACCCCCACCCGGCCCCAGGGGACGTCAAGCGCATGGCCAAAGACATCGACCGCCGAAGCCTCTACGAAACCCATTCCGAACACCCCACACACCGTGACTGAGAAACAACCAGTGGAATTACTCAAACCCATTGGGAAGTCGGGCGTGCCACCCACAACGAACCCAGGTCACAGGAGGACCAACTCGATCATTTTGTTCAACGTCGATGTATCGACAGACTCATTGTTGGTCGAGAGGGAACAATTTGACAGCCGAATGTGGACCGACTACTGTCAGATGCTGGGACTCCCTCCCCTCCCTGCAACTTTGTGTCGCCTTTCTCGAGGAAGCCATGCACCCCGAGATAAGCCACCCCCTTTACGTGTGTCCCTAAATACCGCCAAAGAGGCTGAAGACACACTCCTCCTCTCGCGACAACCGGACGTTGTTAATGCCTGTAAAATTCGGGCCAGGCCTGACAAGCCATGGTCAGTAAGAGAGGAGGAGAGAAAGTCAGCGGTTGGAAATCCCAACAGAAACAACACTATAGTTGTACATGGGATTCCAGAATTGCCAAGTGACAGCTCGGTCAAAGATCGGTACTTTCACGACGTCCAACAATGGCAATGGCTCTCAACCAAAGTTGGTCTCAACAGTATACCGGCCAACAGCGTCAGTAGACTGCCAAGGCCAGCGCACCTGAAGACCATACCCAATCCCAGACTACTTGCCGTCCAGTTCGACTCATATGCCTCCCTCACAGACGTTCTGCACGCATGGTATAATGCGAAAGATCGCATGGGTGGCTCAATACGTATATGTGAAAGTAAGCCTAGACCCACAAGGCAAGAGGAGAGACGGCAACCACCAAGACCTCTGGAGTCAGTGGTCGTCACACAGGCGCTGACCAGTGAGTTAGATACATCAAGTAAAGAAGCCACCACTGCTACAGCCCCCACCCAAGTTAAGAACAAAACACAAAAAAACGGAACAATGCCAGTCCTATGAGGACTGGCGAGGCTAGACCCAACCACGTAAGCGCTCATCCTGCGAAAATACACATCCAGACCTCCCCCTCATCAGGTACACTCTAATATGTATGTACAGCAACGTTAGGGGGCTAATAGGGAAGGTAGCAAAAATGAGGACGCTGCGTGAACATCAGCACTCCGACATCATATTCATCACCGAATCCTGGCTCTCATCGGACATCTCCGACGAAGAGATGCGTGTTGCTGGCATGGAACTCTTCCGCAGGGACAGGGAACATAGAGCAGGAGGGGGAGTGGCTATCTACGTAAACTCCTGTTTAAAGGCAAGGATGGTTAGCGATACGGCCTTAACCCAGCTCCCAGAGTCTCTATGGTGCTACTTCACTCTCTTCTTTATTCTCTCTTCATTCCTTTACCACTACCTTACTATTCTCTTCCAGGTACCTACACAGACAGGAGTCATGGCAGTTCTCTAAACTTCCCAGCAACCCGTAGCTCCCTAATCACTCTACAAATTACAACCTACTAACCCACAAAACATCCACCTCACCGAAGCTAAAAGCAAGAAAGCAGAGGGGATTTCCTCGTCCACTGCAGGAGTAAACCGAACAACTGGAACCAAGCCCTAAGAACTAGACGCGAGAGATCAAAAACTACTAGTTTTCTACGCTCGCACTATCAATATTGGATATTGGATATTGGATGTGGTATACGGATCAGGTCGATACAACAGACTAATTCCACACAAAGTGGACATCATTCATGCATTATGTATCTTTTTTGCAACTGGCTGGAACAACTGTCTGGTTGCATGGTACTTGAGGAACTCATATGCTTTGCAGTCGTTGGAAAAACCACACAATCCTCGCACTCAGCGGCCTGTCAGGTTAACCAGAGCTACAAAAGGCAGGCGGGTAGACCTACTGCATCGGAAGTCACCAGAGACGTTTAACCCATCCACAAGATCCAGAAGCGATTATGAAGAAACCAATTGGCTTACACAGTCGCGGAAAAGAATATTGGGTACTGAACACGAAAACGAGCGATATTCAGTTTTGGCGGTGTGACGTCCTTGAAATCTTAATAATCTACTATCCAGTATCAGTTTTCGGCTTGTCCCACATTGAATTATTACCTTTTTTTATTTGTATTTTACTATTGGGTGTGCTTGCTTAGTCCTTGGTTTACTCTGTACTTTATATTATCCCACACATTCATATAGGAACTGACCGAACTGCCACCACGAAACGCGTAAGCACATAATTATGTGCTGTCTGATTGTGCGCAGCTACCTACAACCTTCTTACAAGCTAGTTGTAAGCCGTCAAACAGCTTGTGTATTTTGGATGTCAAGTGTGGGCTCTAGCTTGCTCACAGTTAAACAGATCTGCACCTCTAGAGGTGCAATGAACAGTAGCTGCGGTGTAACTGGTTTGCCAGTTTAAAGCAGTACTTAGCTTCTACTTAGTCCAAGTAAATGCGAACACTAGAAAGTTATCTATTCACCACAGGGAATAGTGTAACTCTTGAAATATTACTCGTCCATTTTCCAGTTTCGGTCTGCTAGCTGCGTTGTCTTCTCGTTGTTAACTATTAATGCTTGTCTGTTGCGTTAAAAAGTGTAATATTGGTACCCTCTTTGTGTTTGGACTGCTGGCATGCGATTTGCTTTTTTTTTCTTACTCAGGTACTGTTTTCTGTGCACCACTCCAACGACGTACCTAAGGTCTAGACGATAAGCTGCCATTAGCTGCACGTTACAAATTTCCCTTTTCAACTTGGAGATAACTATTGATGAGACAGACAGGTGGAAGGTGAGTTAGATTGCAATTTCAAATGCATAGTTAGTTTATGATGTTTCAAAGGAATCGTAGGTGTAGAGAAGTCTTGTATATCTACAGTTTCTTCGCAAAATTAATTCGTTCATATTGACTGGTCAGCAGCTACTACTTTTTACGTGGTAGTCAGCCATCCCTAACAAAACAACCTAACGAGATATGGTGGTGAAAACATTTTCTCGTTAAGGTTATTCCATGCCAGAAAGGTGTTTTAGATGGTCGCAGGCCAAAAAGCAGTAGCTGTTATACTGTAACAGAGATTGAAGTCTTACTGTTGACAGGACAAGATGTAATGGTGCCAAAATGGGTATGTGGCTAAACCGGAGTAAATGTCTCTTGGGATTTGTGACCATGGAAAAGTGACCTATTTTCGCTTTCATTTACGCTACAGAAACAATTTTCGCAGGCCACTTATAGCTTCCTTAACTCCCGGCTCGGCTGTTATTACCAACGTTCTGAGTCAGCTGAACGCCTTTCCTAATTTTCTAGTCACACTGCTAGTTACATACCAGAGCTTTCTATTTTCTAACTCGCAGCCGTGATAAGCTTTTTCGGAAGATCATATCAAGTACCTATAACTAGTGGTTTCTGCTGACGATATTCACTGTTACTGTTCCAGCTAGACCCCGTTATAAATGTGCTGAGAGACATTCCAAATACCCTCTACTTGGGAATTAACTTACTCCCAGACGGGAACATGATGGATGCAGACGACACTGCCCTGTTGGGTAAAGATGCTGATTAAATGGAGTCTGCTTAAAACTTAGGTACTCTTTTAGACTATAATTCTATTTTATTCTATTTATTAAAATCGTCGCAGTTAAGGGACAGTATTATTTACTGGGTAACGTTTCGGACGTAATTTACTGTCCATATTCATATCCGGTCTGCTTAACGCGTTGAAAAGAAATCTGATTGTTTTTCACCTGTCGAGTGCAAAATGATACATCGAGGCTGGTCCGCGCCATTTAGTTTGATGATAGACAGTAAGTTGATAGCGCCCATTGACCATTTCACTTACCTGCAAAGTTTCATCAGCCTGGATGGGTTGCTGACGAAATCTCAGCTTGTATACACAACGTTGGTTGGCGGTTACACTTTACGTTCACTTTTGGTTACCCATCAAAGGGCGGTTATGTTGTGAAACGGTCCCGTTTGTCCTATTATACAATTGAGACGACTCCTAAGGTTATGATCAATTTGCAGGTTTCTGACCTCAGCCATCTTCGTATCACTGCTGATATGTTGTGGATTCACCGTGTGAACAGTGTCAAAGTAAACATAGGGTACTAGGCAGAGAAGTCAGGTTAGTTGATGGAGTTATGAAATTTTATTGACTGTGAGGGTTTATGGGTGTCGCTCATCCTGATCCACCACCTGCCTCAACATGCGTTGTTAACCAAGAAGGGATTACAGTGCAAGAAAAGTGAAAGACATAATCAAGACCTGACACCAGTTCATGACTTTCTTGTTCGTTGGCATAAGCCGTTAAGAGAGGCTGGGATTCTCGAGACGATTAGAAACAATAATGAAGTACTCTTGATGATTTAGCTGGAAGTCGATCACAGTGATGCAAATGTATACTCCCTTTGTCATCTGCGAAGCTTTTAGCATTTTCATCTTCATCTATTTATTCTCAGATATCATGCATTTGTGTACATTAATATCCTATTTACTTGTTCTTTACATATTGTCGGGAATTGTGGCATCTTGAACTAATGCAGTTCTGTACCAGATTCTACTTTGTTTTGCTTGTAGTTATTTGCTTGAAACCGAGGATATTCTACGCATAGTATAAAGACAGGTTTCCTTACGGTTGTTTTTCCCACTTTTACGGAGGTAAACGGGAGGCATTTATTTGAAATAAGGTTAGTACAATTTGTGTGGCGCTGAAATGTAGGACGTGACTACCTTCGAATTAACAACTGTAGTTGGCATGCGATGAAATAAAAGCGCAGAGTTATTCCCTTCAATGCCAAAAAATAACTCATCAAATAGCTTTGAGGAAGTTTGACTGGCTATATTTCCTTGTAGATGTCAGTATCACCAGTTTTTGACTAAAATGAAACGTAATCTCCTGTGAGCATATGGTACTTCAAATAGTGATCCATAGGCTAATTCGTTGTAGTTCACTCCTCTCTACAGCTTCTCACCTGAGATGTCAACAATCAGTTCAAAGTCTACCATCGAATCACGCGTGTTACAAAATTCGTTTCCAGCACTGAGTCATCAACTATTAGAAATGCTTTGGTGAATAAAGTCACTTGCGGCTTCTAAAAATCCTCTTTTGATAAACATTGACTTACTATGAGTTGCTTTCACCTTGTTGACTGACACTTTAATTCCAGTGGTTCAAGTTTTTCCATGCAAAGGTCATAAGGTTCAATGGTTACCATGTTAGTGAGTGGAATGAGAAACTGTTTTCCTGAGATCCTGCGCATTGATGTAGGCGGTGAACTTTCAACCAGAGACAGTTTCCAACCAGTTTAGGCCTACTGTATGAGGTTTAGAGATTTAGGTAGTATTGTAACTCTCATACTAGATATGAGCTATAGACTACTTCACAAGCATACATGTAGTTTCTGAGTTGCATTGCATTATCAAATAACAACCAGAATCCGCTGTGGCTGTTGTGAGCCACTGGTGACAGGAAGTGTGATATCAATTCTGCAGTTGCTAGGGGAGTCGGTGTGGTGATCTCTAAACTTCTCAGGTATTCGGAATTCTGTGAAGAGCATTCTGAAACACAATTCAACTAGCCTAAAGTCCCAGCTATCATGACCCTAACACATTATGCACCGTGGTCAGATAACACTGATACAAGCACCAAAGCCCTGTAGGACACCGGACTAAGACAGTATACTCATGACTGTCCTCAGGGATAAAACGGAGATCCTACTCAAGGGAACTGATTACATTTTTCCAGAAGGCGCGACAGACCGAATGTTCTACCACTCTATGATGAGACCGTCATTGTCATTATCTTTGAAAAGGCCTACTTTTGTGGCACTTAATGACGTCATTACTGATTTTGATGCTTTTGACAGGACGTTGCTCTGAGGTAGTATGTTAGAGAGAGTTGTAATCGAGAAGTGTGGTGATATTTGGAAGGTCGTCTGTGGTAAAATCCTAGATACAATGAAAATACAACCATTTCTCTATTGTTGCTATTGTCGACATTCGTTAGGTGATACGGCCTACAATCATGCTGCATTGTCCAGATGGATCCATACATTCTCTTCTTAATTGTCACATTGAATTTCATTATTGTTTCATTTTTTACTGTCTTATTTTCACGTCTCTAGCACTTGACTATTTTCATTTTTCTCTCTGTACTTTATCTGAGTGCATTCTCGTTTCATGTGCTGATGATATGGCAACATAGACTATTACGCAGTTATGCTAGGTCCCACTTTGGTGGTGAATAACTGATCCACCTATTGACTCACCTGTGATGCCTTCTGTGGCCATCTTCATGCTCGTCAACCTTCCAGTTACTTTTTTCCTATTCATTAATATCCAGCGGAATGCTGCGTTGACAAGCTAAAACTGCTTGGCAGTCATGTTTAACATACGTTCTACTCAGTGTGACACTTTCTACTCTCCAATCCACCCGCTTAACATCGCAGATTGGTTAACGTCAGCACTAACACGAACAGGTTTTCAATAAGCAGGAAATTCGTATTTTGAAATTTCTTCATAACCTGATATATATCTGGCGACCTGTAAAGCTCAACTCCCTGACAGCCTTCTCATCCTCGATGTTTTATTCTGCTTTTGCTAGACTCTGCAGCAACATCCTCAGTACCATGATCTCTACCTTTATCCCTGTAACACCCACCAGCTTTAGAGTATCTTTGAAGTCCCACAAAATGCTTCGATCTCCTTTTTCGAGTACTACAAGCTGTAGTGTCTTCTTCTGGTTCAAAGGCCGTAACGTAGACTGAAGGGATGTTCAAGGCAGTAGCAGGGAAATTTCGATCGGTACTGATGATATTATAAGTGACTCTAAAAGCCACCTTAGCAACAGTTAAAATAATTAATCAAATTTCTCTGTTTTATGAAAATCTGCCTTTCCAGCCAAAATACAGAAACTTAATTGGTGGCCTTTAAAGTCACTCTGATATTATATCTCTCAATAAGGTCGCATTAGCAAATAATTTTATTCTTCGACATCCCAGTTTACAGTGTCCTAACCCTTCATATTTGTACGTGGTATTTTACCTTTTCCCTCTAGAATATTTACCAGTCAGTCTTTATCACTTTATGTTTTCTGATATTGCTTTATATACTTCTGATATGTATTCTTATGAGTACCACAGAAACATTGGCTTCTTTGGCTTAGATGTGTGTTATGAATGCTTTTTCAGTAGCTTTCATGCTGTTATTTTTGTTGATACTGGTTTTGAAAAGCGCAAACGTGGTTGTTGCATTTGGTGGTGCTGTAGATTGATGAATAGCTACCACAGCCTTTGCATAATTACCAGTGGAACTATGGTACGTTAATCTGTGCAGTTGAGTTTCTAACACTAAGTCGTGTTCGGTCCCTGCTCCACGTATGGAGCACAATGTATGTTGCTATTTGTCAAGTGTATAGACGCATTTAAGTGATTCGAGGGTCTTCAATAATTACAAACCTTCCACGGATATCTTATAAGTGATACTGAGGTTTAGTGACGCATTTGATGTGATATATTCAACAAGTAAAATCATTCTGTATGTATCAAGACAATTCACATTTATCACTTCATAAGTCCTCTTCCTAATCATTGTTTCCGAAATTAGGCTCTAATTTATTATTTTGTGTAGAACATTAACTCAATACAGAATAGGTTTTAAGAAATCTCCCACACAAGACAATGTGAAGACATAACGTTTAACGTTTTATCTCGAGGAAGAAGCAGGGAATTTAGTGCGTAATCCCCACTGGTTTCGATTCTTTAATGGTATTCATAAACCACTTAGTTACATCGTCTCTTGAATCTCATCCTGATGCACAAATAGTTGCTAGGTCGGGACTACTATAATTTATCCAAGAAATGAACCAAACTAATCATGTTGAAGTTGGTTTGCATCATCTTCTAAGTGTGGCAGCAGCCAATATTTTAGATGAAACTTATGGCAGGATGATACTCCTATGATTATAATATAGACAAAGTAAACGCTTTTCGAAGGTAAAAACAATGTTTTCATTCTAAAGGGAACACTTAGTCTGATATTCCTTCTAGAAAAGACTTGTCCATTTCTTTTGAGTAGAATATCAGCCCCATTGTTGAAAATAACTAGTGATAAAAAGCTGTCGCAAACTTTTTTTTCTTACAACACTTCAGTACTTGAAGTTCCTTGTAAACCTCTAGTCACATTAGTATTTGCTAACCACGAAGGGTCAAACTCGTAGGAGATCAACACTAGTTGAGAAGAGTAAAACGGTAGTCAACTTATAGGTTACGGCAGTTAACATTAACATTTATTGGTTTTTCTGACTTTCATCAATGCTCTTTGACAAATCGTAAGATCGTATCTGAAGCAATAGTTGAGCTACACTACTAATATGGTTCCGCTTGGTTTCTTACACAGCTTTGTAAACTAATATCTTATCAAAACTACTTTTAGACTGGGTTTTGTAAGTTTTCACTTGTTATTTCTTCATTTTTACAGTGCCATTGTTTTGTGTTGTATCCTTTCTTACTGTGACTTATCAGGTTAGTATTTTCTGCAAATGCTAAGACTAGTGACTGTGCAACTTAATGTATCATAGATAATCCTACAAAGAAGTAATTTTAGATGAATAGTTTTTTGGTTAAACTATTAGATTTGTTCACAAGTATTCATCTTGCTGACTAACAGTGTAATTCAGGAAATGTGTTTCGTTCCACTTGGTGCTCGTCGGCTGGACATGTTTAGAAGTAGTTTCTATTCTTCTGCATCTTTGTATTTGAAAATTTGACATGAATTGTATCATGTCTGCATTTATTTGCGATAGACACTTATAATAAGGTTATCGCTGTTTACTTGTACGTCCGGGGTGAATCTCTATTCAATGAAATTATTTCATTTACTGCTTTTTCTAGATGGTTCCATCACAACTTAACAGGTTTAGAAGCTGAAAAATTACTAACTTTAAAAGGTGTTAGTGGCAGTTTTCTTGCTCGTCCTAGTCATAGTACTCCAGGAAGCTTTACACTTTCTGTTCGTCGAGGTGATGAAGTAACACATATTCGTATACAAAACACAGAAGAATTCTTGGATTTATATGGTGGAGAAAAATTTGCTACACTATCAGAACTAGTTGCATACTATATGGAAAATGAAGGTCAACTTAGGGAAAAAAATGGTGATCTAATTGAATTGAAATATCCACTTATTTCAGAGGATCCAACAACTGAACGGTAAGTATCAAAATATTTTTTTGTGTCAATGAATAACTTTGTTTATAAGTTGTTGTTTTTTTTTAAAAAAATAATCGTAAAGACTTTTTATACTACAGTTCTTCTTCTGTTGTTCTACTTATTAACTTTTAGTTATCCGTTCCCATTAGAATAGATCACTTTTAAAATTAGTTCGATCTCTTTCGTCTGAGTAAACTTTGATTGTATACATTCAACAATCTTGATTCTTTACACAGAATACTGAGTGATAATCTGACTAGCAGTTCAAGTTTTCAAGAACCTAAGAAAAGATAAAGAGAATATTTTTTTTTCCACAAGTCATTTTCAGAAACTTTAGCATTTGTATTAATGGTTACAACAAGAATATATAATTCAAGTTGTTATTCATCGAAGACTGACATCAGTTGGAGGAACAAAGGAAACCTGGGAGCATTGGACAGCTGTTTCGTCCTAGTATGGGTTCGATCCCTGCTGGTGGGGTGGTGGGTGCGCACTGGTGAGGAGTCCCATACTAGTCGGACGAAACAGCTGTCCAGTGCTCCCAGGTTTCCTTTGTTCCTCCAACTGATGTCAGTCTTCGATGAATAACAACTTGAAATATTTCCAAATCTCCACAACCTCCTCAAAATTTAATTGAACTAGTGCTCGTTGGTGACTAGCTTCGAGAAGTATTCCCGAAGTTCCAATGACAAGTCGTGACCGGTGGAGTCAAAGCCTGATGGCCGTGAGGACAAATACTCAACGATGACATTGGGTGGCGGTTTGCGCTATATCGTGAGCTAACAGAAGTTGGAAATATGGAGCATTGGATTGTGACCCAGTGGCTCAATGGTAACGCGCTGGCTGCGGAACCTGAAGGTCGCGGGTTCGATCCCTGCTGGTGGGGTGGTGGGTGCGCACTGGTGAGGAGTCCCATACTAGTCGGACGAAACAGCTGTCCAGTGCTCCCAGGTTTCCTTTGTTCCTCCAACTGATGTCAGTCTTCGATGAATAACAACTTGAAATATTTCCAAATCTCCACAACCTCCTCAAAATTTAAAAGAATATATAATGTTCAACAGTGACTATTGGTTTATATCAACACATGGTAATCAGAAATTGTTACTTACAGTTATAGGATGACCTTGTGTTGAATTGCTTTACAATCGCTTTATTCCAAAAACAACAGGTAATGTTTTAATAATTTTTCCATGTGAATAGTCCCAATCATAATGGAATTAAAAGCAATAATTTGAAATGAATAGTAAGGGTGTAACCTAAGTGTTTAGTCCAGATTGTGAATGAATGCAAAACTATACTGGTGATAATTTGATTAGCTAGTACAAAAATTGTATTTTTACGTATTTACATGTTTATTTCCATACAGCATAACCTTCTTCTTTCATTTCGTTCTTAGCTTGAGAAGCGAGAGTTTCAAAATAATGTGAAAGGAGTACTTGATGTATTTAAAAGACATATCTGAAAGTGAAAAGGGAAAAATTTGATAAAATACCGTTGATGAAAAATGTTTCAATAACCTATGCTTTAAGCAGGACATATTGTTGTAACTGTAAATACGAATGTATATCTTCTAAAAATGTTTCGTAGAGAAGAAAAAATTTTTTTGTAGATGGTTTCAAACTGTCATCAGTCAACTGTAGCACTAAATCTACCTACTTTTTCCGTCTAGAATTGTGGTTTATTAGTGTATTCAGTAATTCGCTGGGGTTTGAAACACATTCCACTGAGATTTGAAGAATCGAAAAGTCTTATCACTTTTCTATGTATAAAAAATGTAACTTATGGAGTAGTGCACGAACATGTACGTGTTAATTTGCTAGCTTAAAAATTCAGTAAACAACCATTAGAACATCTTTTTGTATATATATATATATATCTTCAGTGAGCTTGACCAATCATCATATTTCCTTGTCTATGTCGCGATCTAAGCTGCATAAAGCTTTATTAACTTCACTAGGGTTTGGAGATTTGAGGAGATTTTATTTCGCTGATTGGTCTCCTGTGGTCTTGGCTACTTCTCTTGAATTGTATCAGTATTCATTTTAGCACTTCTATAGTACTCTGTTTATTCTATTAATACAAACTATCAGAATTTATTTATCATATTGCGTTGCACATATGATCAGGCTCAATACCTGTTTATTCTACTTACTACCAAGTCTTACTGATGTCCATTATTGAGCGCTTGAAATCATGAGAAATCATAGCATTGCTGTGGATAATTAGCATTTCTCATATGTTGGATACAATGAACCTTTAGAAATTAATTAGAGTACTAATCAAGAACAGAATTGTAGTTATTCTCATTCACATACAGACCTCTAAATCCATATCTGCACATAAGGGTGCCATAAGGGAGTTTATAGACTCACTATTTATTCTGTGGATCATTGATTTAGGGAGATAACTTTAAACCAATAGGTTACGGGTTCGAATCCTACTGCGCCTATTGAGGCTTAGACAGCCAGGTAGTATCAATAGCCTCTATATAATATATTTGACTTACTGCCTACTGCATGAATGTGCACAAGGTTGCTTAGTGCATTTCGATTGCTAGGTTTTATCTACCAATTACTGTTGACTATTGGTAACGCGCTGGCCGCGGAACCTGAAGGTCGCGGGTTCGATCCCTGCTGGTGGGGTCGTGGGTGCGCACTGGTGAGGAGTCCCATACTAGTCGGACGAAACAGCTGTCCAGTGCTCCCAGGTTTCCTTTGTTCCTCCAACTGATGTCAGTCTACGATGAGTAACAACTTGAAATATTGGTGTAACTGTAGGTTTCCTTCACAACTCTGGTGAGCAGTCAAACTTTATGAATTACTACCAAACACTTTGAAAAGTAATTTAACCTCAGTCAGTGAAGATCGTACAATTTTGGAATTAATTAGAAATCTACTTGTTCGATCTACTTTTCTCAATTTCCGTGTTTGAGTAATGTGTAATCACTGGAAATGATGCACTTTTATGTAAGATTTTACCTTTCGTTAATTGATAAGGATCACAGAAATGCCGTTTTTTCGAAAAGTAAATTTTTGTTGGAAACCAGCAAATGTCGAATATGTGACAAAAACAATTAAACGACTAGCTGAGAAGATCAGCGTAGAACCTAGCACACAGGTGTATCGGCTAAAGTTAACACTTAACACAAACACTAATACACAAAAACCAGGTGGATAGAAAAAGACTGTTACCAAAGTAAATAAAGGACATCAAGGAGACAATCTACATCTGCCGAGAAGACAGAGACCAACTGTAAGCGAGTTAATCAACTGATGTCATGTTTTGTTCTGACCACTGTGAACTGACTTCGAAGATGATCGAACTTCTCTTAG
This sequence comes from Heterobilharzia americana, assembly GCA_944470555.2. NCBI lineage: Eukaryota > Metazoa > Platyhelminthes > Trematoda > Strigeidida > Schistosomatidae > Heterobilharzia > Heterobilharzia americana. The sequence goes on from OX104127.1 coordinate 156,809,618, forward strand.
TTATGGAACATGGAGGTAGTCGATGAGTTGATGTATGCAACACATGTGCAAGGTATTTCAGTGTAGTGAAGTTCACAACCTTGTTAATCGGCTATGGTGTGTTGCTTAGTACGTGACGTGACGTGAATATTTATCATAGAGTGATTCGACCACATGTGAGCAATGTTGTGAAGATATTTGTGATTGAAACCGTGTGATGGCTTCATGTCTTCGACTTTTAATGTGGTATGTCTCACAGTTATACAGGAGGACGAAACGGAGTGCAGTGCAGTCTACGCATCGTTTACTGTAGAAACGTTGAATATGAGTTGAAAGGAGCCAATGAGTTTCATCAATTTGGAGTATGTTAATTGATTTATGGAGGTGACTAGGTTGAAGGGTCGTATTGTGAAGAGTTGAATGTGAAGCATAGCGTTTAATATAAGTTAGAAGTTAGTAGATGGATTTACGCTGGGGAAGTGTTGGATAGTGGGGGATAGGTTTGAATTGATGTCTCTCCAACCGTTCTGTATGAGAAAGCGAGAGTTTTAGGAACATATATATATATATATATCCATAGAATAGTGACATTAAAAGCAACTTCTATACCGTAGTTTTTTCCTATAGTTAATCGCATTACTCTCAATATTTAAAGCTCTTTGAATATATATTTTTTTGTAGTTGGTTTCATGGAAAAATTACAGGAAAAGAAGCTGAAAAAATGCTTCTTGAACGGGGTAAACCGGATTGTTTTTTAGTTCGTGAATCTGTTCACAGACCAGGTTCTTATGTCCTATCAGTTTTAACAGGAGAACAGGTGGCACATATCATGATACATGGAAAGCCAAACGGAATGTATGATGTTGGTGGAGGGCATCAATTTTCATCTTTAAAAGAATTAATCGACTTTTATACAAATACACCTATGGTAGAAAAAAATGGTGGATTAGTTTCATTGAAACAAGTAAGTAGTAATTTTAAAGTTAATATATGTACTGCATAGAAATTACAACTATAAATACTGTCAAATATGATGTAAACTTTTCGACATGTTTTTGTTGCGTTCCATTTCAATTATATGATTTCCATTCTAAATCATTGCTAATAGCATCAAGGTGAACAAGTATCAGCATTGGATTTAACATCATTACGTAACGATTCAACATGTCATACTGCACATGAACTTATCGGAGTAGAACATAAGGAGAGTGAAAATGAAATGATAATATTAACAGTTATAGAAAGCCATTAAAGAAGAAAAATACGGGGTCGAAACATACAATGAAGTGTGACATAGTGATTAACGTAAAGATTAGATAACAAAACATCTGCGTTCATCATTTTGGTAATTGTACTTCCCAATGAGAATGTAAAAGCCTGATGGCCGTGAGGACAAATGCTCAACGATGACATTGGGTGGCGGTTTGCGCTATATCGTGAGCTAACAGAAGTTGGAAATATGGAGCATTGGATTCTGACTCAGTGGCTCAATGGTAAGGCGCTGGCCGCGGAACCTGAAGGTCGCTGGTTCGATCCCTGCTGGTGGGGTGGTGGGTGCGCACTGGTGAGGAGTCCCATACTAGTCGGACGAAACAGCTGTCCAGTGCTCCCAGGTTTCCTTTGTTCCTCCAACTGATGTCAGTCTTCGATGAATAACAACTTGAAATAATTCCAAATCTCCACAACCCCCTCAAAAAAAAATAAATTTATTTCAACTGGCGTCTCACTATTTACTGAGGCTAATAGCTTTATCAAAGTTATAGTAAACCGGAATTTACAATATCCCTCAATCTTATATGTGATAACTTGACTAGTGTTCTTCTCCATGAATGATTCTGTGTCGTCAGATTTTCAGAATAAAGATGATATCCATATGTATTGTGTTGTGTGTGTGAATTACAGATTGAGATCATATGTATATGGTTATGTCAGTGTGTGGGAGTGGGTTGAGATCAGGTTAAACTATGTCTCACTCTCTCATTCCCATTTAGACGATTATGATTCCGAGGTAGTATTCAGCATTGACTGCCATCGGCTGGGGAACCATTGAAAATCTGGGAGCACTGGACAGGTGTTTCATCCTAGTATGGGACTCCTCAGTAGTAGGCACCCACGACCCGGCTAGGGTTCGAACTCAGGACCTTCAGGTCCCACGGCGAACGCGTTAACCGTGACCTGTAGGGTTAACCAGTTGGAAGTGAAGAAGATGCTAACTGAAGACCTTGGGTGATAGTCACGCTATGTGGGGAATTGATAGAAGTTGGAAATTGCGAACCACTGGAAACCGACCCAGTGGCTGAATGGTTAGCGCGTTCGCTCCCTAACCGGGTCGTGGGTGCGTACTACTGAAGAGTCCCGTACTAGTACGAAACAGCTGTCCAGTGCTCCCAGATTCTCAATGGTTCCCCAGCTGATGTCAGTCCATGATGAATGCTACTTCTAAATTAAAAATCCCCATTCATCTCAAAAATAAATTATGATTCCATTTGATGTGAAGAGGTTCTGCATAATTTCCATAGTGTCAAAACCAACCTTGTGACCTGACTGAACGGATGGTGCTATTGCCTCACTTAATGAAGGTTCACTTTCCACTAAAACTGTATTCCCACATACAAGCTACACTGCACATATAATGATAATCAAATACCTGAATTATCTTTAGATGGTATCCTTCTAATGATCATGCTTCACACCGGTAAGATAGGAAGAAACAAACTGTTGCACATTACACTCGATATCTCGTTGGTACCAATCAAAACTTTGTGTTTGTGGCGAAATCTTGTCGCTGACTGAGCCCACTCGGATTGACCAACAGTTAATTCTATATTGTTAGACACAGTATAAATCCAAACCAGCCCTGAAGTAAAAGTTTTCATTTACAAGGTGATAAACATATTCCACACTTTGTAGACTTTCTGAGGAAAGTTTTCTGAGAACTTATTGTCGTCACCTAACAAAACTATGTCGTCCGCATACTTTAAGTGAACTAAGGAATCTTTGAGAAAATTAGTCTTTATAAATGGGCATAGCTTATGATTTCAAGCAGTCGACTTTTAAACAGTAGGTCGTGGGCAGCTGGGTAGTATCAGAAGCCTTCACACAGTAAGTATGGCTCAGAGCTTCGTGAATAAACACCTGTACCAGATTGAGTTACTGTTATTTTTTATGAAGATAAACAAGGTTTGAGAGACTTCTATGAGCAGGTGCGTGGCAAGTTTAAATCGAAATGAAGAATGGATGTCTTTGTTCGGTACTACTCAAAGCTAACATTTTATCAAACAAATCACTTTAAACTTAACAATTACAGTAGGCGTCTGAGTATTGACCCTTCATCAAAACTATGCGCTTTCATGATATCCCTTTGAATACAGGACACTGTCACGTGACTTCGTGGTCGATAGAATCGAGTACCACCTCCCAATATAAGAAATACAGTGTCGAAGGATTTTGTTGGGCTCCTATACTTCAGGTATTCTTACTGATAATCCCAAGCATCTCTGGTTACCTATGAGGGTCCACTGTCTATCTTCCTTTTAGGCACCCTAACGATTTTCTTGAACTTTACTGAGAAATTTGGGCGCACCGTTAAAGTCTTATTTAAGTGTCGATTGAATAGTGAATGGTTGAAGTTAAGCTGCAGGCTAATTGAACTGTTCCTCGAAGTCTTCACATGATTTTAGTTGTCTTTCCTGTACATGGATCACTTAATCGTCTTACGGGGTTATAATTTCGCTACCTGCTGACTTTCATGTTTACTTGTTTGATTAGTATCAACAACTTTGTTGAGATTGAGTTGTTTCCTAAGCTGGGGTTTAGTTGCTTAACATATCAGTGTCTTGCTGGACATCGTCGTCAATACCTCGTAAGGAATTGGGTCACTTGCGAAGAACTGATGATGCTGTCTAGCATGATTTTAAGTGTTTGAAAAAGGGACTCAGTCTGAACATCTACATTCTGAGCTATAAAATATTCTCTACCATTCCCCCCAAAAAAATGTTTGTTATTATGCATCATCACTGCTTTCTCTATCTCCTTGGTATTCGCCGTGGACTATTACTCATGGTTACTACATAAATTCTGTCAGTCTGCATTTAAGGACGGTATGACTAGTTTAATGTTTCAAAACGTTTTGTTTTTTGACTTAGCTACTTTTCCCTTGATGTACTTACAAGTTTTAGTCAACTTTGAATTCAACTTGGTATCCTTAACATATTCTTTCTTTCTTTCTTTCTATCTCAGCCTTTTAACGCTACTCGATTTAATGTTTCTACTATCGATCAACGTATGCATCAGTTGGAACAAGAGAATGGTCATGGTTCAGGATTAGCTGGATTTTTGGAGGAATTCGAGGAGTTACATCAAGAGGCTCATGTAATTTGACGTGTAATTTTAATTGATTTTTTTTAAAGCTATTGTTCACTCTGGTTATTCTAATGTAATGTTGTAGTATAGTGTTATTAGGATGTGATTTATGCCTTCATGGTTAATCGCTCCCTCAAAAATTGAAAAGGCTATGAAACGACTGATGGTGTATTGCAAGGTTAAGTATATATGAAATCTCAACGGTATGCATATATGTATGTTCCCTATTGGATTTATTTCTTCAGTCAGTCAGATACTTACACGTATTATATTAAATTGTCTACTCTTAAAAATTCGGCATACGCCGATTGACTGTTAATTATGCCAAAGATTTCGAGCTTCATTGAAGGTTCTGGACAATTACATTGGACAGCATAAAACCTCGATTCACGTTTTGATATACACAAGTTGTTCGTTTTGTGATGAGTTCATTTTACGGAAGGTTAGTATGAGTTTCTTCTACAGTTATGGAGGTGTGTCTCACGACTTCAAAATGCATTGAAAGCGCTTTCTGCACTGACTGATACTGAAGGAGAAAAAAAATCGACGTAGAACCTCGCACACGGATGTATCGGCTGAAGTTGACACTTAACACGTACACTAGTACACAAAAAACAGGTGGATAGAAAAAGACTGTTACCAAAGTAGATAAAGGACATCAAGGAGACAATCTACATCTGCCGAGAAGACAGAGACCAACTGTAAGCGAGTTAATCAACTGATGTCATGTTTTGTTCTGACCACTGTGAACTGACTTCGAAGATGATCGAACTTCTTTTAGTTATGGAACATGGAGGTAGTCGATGAATTGATGTATGCAACACATGTGCAAGGTATTTCAGTGTAGTGAAGTTCACAACCTTGTTAATCGGTTATGGTGTGTTGCTTAGTACGTGACGTGACGTGAATATTTATCATAGAGTGATTCGACCACATGTGAGCAATGTTGTGAAGATATTTGTGATTGAAACCGTGTGATGGCTTCATGTCTTCGACTTTTAATGTGGTATGTCTCACAGTTATACAGGAGGACGAAACGGAGTGCAGTGCAGTCTACGCATCGTTTACTGTAGAAACGTTGAATATGAGTTGAAAGGAGCCAATGAGTTTGATCAATTTGGAGTATGTTAATTGATTTATGGAGGTGACTAGGTTGAAGGGTCGTATTGTGAAGAGTTGAATGTGAAGCATAGCGTTTAATATAAGTTAGAAGTTAGTAGATGGATTTACGCTGGGGGAAGTGTTGGATAGTGGGGGATAGGTTTGAATTGATGTCTCTCCAACCGTTCTGTATGAGAAAGCGAGAGTTTTAGGAATATATATATATATGTATCCGTAGAATAGTGATATTAAAAGCAACTTCTATACTGTAGTGATTTATCATACGATGATTCTACGAAAAGCGAGCGAGGGTTAATGATACCACCTGGGTGCCCATATCTTGCTTGGGAAAGTGGTCTTTTAGCTCGTAAGGCATTTACCATTTCACACTAATAAGATGAGTGAGTAATGTGTGCATATGCACTTGTTTGTATTAAAAGTCTGCAAAACTTTGCCACTGAATATGATAGCAGATGATCAACTTTTGTTTGGAGGTGTGGCTCATTAATTTCAACCACTAGGACACAGATTGAAGCGTCGTTCTACATCCTGAGATTTGGGCAACATGATAGTATCATTAGCCCTCAAACACAGTAGGTGTGATTCACTGTCTACTGCTTAACTGTATAAAAAATTACTGTATGCATTTCGAATTGAATTCAATCAACTTTCAACTATTAGTCCTTTGCTATACACTTCGTAGTATTAAACAAGGAACAGGATTGAAAAAGAGTGATACCAAAGTAGAGAAAGTTGTATAAGGGAATAAACAATCTGAAAGTAAAGAGCAGTGCAAATATTCAAGGTTTAGAAGATGTCAAGGAGTTGAAATAAGTCTAGCATTTTGACTATTCTCAGGTATATCACCAAGAGTTCTTAACCACTGATTCTTATCGTCTCGGAGATCTCAATCAGGTATTTTACACCTTCCGATAAGACTGAGACTAAAAGTCAGTGATTTCATGCTTTGGTGTCACTTCTTCGTTTAGCCACACTGACACGTCTTCCAACCTAGTTGAAACATCACTGTTGAATAATAGAAATATGAAGTTAATGATTTTGAAGTGAGACGGAGTTATTTATAGACAAGAGATTTCAGTCAGTATGATTTTATTCTCTTGATGTTAGCATACTTCATCGTAGCGATGTAGATAGTCGACTTTTAAACAATGGTTCTCGGATTCAAACCCCGTCTCAGTACTTGATGTCTGGGAAGTCATATATATTGTTTCTGGTTGTCAGATAATAGGTGTCGCTCATTTACTAGTTGACTAGCTCTATGCGTAGTCATTAATTTACGTTTATTACTATTATTATTTATTATTATCAGTCCCTTGGGTTCCTAGTGGAACATAGGGCTTCAGTAGCACGTCTCCATTTCCTCCTGTTCTCTGAGATCTTTTGAACCTGGTTCCACGACAGCCCAGAAGCTCTCATTTCCTCCTCGCACGATCTCCTCCATGTCACCCTCACCTCGGACGTCCAACTCGTCGCTTCCCATGGGGATTCCACTCGACCAACTGGCCTGAAGCATGATGTCCCCAGTCGGCCTCCTCAGTGCATGCCCAATCCATCTCCACTTCCTCCTGCATATTTGTTGCGTGATAGGTTCTTGCTTTGTTGGTTCGTTCCCAGAGCTTCTTGTTGCTTATTCCTATTATTCTGGCCATCTGATCTTCAGTAGCGAGTCAGCGTAGGTGGCAGTTGTTGATGAATGTCTGTAGTTTATTGGAAATGCCTTTCGTGACGCGCCAAGTCTCTGAGCCATACAGAAGCAGTGACTTGACGTTGGTGTTGAAAATCCGGATGTTGTTCTACATGCTGAGTGCAGTGCAGAAGATCTCCACACTGGTTTCAGGCTAATGAACGCCTGTCTTGCTGTGTTTCCTATTCTGACTTTGACATCCTCGTCTGTGCCAGTGCCGCCTGTAGTTGGAACAGTGCTGCCTGCCTAGATACGTGAAGGAGGTTACTTCCTTTAAGTTTCTCCCGTTGATGGTGACTGGAGTTTGTTGTTGTTGTTGGAGTTGTTGGTTGGGTATCTTCACCACCTCTGTCTTCTCTATATTCACTTGAAGTCCCGTCTTCGCTGCACTGCACTGCCCTGCCTCTTCTGTCAACTTGTTAGTTTCGCCTGTACATCTTCAAGTTTATGTGACATCAGGCACAAGTCATCACTGGCGAAATCCAAGTCTTCTAGGTTCTTTTCCGCAGTCCAGCCAGCGTATCCCCCTCTTCTCACAGAGCCCCACTGTTTACTGCATGATCCAGTCCACCACAATCAGGAAGATCATTGGTCATAGTATGCAGCCTTGTCTTACTCTTTTCTTCACTTGAAAAGCGCTGCTGACCTTTTCATTGTGAATCACTTGGCATGTGGCATCTTCATATAGTTGTTGAATGAGGCGGATAAAGGTTTGCGGTACTCCGTAGTAATGAAGCAGTTTCCAAATTACTCCTCGGTCGACGCTGTCAAATACCTTCTCAAAGTCGATGAAGTTGAGGTAGAGAGCTGATAGCCATTCTATGCTCTGTTCAATGATGATGCGAAGCGTTGCAATTTGGTCTGTACATGATTTGTACTTCCTGAATCCAGCCAGCCAGCCTCTTCCTGTCGCAGTTTTGAATGCAGTGCATGCTTGAGCCTCTCCAGGATGATGCAGCCTAATATTTTGCTTGCTTTGGGTGGACAGGAGAGTGATTCCGCGCCAGTTCTTGCAAACACTGAGGTCTCCCTTCTTCGGCAGTTTGACAAGGTAACCCTTCTTCCAATCAGTGGGCAGGTACCTTCTCTTCCTTCCACACCTTCTGCAATAGATGCTCACACCACTATTGCAGAAGGTGTGGAAGGAAGAGAAGGTACCTGCCCACTGATTGGAAGAAGGGTTACCTTGTCAAACTCCCGAAGAAGGAAGACCTCATCATCATCATTATCAACATAGGACCAGGCATTACTGCGTAACGGTCCGAGTTGCCACACCTCATATCAGCACATCAAGTAAAAAGGTAGTGAGGTGAAGGATGAAGATAAGTGAATGCAGTCAAAAGAAATATAAAGTATGAGAAGAAGGGAAAGAGGAGTGACAAAATAGTGAGATTCGGTATAGCGTTGTTAAGATGAGGATAATGTGTGTTTATTGACTGTATTGACTGTTTTTCTGCCTACTTGTTAAGCTTCTTACCTAATTTTACTGCATAACAAAACTATGGAGCTTATAAGTAATCAACAATTACCCATAAGATTTTATTTCTTGTAGATGTTATCTAGTCACTGTATGTAAACGTCTCTGTTCATCGGACCAGATCTAGAGTTAAGCAGTCGCTCTTAATTTTCAACTATTGTAACAAAGTCCTGAGATTATGAAGGTCTGAATGGTTCTTCCCAGGCTAATTGTGTCCTACAGGAAACTGTGTTTACTTTTTCTCGTTTAAAATCGGCAATCTTTAAATAATTTAATAATTCCCATTGTAACATCACGAACAAGATATTCAGCGAAGAGACTCTTTTCAACGAATTTATTTTCAAGCTGTACAATCGTATATATATGATATTTGGACGACACGTTTGTTATTTGCGACAAAAATGTAGACCTCGACGATGTGCTTCGTTCATTCAATGAATGTCATCAAGCTCTCAAGTTTACTATAGAGAAAGAATCAGAATCAACTATTCCTTTTCTTGATGTGCTTCTCACCCGACGTCAGAATGGATACCTTAAAAGATCCATCTACAGAAAACCAACGTGGAACGGACAAATAACTAATTTTTATAGTTGGGTGCCCATCAACAGAAAAAGAAATCTTATTCACTCTGTTTGCTATCGAATAAGAAATATCTGTATCGATGAAGTGCTATCTTTCTTAAAAAGCATACTTGTCGAAAACGGTTACCCTAGCCGTTTTATTGATAAAAATATGCAGGAAAGAAACACTAAACCAGTCATCCACTCGGTCTCAAAGAAAAGATTGTTTATGAGCCTGGAGTTTAAAGGAGACCTAGCATCGGATGTACTGAAGAATCGTCTTACCAGATCAATCAATAGAACTTTCTTCGTAGCAAGACTTTTACCAGCCGCAACCTATTCTCCACCTGCGTTAAAGATAAACTTCCTCGTTTGGCCGCCTCTATGTGCATCTACCAGTTCACCTGCTCTTGTGGAGCAAGGTACATCGGCCGTAGCCAGAGAATGCTTTCTACACGTATAAGAGAACATGTTCCTGCTTGGTTTGATAAAGGTGAAAGAAAGTCTGTTAGAAGTTCGATTCTAGAACATTTGATTAACTTCCATCACACAACAAATCCAGACGATGACTTTGAAATTATTTATCAAATTCGCCCAAACCTCCCACGTTCTCTTTGTTTTCAACTCCTTAAAACAGCGGAGGCTTTAGCTATTCATGAACTAAGACCTGATCTGTGTGTACAAAAGAAGTATGTGCAGTCAATGTCTTTATCATAACCATAACATTTTCCCACCCCATTAGCTCCCCCTCCCACTTTGTTAATTTAACTTTTGTATCCTTCCTTTATCACTATTATTGTTATTATAATTGCCTTCACTTCAACTAGTTTCCGGTGTTGTTTCACTTAAATTGTCTTAATCCTTTTAGAAAACATTGACTTCATCTTGTCCAATTTGTCTAATACCATTACATAATACTTAATTGATTTACCATTTTCAACAGTTTTTTCACCCCCTTCTGTGTTATATACTCTCTATGTACCATTCCATATATTACATAATCTATTTGTTATCATTCGCACTTCAATTGTGTTATTATAATCATATATATATATATATATATATATATATATATATATATATATATATACATATATATATATATATACATATACATACATATATATATATATATATATATATATATATATATATATATCTTAGTTGACGTTTTCTCCATTATAATTTCCTTTTAGTTGAAAAATAATCCACGTGTTGAAGGATATCAGTCTTATAATCGTGACAAAAATCGATACAAACATATTCTACCGTTTGATTGGTCTCAAGTTAAACTCCTTGATGGGGATCCGAACGAACCTGGTTCTGACTATATAAACGCCAATTATATTTCATGGCCTGTAAGTTGCAATATCTTAGTGTGTATAAATCTTTATTTTATTTGCATTACATTACACCGGACAGTGTCAACTGAGAAGTAATTTGACAACTGCTTCAACACTACCGAGTACCACAAACCTTTATCAACCTCATTCAACAGCTGTAGGTAGACGTCATATACCAAGTGATTCATAATGGAAAGGTCAGCGGCGCTTTTGAAGTGAAGAAAAGAGTAAGACAAGGCTGCATACTATGACCAATGATCTTCCTGATTGTGGTGGACTGGATCATGCAGCAAACCGTGACGAGCGAGAAGATGGCCATGTTCTGTTTGACCGATGAAAAGATCCTAGGAAATTTGGATTTTGCCGATGATAATTTATGTCTTATGTTGAACAAACTCGAAGATCTAAAGCCAAAAACTAATAAGTTAATAGAAGAGGAGGGGCAGCGAGGATGGGACTTGAAGTGAATATAGAGAAGACAGAGGTGATGAAGATACCCAACCAATCAGCATCAACAGGAGTAACCTGAAGGAAGTAGTGTCTTTCACCTACCTGCCTAGGCAGCATCTTCTCAACTACAGGTGGTACAGGCACAGATGAGGACGTCAAAGCCAGGATCGGAAAAGCAAGACAGGCCTTCATTAACCTGAAATCAGTGTGGAGGTCTACTGCATTCAGCATAAAGCATGAACAAGATCCAGATCTTCAACACCAGTCTCAAGTCAGTGCTTCTATGTGATGGTTGAGAGACTTGGCGCGTTACGAAAGGCATTTCCAACAAACTACAGACATTCATGAACAACTGCCTCCTACGCCCACTCGATACTGAAGATCAGATGGCGAGAAGGAATAAGCAGCAAGGAACTCTGGCTAGCTGGCAACGAACCAACCGAGAACCTGTCGCTCAACAAATATGCAGAAGGAAGTAGGAATGGATTGGATTTGACATACACTGAGAAGACGGTATGGGGACATCACGCAGCAGGCCAGGCGAGGCCGTCGAGTTCAACCCAAAGAAGAAATGACTAGTTGGGCGTTCGAGGTGAGGGTGACATGGAAGAGATGGTGTGAGGAAGAAATAATAGCTTCTTGGCAACGTTGGAGTCAGGTTAAGAAGACTGCAGGGAATAGAGTGAAATGGCGACGTACCGTAGCGGTTGTTTATTTACAAAATGCTGAGTTTTATTTAGGCGACTTCCTATCACTACATGCTGTATGGAAAAAAAGATTACCTGGTTACTTTTATTTTTGCTTTTCACAGGCCGAAATTGCTAAAAGTTAATTCTTTGCATTTCATTTCAACCTTCGGTTTTGCGATAAAATTGAGTATGTCCTTTCTTTGATCGTATTTTACATGTTTCATATACTAAATCCCTGATTGTATCCCATCATTCCTTTAACTCTTATAAAGTAGAATTCAAAAATATGCAATGAACTTCACTACAACGCATCCCTGACGTGATAGCTACTACCATGACATGATAGTCCAGCATGTATATCACAATGATCCAACGACTTGTGTTACCCTCATAGTGTTAATTCCTACTCTGTGATGGGTCCGAGGGCGAAGTCTTACTACTGACTGGATGTGGGAGTAACGGCGGCAACGTGTTCCCTCCAGATGACTAGAAGTACCATGTTAATTGTTAGTGAACCATCATCAAAAACGATGGTAACTTCATAATCACTCGATACAGACGGCTAGAATGTTGGGTAGAACACTTGAAGCACTTTCAATTGGTCCTCAGCAACGCTTTAGTTGCCTAATACCCAACCAGCCTGAATTTGAATGGGACATAGGTGTCGGTTCTCTAACTCTCCTCGAAGTTGACAAAGCTGAGTCGAATCTGAAACGATGCAAAGCAGCAAAACCTGGCAACTTGCCACCTGAAGTTTTCAAGAATGGAGGTCGGAAATTACTGATTAGATTGATGGAGGTATTGTGTAGTGTATTGAAAGCAGAGGTAGTGTCGTCAGACTGGTGTGCTCCACTAATCATCCAAGCATAAGAGAAGGGGGTCTTTTTGTGAAAACCATGGGGAAATTCTATTATGTCCAAGATCCTAAGATGCATAGTTATCCAACACCTAACTGGGCTGGAGAACAGCGAACACTCGAGAAAACCAGACAGGTTTCAAAAGAGCTGAACGAGGATGCATCGATCACATTCCCCTCCCCCAATAAGTTCTGAAACACAGAGAAATGCCTACAGGCCAGTGGTTGACACTCGCCGTATTTCTTGACGTGAAGGCGACATTTGACTCTGTCGACCATGAGGTGTTGTGACAGTGTCTGACTATGAAAGGAGTACCAAGCAAGTATATAACGCTAATCAAAGCCCTCTGCTCGAACTCACACACCCGTTTAAGGGTTTGTAGAGAGTTGTCATGTGAATTGACGACAATTGTGGTGTTCGCCAGGAATGTACCCTGTCACTGTTCCTATTTTACTTTGTCATAGACCTACTAATTAACATAACCTTAGGTACATCTGAATTCACAGGGATTGACTCCTTGGAAGTCATCTGACTGACTTGGAGTATGCAGACAATATTGTTCATCTGGATGAAAAGGGGTGACGGATTCCAGTGTCTTTCTGCTGAACAGAAATCTGAGTGTTTGGCATGCGTCTCGCACCTGTGAAATGTAAGATGATTCTCCAGGACCGGTTCACTGCAAGTACTCCTAGTTTAATAATGGAGAGTTAAGTCGTAGAATGTATCGACCACTTCACTTACTTGGGAAGTCGCATCAGCCCTACCTTGCTGGTTGCTGACGAAATTTCAGCTCGTTTGTCATTTACCATCTGTCGGCATCTGTAGCGGTAACTTCAGAGTGATTCGGCTACCTGTTAAAGGACGAGCATACTGCGCTGTAATCCGTTCTATTTTGTTTTACGTCTGAGATATGGCCCTCAAAAACAGAAGACATGAAGTGGTTACATAGTTTTGATCATAGGTATCTTTGTAGCATTGCTCACGTTCAATGAAATCATCGTGCGATCAGACAAGTCGATTGATGAGGTTATGAAGCTTCATCGACTGAGATGGCTTGCGTATATATTACGCATGCTGAGACACCGCCTACCTCACACACTAGGTGACCAAATCAAGACATGGCACCAGACGACAAAATCCTTTACTGTTAGTCTGGGTCGTGTGGGTAGATGTAGACTGTTTAACTGGGGTTCATAGGACGAAAGGAATCAAGGGTTGAAGACTGACTTATATTGATATTGCTGGAAATCGGTTATAATGACGCAGATTTCTTCACTCCTTAACATCTTCTAAAGCTTGAATAATTGCACCAACCTTTATCTTAAAGTTGTTTATTCCCTCACAAACAACTTTATCTACTTTGCTATCAGTCTTTTTCCATTCACCTATCTCTGTATACCTACTATGAAGTGTGTGATAATTTGAACCGATGCACTTGTATGCGAGGTTATGCGTTGATTCTGTCTGACTGTCTGAGATAATAGATGTATGACTTCTTATTTAAACCATATTTATGGTATCAGTTTTAATCATTTTAACCCGTGAGCTATTATGTTGTCTCATGAACACATCTCGACGGGTACATGGAAGCTGATAGAGGAAAGGAGGATGGTGAAGCAGAAGATAAACCAGTGCAAGGATGCTCAACGACAGGAAGAACTGAGCACAATGTATAAAACACTGGACAAAGAAGTAAAGAAGAGTGCACGCAAAGACAAAAGACACTTCTACGAAACACTGGCAAGTGAAGCAGAACAGGCTGCAGGTAAGAGAGACCTGACGACATTGTATCAAATAACCAGGTTGCTATCAGGGAAGAGATCAACACAGATGAAACCAATAAAAGATGAAGAAGGAAATTTAATTACGAAAGAAGAGAAACAGAGGAAACAATGGGCCGACCACTTCAAGAAGCTCTTGAATCGACCACCACCACCACCTGCACTTCGTCCAGAAATACCACCTGCAGCCAGCGCTGAACTACAAATGAACATAAATCCTCCAACGAAAATGGAAGTCCTGAACGCCATAAAGCTACTGAAATGTGGGAAAGCAGCAGGACCAGACGGGATACCGCCAGAAGCACTGAGAGCAGATGCAGAGACAACAGCAGACATGCTCACGCCACACCACTATTGCAGAAGGTGTGGAAGGAAGAGAAGGTACCTGGCCATTGATTGGAAGAAGGGTTACCTTGTCAAACTGCCGAAGAAGGGAGACCTCAGTGTTTGCAAGAACTGGCGCGGAATCATTCTCTTGTCCACCCGAAGTAAAATATTAGGCTGCATCATCCTGGAGAGGCTACAGGATGCACTGGACTCAAAACTACGACAGGAAGAGGCTGTCTGGCTGGATTCAGGAAGTACAATCATGTACAGACCAAATTGCAACGCTTCGCATCATCATAGAACAGAGCATAGAATGGCAATCAGCTCTCTACCTCAACTTCATCGACTTTGAAAAGGCCTTTGACAGCGTCGACCGAGAAGTAATTTGGAAGCTGCTTCAATACTACGGAGTACCGCAAACCTTTATCCGCCTCATTCAACAACTATATGAAGATGCCACATGCCAAGTGATTCACAATGAAAGGTCAGCGGCGCTTTTGAAGTGAAGACAAGGAGGAGTGAAACAAGGCTGTCTACTATCAGCCATGATATTCCTGATTGTGGTCGACTGGATCATGCAGTAAACAGTGGGGCTCTGTGAGAAGAGGGGGATACGCTGGCTGGACTGCGGAAAAGAACCTAGAAGACTTGGATTTCACCAGTGATGACTTGTGCCTGATGTCACATAAACTTGAAGATGTACAGCAAAAACTAACAAGTTGACAGAAGAGGCAGGGCAGTGCAGTGCAGCGAAGACGGGACTTCAAGTGAATATAGAGAAGACAGAGGTGGTGAAGATACCCAACCAACAACTCCAACAACAACAACAAACTCCAGTCACCATCAACGGGAGAAACTTAAAGGAAGTAACCTCCCTCACCTATCTAGGCAGGCAGCACTGTTTCAACAACAGGCAGCATAGGCACAGACGAGGGTGTCAAAGTCAGAATCGGAAAAGCAAGACAGGCATTCATTAGCCTGAAACCAGTATGGAGATCTTCTGCACTGCACTCAGCATGTGGAACAACATCCGGATTTTCAACACCAATGTCAAGTCACTGCTTCCTTATGGTTCAGAGACTTGGCGCGTCACGAAAGGCATTTCCAATAAACTACAGACATTCATCAACAACTGCCACCTACGCTGGCTCGCTACTGAAGATCAGATGAATTGCCAGAATAATAGGAATAAGCAACAAGGAGCTCTGGGAACGAACCAACAAAGCAAGAACCTATCACGCAACAAATATGCACTGGAAGGAAGTGGAGATGGATTGGGCATGCACTGAGAAGGCCGACTGGGACATCACGCGTCAGGCCAGTTGGTCGAGTGGAATCCCCATGGGAAGCGACGAGTTGGACGTCCGAGGTGAGGGTGACATGGAGGAGGTCGTGCGAGGAGGAAATGAGAGCTTCTGGGCTGTTGTTGAACCAGGTTCAAAAGATCTCAGAGAACAGAGGTCACTGGAGGCGTGCTACTGAAGCCCTATGTTCCACTAGGAACCCAAGGGACTAATAATAATAAATTATAGAAAATGAACACATCTAGTGTTTACGTATTGAGCACTAATCTTTAGGTAAAATCAAATAACCTGGATTTGTTTTTCGTGTGTTTGGTGACGATAACATGTTACCTTTCAGTTTATAGGCAATTTTTTCTTAGAATTAATTAATTTACACCATCTTTCTAATGGCCAATATATTTCCTCATCGAAAAGTTGAATAATCGTTAGACCACATTTTAAGGTTACAAAAATCTTCTCCGTGATTATTAACTTTTCCTATTCACATTAAATCCTCACTACAGATTCATCTCACTGAATCTCTATCCAATACAAGTTGCTCTTTTGGTGGTAATTTGAATGCAAAATATCAATCGAATCCTTCAAATTTTGATCTAAATAATAAACAACATTCTATGACTACTGCCAGTGCTTCACCTATTATTCCTCCAGCTTCAAATAATTCTGCTGCATTTTTCTTCAATGGTAAACCACGTTATATAGCCACACAAGGAGCTGTTGCTAATTCACAAGATGCTTTTTGGCGTATGATATGGCAAGAAAAAAGTTCTGTTATTGTTATGATAACAAAAATAATGGAGCGTGGTAGAGTAAGTTTTATACTATAGAATTTTTGTCAGTTTTACATTGGAAACTTGATTAGGGAATCGTTCTTTTATGAAAGTTGTATCCTATTTCAATATAAAACACATTTTATTTAGTAGAATGATGTATATTTTGCTGACCACTCCGTTGAGCAAACCTTCTTGTTCCATATTGAATGTCACTAAGATCTCTAGTTAACACTTGAAATGTTTGTACTATTGTAGTGGGTGTTGCTGATAAGAATGAATTTAAGTAGTATATGTTGAGAAGGCGGCTGAAATCATAGGGGTAAATATTCTGCCCAGACAAAGGCAAGAGATAATGTGGGCGTATTAAGACGAAATCAAGATAGAAACAGAAGAGGAAATGAAGTACATTATGCAAATGACTGTCTTAGTGGAAAGTGTACAATATTTCATGATTACTGTACTCTATGTCAATAATAAAAATTTTTTCATCGTCTCCATCTTGTCGCTTTCTACAATTGGTATCGCTGCTTCTGGACCTGATGAAGATCCGTGGCCTACAGTGTTCGAGGATAGAAACATCAAGGTCTTCCTCAGGGACGTCGAGTTGGTTGCAGAGCTGATAGGTGTCCAGGATCCAGGAGCGAAGGTCGTGGTGCTTGGCACATTGTTGAAAGGCAGAGCACAAACAGCATATGACGGCGTGGAATGCGTGGATAGAAAGGAGATTTGGCAGAATCTTTACTCATTGTTACCCGTTCAACATATACTACTTATATCCATTCTGATCAGCGACGCCTACTACACTATAAGAGTTGCGTAATCTTTATTTTAAGGCAATTAATCTTATTAGAGGAGGGTCTAATGACTGTGTTCGAAGTCTTTTGAACTTGTGGGGGTATAGTGATTTTTCAAGTTGGTATTCATCATGGACTGACACCAGTTAGAAGTACATTGGAAACCTGGGTGGCTGTTTTTATCCTGATATGGGACTCTTCACCACTGCACACCCATAACCCCATCAGGGTCGAACCCAGGACCTTCAGGTTTTGTGATCAGCATGTTACCAGTAAGCTACCCGGTCGGAATCCAATGGTCCATATTTCCCGTTTCTGTTAGTTCATGACGTGACACAACCGTCACCCAATGTCTTCGTTGAGTATTTTCGTCACGGCCACCTGGTTTCCAGTGTTCCTCCAACTGATGTCAGTTCATGATGAACAGCAACTTGATAAATGTCTTTGTTATCGAGTGCTACAGTATCATATAAATTCCTTAAATAAGTCTGGAAATCCCTGAAATGCCTTCAGAGCTAATCATAGCATGTTGAAAGTTCGAGAAAAACCATGTTATCATACCTGTGAGACTCAGATTGGTTAAAGAGCTGTCTAGAAAAGTGTAGAACTTTCCAAAGTTATCAACAATTGTGTATAAACCGTTAGTGTCAGTTCACATCCGACTGGAGAATAAACCTACATCATTTTTGCCGCTTCTTTCTGTTTTCGAGGAACCAAGCGATCATCAAGGGTGAAGTCTATGGTTATTGTTCAAGAAGAAGAAGAAGAAGTTAACAGAAAGAAAGCCAAAGGAATGCAAATTATTGTATCAGTAATCAAAAGGATCTGAAAAAAACTTACGGAAACAAATGACAATTAAGCGCATTAGCTGTGATAAGATCTCTAATATTTGTATGCATTACTTGGTCTGCATTAAGACGACAGATTTCCCAAACATCATCGGCTTGATTAAAACATGACTTGCTATAATATTGAAAATACCTTCCTGATTATACAAATGTACAGCCTATTCATCACACTAGGCTACAGTATCTCCTAATATAACGAAGACAACGACGTTTTACAAAATGTAAAGCTATTGTTCAGTGGTTTGGCGAGATCTTAAAATGACCGATACTATTTAACGATAGAGTGAGTCATGCGTCGATGAAACAGTTCAACCAGAATGATTCTCAGAGAGAAATCAAAAGACTGGTAATCGCTTAAACTTATAGTATGTGAAATTGAAAAATTTTAACGGTGGAAGCGGATCGTATTTATCGCGTTTATAATGACCTTGAGAGACAAGGAATAATTAGTATATTCAAAGAGACAGTAGCCAATCAGAACACTGGCGGGTCATATGAAATGTGATCCAACAAAAATAGTTCAAAATGTATAAATGTTAAGTATAAAGTATAAGGGATATCAGCATCTCTAACGAAAAGGAGTACAGAAAGATGAAATAACAGCTAATAAAACTGGTCAAACGTAAACGATCACAGAGTTAAGTGATGCGCATGACATAATATCCTCACTGTACAATTTATATATTTCCTTATCGTTGGTAGATTATGGAAAATTTCGGTTTTTTTTTTAAACAAACATTATTTATGAACCCGAAAGTTGTTGAATGGTATAAATTTATTTTTTTTTGTGTTTTCTTACTTTTTCGAAAACCAGAATAAGTGTATTCGTTATTGGCCAACCGTGGAGGAAGGTACACGTGAATTTCCATGTTATGGAGGTACTATCCGTGTGCGTCATATATCAGAAAGGAATTCTGTCAATTATACATTGAGAGAACTCTTTCTTACAAAAGATCCTAATAAACTGTCAGAGAATATATCAACTAATGCACACACTGATGTTGTCTGTTCTCCTGTTAATTCTAATCATATTACTGGTAATTTTTCATTGAATCAAAATAGTTGCGAATTAATTAATTGTAAAACGAATGAAATAAACAACAGCACAACTATGAGCAGAATAAATACTGAATGTAATTCTATTCAAGTGAATACAGAAGATGGATTCACTGTTTATCATTATCATTTTACTGTTTGGCCTGATCATGGAACTCCAAGTGATCCTTCTTGTGTATTAGATTTTATGCATGATATTTCTGCCCGACAGGTTAGTGCAGTTTTTTTTAATATTTTTTTAATATTTTCTTAATAACTATTGGAAAGTATAACTGAAGGAAATGGTATTTAATTTAACTCATTTGATGTTTACACCTACAAGTGTTTTATTCTAATCGTTCTACTTATTCAACTGATGATTCTGAATTGAACGAAACATGTTTTCATAAACGTAGAGTTGTTATTCATTGATCTAGGCAGTTGACTTAAAACTAGTGAGTCATGGGTTCGAATACTCTGTTTACTAAGGTTAGGGCAACCAAGTAGTATGATTGGCCATAACACAGGCATGGCTCATTGTCTACTGTACACATGTATATAAGGTTACTAAGTGGACTTCGATAAGCCAAGATAAAGTACTATCGCTATTAAGGGTAGCTTCCGAATTTTCTTTCTATGGATATTCATATTTGAAGAGAGTTTATGCATCGAAGTAAATATCCTATATAATCCATTATCTTCTGTTTGGGGACGTTATATGCTCCGAGAAGATATAGTTCGTACGCTTGACTGACAGCTAACTGCGTACTCATGATCCACCGACCGCAACCTGGATGCAGTAGAGAAGAAAACTGAGCGAGAGAGTTTATTCCTCTGAGAAGAACAATCAATTAATGCAAACACACGTGTATATGTATACATAACAAATGACCTTGTCCACAATTTTAAACATTAACATAGTAAAAGTAGGCATACACCAATCAGTGAATTACCTTGAAAATGGAGGCGAAAATGAACCACTGTCCATCCCGTAAAAAGTGGCGCGAAAACGACAATTTAAAAATCTTCAAATCAATAAACAATGTTTTATGCAAATCTGGGGTCCTCCAGCAGAAAACCATAATTGTATCATCCTTATTGTCTTTATGGGTTCCAGTTAGTATTGGATAGACTGTTTTTGTTGCGGTATATATTTCTCAAATCATTGCAAGCTTATTCTGATGACTTTCTAGGCATACAGTTAACACTTTTTAGCCTCTTACCCTTGAAAGTGTTACCCTGTTGTCATCTTGACAACTCGATGTATTCCTCATTGTTCAAAGGTTGTTGTTGTCTTTACGCATATGTTTCTGCTACTTATATGCTTGTTATATTGTATATTGTTGTGAAATAAAGTGACAATTTGAAGTGACATTATTTAGTAGAAAAAATCCTGTTACCACAGTGAAATGACCAGTTAGCACGTTAAAGAAAGTAACTGCCTGAAAAGCAAACGTATTTTCTTTGGAAGCGTTGATGCAAGCTGATTTCAGCTGACTTGCTGAGTTGTAACTGACTGACTTGAGAAGTACACTTTTATTTTGTGGAGTATTCAATAATATCCTGCCGAAGAATCTGGTTGCCATAGTCGTATACTTTAGGACTATCATAAAACAAGTATTATTAACAAAACTAAGTTTACTGATGTAGGGTAGCATTATGATACATGGCCTACACCACGGAGGCAACGGTAGTCGAACACTTTAAACCTTCTCATATACTCCACTTTTAATGAGCATGTTTCACAACCATACAGTAGAAGGCAGCAAACTGCAGCGCAGCACATCTGACCCTTTATAGGAAGTCAAATATTACGGCAGCGTCACCGTAAGTACTACAGGCAGATGACGTCCAGCTGACCCTTTTATATCCGTACCGAGATTTGGTTGGTCACTAACTTACCAAGCCCGTCAAGTGGTCAACGCACTCAACCGCTTCACTCCTTATTGTTAAACAAGGCACTAGCGAAGACCATTTCGGAAGCAATAATTTTCATTTTGGATGGTTACAAACACAGTCCAAATGTTTTCAAGTGGCCACCACTCAAGGCGTCTAGTAGACGTTACAGTGGGAGAATAGATAGTTTTCGACAGAACTCATCTTTTCAAATCCTAACTACAGTTAGTAGTCGCGTGAGCAGAGATTTCAAATAGACAACGTTGAGTTTACCTGTTTTCTTTTATCCTTCAATGTATAGGTGATTTTCATTACTGAAATCCAGTTGAGCAGTGCGCCTTCTACCTTAGAAATTATTGCTATACTTACACCTCCGAGACCACAAGAACCACCCATCGACCATTAAATCAGCGGACACTGAAGTAATAATTTGTTGAACTTGCCACATCACATTAGTCGGGTGAAAACGTCGATTTGACGGCTGCAATTTTTAGTTTCCAGACCGTTCCCAAAAGACCAAGGATGCCATTCCGCGAACTGGAATCGTTATCGAGAGCCTCAGAACAGCTAGAAGAAATGATTGATTAAGTTAATCCCTGTGGAGAGATTGACCTAATCACAGGGTAATTTTCTGTGGACCTAAAATATGCAGATAATATAGTCCTATTAGGTGGAGACGCTGACAAGATGCAAAGTCTTCTGGACACCGCGAGTGTCAACTTGAGAATATTTGGGATTCGTTTCCCACCACCCAAATGCAGATCGTTGCTCCAGGAATTGTTTTCAACGGTGCCCCGGCTAACAAGAGAGAATAAAATAGTCCAATGCGTTGGACACTTCACTTACGTAGGAAGTCGGATCAGCCGTGGTGGCTCAGCCGGCGAAACCTCTGCACGGAAACAAAAGTCTGGATTGGGTTTTGTCAATTCACGTCGTCTGTGGCGCCACCGCAATATCTGGCTGTCTTTTAGGAGTCGGGTGTACTGTGCTGCAGTCATCTCTGTCTCACTGTATGGCTGTGAAACATGGCCATTAAAGGTAGGAGACAGGAGAAGACTTCAGGTGTTCGAACATATAATTGCCTTCGTAGCATCGGGTGTGTTTTGTGGTGTCATCACTTGAGTAACGCAGAAGTCAGTTATAGAGTTTTAGGAAAGAGAGGTAAGTCAGTTGATGCTGTTGTGAACGTCCATCGACTGAGATGGTTGGGACATGTATTATGTATGCCTAGCCACCGTCTGCATCGTCGCAAAATGTTGGTCGAAGTAGGTTCGTGCTGAAAAAAGGCTCAGCGTAGCCAGACTAAAACAGCACCAGTGGATGAAGTCCTTGACTGTTCGTTTGAGCCATGTGGGGCAGTGCAGACTAGCCAGTTGGGGTCAACGGGACAAGAGAGACCAGTGATTGGAGATTCACTCTAGGTGATATGGCTCAGAACCGATGTCAGTGGTGCCAATACATACCCATATTACCCTTACATTAACCGCTATACTCAATCACATTATCTTCTCATTTTTCCTCTGTTTTACTACTTTTTACTTCTGATTGACTTTTCTTTCTTTTTTCACCTTCTATTTTACTGCCTTATTAGTTGGTGTACTGGTATGACGTGTGACAACTTGAACCGTTACTCAGTAATGCCTGGTCCTATGTTGATTTTGATGATGATAATAATAATACTAATAATAATAATAACAATAGTAATAATAATAATAGCGGTATTGACCGAGAGACGTGAATAGATATCTGAAAGCAAAATATGGCGGTTGATAATGGTGTGAAAGAGCTGGAGTTTAACTGCGTTGTGTAGGTGATTGACGCTTCCTAGCCCCACACATCTTCGAAGATTACTTCTCCAGGTATTTGATAAAGACCTTGGGTCAGTTATAGTAGTGCGTGACCGTAGTGCCCAAGTGACGCCTTCTTGATTTTTTCGAATCGATTTATAAACCCATATCCCTGACACCAGTATGCTGCAGGGTAGGGGCAGTGCGCAATTTTCGGGATTGACTTATTCTGAGCCTTAATCCCGTAGGGAAAGCAGCATCAGCATTATCATCCGTGGAGAATACCTTACTGCTGTTAAACCCCGTTCAACCAGCAGTATGACTTCACCCTACAACGTGTATAATAAAGTAATAATTAACATCATGATGGTAGCTACATCTTGGGTTACCGCTTTCCAGCATACCCTTGTGATATGGTAGGACGGAACGTATTGTGAACTAGCCTACTGTGATATACTGTATTTCCACGTTACATTTCTTTTGGATATGATTATTGGCAATAATTTATTAAAATAGGTGTACAACTTGGGCACTGTGGTAGAATTTAATTTCATATTAGATTTGTTTATTTGATTTATAACACACAGTAAGTGGTCTAGTATTATTTACTTGATGACGTTTCAAGCATAAATTACTCTATTGCTCATAATCATATCAGTATGTAATCACAAAACTTTCAACATTTGATTTCTATAGTTACGTCACCACATATGAGTTGTTTTTATTGGTAAGAAAATCTTCCATGCGTCCCTGGTATAGGTGTTGCATCATTCATATTACAGGTGTGTTGTGTGTTGGTTGATTCGATGAACAAAGATTCAGTAATCAATCTATCCCTCTCTCTCTCTCTCTCTCCACTTAATTATACTGGACTAAGGTAAAGTGGCTTTATCTCACCCAGCATATTGTGTGGTTGTGTTAATACATCCAATGCAATAGCCGAGTTTTTTTTTTCTAGATTATTGATCTTATTTAGGTCTGTTATTCTATATTCAGCTAAGTTCGTATGTTCGGCTATTCTAACTGACCCCGACCGACTAGTTTGACGTATATACTTGACCTCACTCTCAGTCATTACATGGAATTCGACAGATTATATTATTTTGCTTAACTGATTCTATGGGATCCTTAAGCTAGCCGACAAAGTTTATCTCTGAATGAGTTTGTAGGTTTAAATGCCACCTTAATTCCAGCTGTGTTGAGGATTCTACATAAAGTTTCTGAGATACCCTCCATATAGGGCAATATAAAGAAGGCTGTGGACTTTTTTTTTTCGCGTGTTGTCCTTATTAGTTGCACTCGTGTAACTGTCATTATTTTTGTTTTTTGTATCCGTAAGGAAATTGTCGATATGTTCCGATTTCAACACAGTAAGTGTGTCATCCACATATCGCCACCATATTTTTGGTGTAGGACTAAACGTTTGTAAAACCATGTTTTCCCAAGTATCCATAAATATATCCGCTACGATTGGGGATATTGGCGATCTCATTGCTACTCCTGTTTATCTGTATATTTTGTTCTGAAATTTGAAGACTGTGATGGTCAGGCATAACTGTATGCCTAATATAATCCCATCAACCGATATCTTAGTTCTGTGAGTAAGTTCTGAGTCAATATTTAGTTGACTTCTGACTGCTTTCAGTGCCATATTGATTAGTATTTTAGTATACAGACTAGTTACATCGAAGCTAACCATTTTTTCATCCTCTTCTATGTGTGAGGTCATTAAGCCTAAGTTTTAACTTGTAAGAGTTTACTAGTCTGAAATTTGAAAGGTTCCTAATAGGACATAATATCGATGCTAAGTACCTTGCTAGTTCATATGTTAGGGGTATTTCTGAAGTCAACTATGGGTCTAATGAGATAACCTGATTTATGAACCTTAATAGTGCCATAAATTCTGCTAGGATTATTAGTTTTAGGCATTAAATTAAACCGTTCAGATCCACCTAGAGATGGTTTTAGTCGGCGTATCAGATCAGCTGTAGATATCCTGATTTTATTCATGACTGTGTCTAAGGGCTTCTTGATTTCTTCATATGGTCCTGTTTGGATATGTTAGTTAATTTTGTTGAAGTAATCCAATTTGTCCATGACTACTGTTGAATTGCCTTTATCAGACTTCAGTAATGCAAAAATTCCCATTTAGACAATTAGTAAAACAAACAATGTGAGCGAAGAAATATTTCTTTTCAATTAGTTCCTCATCAATGGCTCTACACTAGCATTTTCAAACGTAAAATTACATACCAATCTAGTGGTGAGAGTTGTTTAATGAAAGGTTATCAATCTCAAAGTATCAAGAAGGTTATAATTGATCAGGTAATTAAGACAGTTAACTAAAGCAAAGATTAATTATCGTAGAAAGATTTTGTGAACAGGTTCTTACATAATTGATATTTTATATGATGATAACTAAAGAGCAAAAACGAACTGTTACGTAAAATGGTAAATTGTTGGCGGTAATTAGAGACAGTAATAATAATAATAATAATAATAATAATAATAATAATAATAATAATAATAATAATAATGGAACTATTAAAATATTAGTTATAGTGAATTGTGTGGTGGATGAAATGAAGAGTCTTGTTGTAATAAATGAGCTATACAGATGGCCAAGGCAAAGAAAGAGACTGTACGAATCTCTTCTGAACACACAGACTTGGCTTGTGTAGGTGGATTCCTATGGCTTCTGCTGTATGTAAAAGACGAACTCGTAGAGGATGGGTGAGGTGAGAAGGAATGTGATAAATAACTTTAAAGGCATTATGAATGTTAACTCGGTGGCCGGTGTCAATCAGATGAGAGAGTATTGAGCTTCGTGTCAATCTGGTTTCCCCCTTACTTAGCCATGAAGGATGATGCTCGGCGATTCGACGACGGACTTGCCTAACTGCACGTCCAATGTAACTAGCTCCACAGGAGCAGTTGAACTGGTAAATGCACATAGAAGAGGAGAAGTCAGGGAGTCTGTCTTTAGTTCGTGTGGTCATCATCGCTTGGCTGTAGAAAACACAACATAACTTGATGAGGAACTAATTGAAAAGAAATATTTCTTCGCTCACATTGTTTGTTTTATCAGACTTAACAATTACTATATTATTGTCATTCCGTAGACTATTCAGAGCTGAATTTTCAAGTTTTGTTAAGTTCCGTTGTCTTTTCTTTTGTCTTTTCAGTGTTAACGTATACTGTACTCTAACCTGTTCAGCTGTTGCTGCATCCATCGAGCTTAACGCTACTTCTATGCTAGATATGACATCTTCTGGTTTTATATGACCTATTGTCTGTCACGTTGAAGTTTAGTCCTTTTTCGAGTACTTTCGTCTCAGCTGAGCCTAGGCTTCTCGAGGAGAGATTAACTACCCACTTTGTTCTATCGATGTTTGATGATGTTTCCTTTGTAGTTTGATTATCTTCTGAGGGATATTTCTCTTGCATTAATTTGTTGAACCTTTTGATCTGACTGTTTCTGGATTTCTTGAAAGCAGCTGATCTTACTTTATCTGATGTTTGTATCACAAGTTCATAGTCTCTGCTGCTCACTATCTTCATAAGTTTACATTTTAGTTGTTCAATTTTATTCCTGATCGTACTTAACTTCCTGATAATCCTGTGAATTTCTTCCTTGAGACGAAGTTTGCTGACATGTTCTATTGCTCTTTTGATTTTGTCAGTGAATATTGGAATATGTAGACGGAGATATTTAGGAATAATTTGATTTTTCATACAACGAACATTGAAAATATGATGATTCGTGAAACGTGCTTCAGTTTGTGAAAGCCGTGTGAGTTTATTGACTAGCCTTCGAACAGGAAGACCATATGTTTCATTAATATAGGTGTAAAACTTGAGCACTGTGGTAGAAATTAATTCCATATTAGATTTGTTTATTTGATTTATAACACACAGTAAGTGATCTAGTATTATTTACTTGATATCGCTTCCAGTATAAATGATCACTACTCATAATCATATCTAAGTATATGGGTCAAACTAGTCGGTCGGGGTCAGTTAGAATAGCCGAACATACAAATTTAGCTAAATATAGAATAACAGACCTAAATAAGATCAATAATCAACACTCGGTTATTGTTACGCATGCATTAACACACAATCACACAATAGGATGGGTGGGATAAAGCCACTGTACTTAAGTCCAATATAATTAGGTGGAGAGAGAGAGAGAGAGAGAGAGGGATAGATTGATTAGTGAATCTTTGTTCATCGAATCAACCAACACACAACACATGTAAATAGAAATGACGCAACACCTATGCATACCAGAGATATGGAAAATTTTGCTACTAATAAAACCAAGTCATATAAAGTGACGTAACTATAGAAATCAAATGTCGAAGGTGGTGTGATTACATACTGATATGATTATGAGCAATAGAGTAATTTATGCTGGAAACGTCATCAAGTAAATAATACTAGACCACTTACTGTGTGTTATAAACTAAACAAACGAATCTAATATGGAGGCAATAATTTATACTCGGCAGATCATGAGGTAAATAATACTACTGTGTGACTGAAGTCTATGATTGTTTACTGCGTTTTCCATTTGAAGGAATCGAATCAATTGATATTTAAGTGATTTATTGCATTATATACCAATTTTTCTCGTCTTTCAAATAGTTTTCACTGCAATATTTTAAGAATTTTGTGTAATAATCCTATTCTGTATGTTACTCTACGTTCAGGTTGATCATTCGTTAGTGTATTCCCTGGTGCTTTCTAGTACGTTTTCAGCAGTAGATTAAGTTATAACAGAATCGCTGCGGATTCAAATTGCCATATCCGAACGACTAGTCAGGATATGCGAAATATGAGTAAAGTTTTTATGTTTGTATGTTTATTTTTAGGTATCTTCCAAGTAGTACTATCGCTTGTATTACACCGTCGTTGTTTAGACCGAATTGATCAGTCTCTGTTGACATATGGGCTCCTATGCGGATGCCTCGATATTCCCTGTGTTTTTTTAACTACGTAGTAATGATGGATAGTGGCTAACAGGGGAATCCAGGATGCTCATTTCGTCCCATTCGGGACTCGTCAGCTGGATTTACCTGCCTCCCAGTTAGTGATGTTGTTCCCACCGAGTCCCGAATAGGACGAAATGCGCAGCCTGGATTCCCCTGCTAGCCACTATGCATCATTACTATCTTTCAAGTGCTTTATTTTCTGTGAATATGCATTGCTAATTCATGTAGGTAATTCTGGGCTTCCCAGTTGCTGCTTTCTCACGGTTGAGACTAGTTGATTAAAGTTAGTAAGCATTTACACCAATCAAGCCTTTGAAAGTAATTATTGTTCTTCTGTCTTATCCCTGGTGCTAGTTTAATCTTCCCAAAAAGAATTTACCTAGTGACTTATGAACTGAGTTTCTCAAAGAACAGTTTATTTATTGAGGAATGGATTGATCTATTATAAGTGAATTTTTAATGACGGTTGTATTCAACACGGACTGACATGATAAACCTCAGACTATGTTACTATCTAGTGCTCATTACTGATATCCTTCGAAATGGATGTCTCAAAGTTATAGTGATAAGCTGTGACTTGTATTGTCAACTAGTCGGAAGTGAAGTGGATGCCAAATAGTAAGACCTTGGTGGATAGTCGCACTATATCGCAAATCGACAAAAGTAGGGAACTGTGGACCGATTCAGTGACTGAATGGTTAGCGCGTTTGTTGGGAAACCTGAATGTCGTGAATTGGATCCCCGATATGGTAGGGTCGTGAGTGCGTACTGCTAAGGAGTACCATATGAGAACGAAACAGCTGTCCAGTGCTATGAGGTTTTCAGTGGTCCCGTTCAACATATGTCCATGATGAATACAACCATCAAAATAAAATCTCCACTAGCCTTAAACTCAAGTTATAATGATAAGTTCACTAACCAACGATTAGTTTTTATCTTAGTAATAATTCAAGCAAAATTACTGTCACTGATCACACCGACAATTGGATTTTCTTAATATTTATTCGCGCATTTACCAACAGATGTCACATCTATATGGTCTTTCCTTGTTTTTCATCATCCTGTTTGTTCAATACAGGGTTCCATATAGTTGACATTTGTGTTGAGTTACCTATGTTGTTTGTGTTAGCGGTGACGTGTATAAATATCGATTCTGTGATAATCGAAGGTGCAGTGAAGATTTAGGCTGCAACAGGATTCGAGCCAGCGACTACTGCGTTTCCGGTCCGATGCTCTACCAAATGATCTATGAGGTTCGATTGCTAACCAGATTTTGATTTAACTTCAATTATCAAGGCTTTTACCCAACTGCCATTTGAATTCGTGGAGCGTTAATATCGCTTGATTGTGCTCACACTGATTACCCGGTTATTTGTTTTTGTTCGACTTTTACACCATCAATATGTTAGTTGGTTGGAGGCAATCAGCAGAAAGCCCTGAACCTAGGTTTCGTGCTTTTTGGCACTCGTCAGCAAGGCGTATCTGCAACCTCGATGGGGCTGATGTCCCGCCTGAGATTCGAACACGCGTCACCCAGTCTTTTAGTCAGCGACTTTACCACTGAGCTTTTCGGGCCGCGATTTACCTCCTGTAGGACTGGTTTACATGTATTGGTTGGTCACTAGTTGCACTCCAGTGATCAATCAATACATTATCAATAGTTTTACATGTCACATTTAACAAGGGTGACTCAACGCAAATGTCATTATATGTGGAAAATTTTATTAAACAAACAGACTACTGAACAATAAGGAAAGAGCATATATGTGACATCTATTGGTAAATGTACGTATTAATAGTGTAAAAAAATGCAACTGTTTGTGTGATCACAGGTGACAGTTTTGCTCGAAATGCTACCAAAATAAAAGATCTGAACAGCGCAGAATAAAATGAGCTCATTTCATAACATGACCTTTTATCAGCTGCAGACAGCCTAATATGGAAATGAAGTATTGGTAGTAATAGTGGCATAATATGCTTTAAATATGTAGAAATAAATGAAGATTTGGAAACTGACCCAGTGGCTGAATGGTTAACGCGTTCACCGTGAAACCTGAGGGTCCTGAGTTCGATCCCTAGCCGGGTTGTGGGTGTGTACTGCTGAGGAGTCCCATACTAGGACGAAACAGCTATCCAGTGCTCCCAGATTTCCAATGGTTCCCCAACTAATGTCAGTTCATGATGAATACTACTTCTAAATAAGGTAGTGAATCAAAGAAACAGGATTAGTTATCACACATCTTAGTCAAAATCAATGACAATTTATACACATCTGATGAGATAGAAAATTCTGGAGCTGTGGAGTGATCAAGAGATAGAAAGAAGACTTACAGACAGAAGTCCAGAAGAAGGGGGTTTTTATAGAGTCACTAGGTTGCGTAATTACATGAGAAATTATAAACTAGTTAAGTGATTAACAGTCATTAAGTAAGTAATGAAGAGATAATGCAATCAAAAGAAAAGGGATTACGGAGGTACATGTATAGTTTTACCTTATACAGGATGAATCTATGACAATCAAGGCTTTATGATGACCATGACAAAAATAAAGGTTGGACGTACGTTTTTTGGACGCATAACTCTGGTTTGAACTAGTGCTTTAACAATAGACAAATGCCTTGATCCTACTCCTTTCGAGTGGTGTGATCGAAGCCTGTAGAGAATTTTAAATGGGCTCTAAAAAGGAGGTAAGTTATTGAACTGAAGATAAATTTCCGTCCTCCTTTTGCCAGCCAGTCTGGGTAACGTTCATCGACACGTTTTACAAGTGGATGTATGGTACGGCCGATGTACTCAGCTCCACAAGAGCAAGTAAACCGGTATACACATATCGATGTGACCCCATGCGTCGGCTTGTATTTCACACATTGACCAAAATGTTTCTTGCAGGAGGAAATGATTAGAAGGTTGGCCTTGAAGTATATTCTATTTTAAGGATTTTGACAGCCGTCTCCTGTAGCGTATTATCATTTTTGAGTTCAAGACTCAACAAAAGAATCTGTTTCGGCACTAAGTGTGTTCGTTCAGTTGGGTTCTTTCGCTTTATCTTATCTATGAATCTGAGCGGGAAACCGTTTTCCGCTGGAGTTCATTAAAGTATTTGCAGTTCTCTGCCAACAGTGTCCTCAGTACTTATTTTCTTGATCCTCGAGGAAAATCAGTGGATTAAATTCCTCTTCCTGAACTTTGAAAATCAATAAATTGTCCGTTCCACGTAGGTTTTCTGTAGATCTACCTACTAAATGAATTCTCGTCTTTTCTTTGGAGTAAAACTTCAAGAAAATGAAACGTTGAGTTTCATTGTGATTCTAGAATGAATTTCATTGATGGGTGGACGTTATTGAAAGTATGATGGAGGTTTGCAAGATTCATATTTTCTTCATAAACTATAAAGTTATCATCAGTGTATCTTCTGTAGACATAAAGTTCATTGATTGTTGATGATAAGTTGATCTTTTCCAGACTTGCCATGAAGCAATTAGCTAGAAGAGGTCCTAGTGGAGAACCTATTGTCATTGTAGATCTCATTATGAAATCTGAAGTGTTTACTTTCCTCCTCTGTCATAGATTAAACCTGCATTACGAAATTTAAATTCTATTTTCTTAACCCTTCGTTTATTTTCCTACTTTGTCATACGTCCATCCTGTATTGCATAATTACATTTAATTTCATAATCCTTTGTGTATTTTCCCACTCTAAACTCAAAAGGTGTATTAAATAAACTTCCTTTAGTTATTCAGTATATTTTGCTCCCTAACCGGGAATAATTCTGGAACGTTCTGTCAACTGTAACATATATTCACGAATGTACAGCTTAGTAAATGACATCGTCGAAAAGAAAAAAAAATTTCTTCGCTGCAACTCACATCTTTTCTTTTCCTATGATCAAATGGGTGTACTCCGCTATTCACTACCTATTTTCTTTATCTTACTAGAGTAATAATAATTCAATATGACGCTCCCCCTCTCTGATTCAGTTAGATTTGGACTGGAATGAGAAGTCCTGATTAGGCAGCCAGTTTGAATACGATCAAGCGATAGTAATACGTCACGGTAGACAGGCAGAATCGTTGGTGACTGAAGTGGAATAAAAATCTAATGAGCAGTTGGGCCTCGTATCTCAGTTGGTAGATCATCGTCCCGGAGACCCTGTGGTCGTTGATTTGAATCCAGTCGCGGTTCAAATTTTCATTCCACCTTCACTCACCACCCAGTATAAATACTAATCTGCCAAACTACGGCTACCTCGGATAGTTAAAACTATCATAATAATTGTGGTGATTCATTTAATCACTATACCGACTTATTTATGTCTAATTGTTTAGTGAAAATGTGTTCCTTTCATTTAAACATTCAATTTTCAAGAAATAGTTGCCGGGTTTAAAGCCCACTTCACTCACCTACTTTGAGCAAATGTGTAATATCCATATAAAATCCTCTTATAATAAGCAAGATTTATTGCCTAATAAATAAACACATATACAAGGTTTAGTTGCAATCAGCCATGAATTTGTCTACCCCTGGCAGTAGACATTTTTTCCTTATTCGACATATTTTTGTTATATCTTGGTTCGTTATTTATTATTAATTGTCCCTTAGGTTTCTGGTGGGACATAGGGCTTCAGGAGCACGTCGCCATTTCACTCTCTTCTCTGCAGTCTTCTCGACCTGAATGCACGACTGCTCAGAAGCTTGCATTTCTTCCTTCCACCATCTCTTCCATGTCACTCTCGAACGACCAACTCGTCGTTTCCCCTTTCGGGTTGCACTCGACGGCCTGGCCTGACGCGTGATGTCCCCAAATGGTCTTCTCAGTGTGTGCCCGATCCATCTCCACTTTCTCCTGCATATTTGTTGAGAGATGGGTTCTCGGTTGGTTCGTTGCCAGGTCAGAGTTCCTTGTTGCTTATTTTTTTACGGCATCTTATCTGATCTTCAGTATCGAGTGAGCGTAGACGGCAGCTGTTGATGTATGATATCTGCAGTTTGTTGGAAATGCTTTTGCTAACGCGTCAAGTCTCTCAACCATCGCATAGAAACACTGACTTGACTGACATTGGTGTTAAAAATCCGTATCTTGTTGTTTATGCTGAGTGGAGTGCACTGCAATAGATCTCCACAGTGATTTTAGGTCAGTGAAAGACCATCTTCTTGGTGGGAGTTGTTTCATTTCTTTTGAACATTGTATGATATTTAGATTGGCCACGGGAGAGCAACTAATTTCATATTGTGTAGTCCTGAAAGTCAACCGAATCCTATTTGCAATGTGGCCACCAAGCCAGGAGGCTCAACTTGGCGAAGGTCAGTCACAGCCCGAATAACTCAGTGGTAAAGTAGCTGACTACAACATTAAGTGACGTGGGTTCGAATCTCACGCGAGGCATGAGTTCCGTCAAGGTTGCAGATACGATTTGCTGACGAATTCCAGCAAACACGAAACTTAGGTCCAGAGCTTCCCGTCAATTGCTTCCGACCAACTAACACTGTATGATCTAAATTACGCGAATGAATAAGTTGAAATTCCAAAAAACATATATACATTCGATTGAGGAATAATAACGAAAGTAAATACATCCATACCCCCACCGGTCCCGCTTAATACCTTCTACTTTTGTGTGATAATCGAACTTGCTTGTTACAACAACTTGACAAGCTATGTCGGCTGGGTCTGTTGGGTAGTGGTAAGACTAAAAGCAGGGCACGTAGTTGAGGTTATGGTGATGACAGTTGGAGAACGAAGTCATGCTATTGGCTGTAAGCGACGTAACAGCAGTAATATCTTTTCATAAGATGACCAAACATCACTTGCTAATGTTACGTTTCCTTATTGGGAGATTAGAAAAATATTAATCCCTCAAAATAACACACTTTCTGCCTTGCGATATTCCGGTTTTTATAGCTTGCATTCAGGCCATTTTACTTCAAATGGTAAATTTCACAAAACTCTGTATAGGACCAGTCGCCAGCAGATTTACTTTGAGTTCTACGTTCATACACTTAGGTTGTTTGGATGAATATCATTAATTTGCTTTTTATTCTTGGTTCGTTAAGTAGTGACCAAGGAATACCCGATAGACAGGTTAAGCTTTTAGCTGGTTTGTAGAAATTAGATATACATTCCTTCCCACCTAGTCTCAATCGCTAATCTTACTAATGTTCCGGAGAGTAATGGGATAAGCTTGACGAAAATAGTGTTCAAACCTGATAATATCAGATGGCTTTCAGTCTTGCTCATAGGTGGATCTACCAGGTCCTCACCTTCCATCAATTTTCGAAATACACTTATCGTGCCTTATAGTACTACTAGAAACGTGCAGGCGGCTGACACTTCTCGATTGCCCATAGAGCCCAAGGGACATCTGCTTAAGCCTGGTCACGCACAGCCTTTTGAAAAGTTTGAGATCTTGGTTTTTTGCTTTTGAATCCAACTGAGAATCCTTATTGCAGACAATGGCATGCCACGAGGGGTGGGAGTGTGCTATTTTTGGGGCCGACCTCTTCTAACCTCCTCCTTTAGGGAAGACAGGATCAGAGTGGCACTTCTGGTCATCCAAGGGAAACACCTTACTGCTGTCACACCCCCATCCAGTCGACAGTAGAACTTCGTTATCAGATCCCCATCATAACGTAGCAATCTACATTTTAAGGGTAACTCTTTTTTTCTAACCACTATCCAACAAACGCTTCTGGTATGGTAGGACCTCGAGAGAACAAGTACTCCACCAGCATATCTCATCGGGTCATTGTGATACACAAACCGGACCATCGCATGAAGGTAGCACCCAGCTAAATTTCTTGACCTGAAGCTGATATTTAACTCCGTCAATCGAGAGGTCTTATGACAGTGTCTCTCACTAATGTACGTAACACTTTTGAACGCTCCATACTCAAACTTACATAGCCGTGTCAGAGCCTATGATCGGCTCTCATTTCAGTTGTCTACATCGAGGAATGTCTGTCAAAGATATTCATTTTCTCCATTTTTATTCAACTTCACCGTTGGTGTATTTATGAATGTCGCACTCTCTCATTCAACGTAGCGAGGATTAACTCCGTCACAGGAAACTCTTCGTAGATTTACTGTGTACAAATAATAAAGTTCTTTTCAGTGAGTGTACTTATAAGAGGAAGTCTTCCGGAAAATTTGTCATTCTTGTCATTGTTTTGCAACTGGTTTATTTTGATATCTTATCTCCCAACACGGTGTAAAATGGTTGTATCAGTTAAGCACTTCGATTACAGAGGATATCGGAGCAGTCCTGTAAAGTCTGTGGCCAACAAAATCTCGTCACAGAAACAAAATGCTCGATTGTTTTTCCATCAATGGACACGGTTCGCGGAACCGGTGAGATATCCGATTGTCTATTAATGATCCTACTTCTTGATTGTAAATCTTTGCCATTGAAGGTGAAGAGCACACGAAGATTTCAGATGTCTCACCATCATCACATTCCTAACCTTAACGATTCCTTATGAAAGCGTTATGTTGAATTTGCCTTAGACAAAAGAGATTGTGAACCTTCATCAATTACTGAAGTGACTGAAACATGTTAGGCACGTCTAGTCATTTTCTTCTACGTTGATACACTTTGTTAGTTGAAGTCAAATTAAGCTGGGAAAATATAAGCGGCTGGCAGACCAAAGCACTGATATCATGCTTTCTTCACCTTCAGTTCAAGTGCTTGCTGTCAAGCATCACATCTCTCTCACACTCTCCACGTATTACTTTAATGCAACCTTGTTTGCAATAGGAATATACGTTTTATAATATTTATTACGATGGATATATTTACTGAGAGTTGGAGATGTTAGTCTGATATTGATTGTAGCACTCAAAATAGGTTCTGTGCTATTTGTTTGCAGATTTCAAAGTTATTTCCTATCAAATCCTATTGTATCATTTTAAAACGATTTTGTTTCGTATGATTTTATTATATATATATATATATATATATATATATATATATATATATATATATATATATATATATATATTAAAAGTACTTGTAGTAGATTGATCTTGGTGACTAGCAGAAAAATCCAGACACGTGTGTTTCGTCCTATTTAGGACTCATCAGCTGGGTGCACCTGCACTCCATTTCAGAATGATGTTGTTTCCACTGAAGCTTGAATCCAGTACCATTCACTTCAAACGCCCCAAATGTTTTCCATTGGGGCACGATATCCACCTCTTGTTTGTTTTTTTCTATATGAGTATGTGTAGAAAATTAAAGTGATCTTTTAATTTCATATACAGGGTAGTATTCCCGGTTCTGGACCTATTGTTGTGCATTGCAGTGCTGGTATTGGACGTACTGGAGCGTTTATT
Organism: Heterobilharzia americana; assembly: GCA_944470555.2. NCBI lineage: Eukaryota > Metazoa > Platyhelminthes > Trematoda > Strigeidida > Schistosomatidae > Heterobilharzia > Heterobilharzia americana. Next base: position 156,846,014 of record OX104127.1, read on the forward strand.
GTCATCGATATGCTTATTAATTATATCAAAACAATGGGATTGAATTGTGATATAGATATATCTCGAACAATACAAGCTGTAAGGGAACAACGCTCTGGGATGGTTCAAACTGAAACACAATATAGATTTATTTATAAAGCTGTTCAACAGTACGTGAATACTATGTCCAAACGTATACAAATGGAAACTGTGAGTTGCATACCCATTCTTTGGGTCAAATTTCCAGAAAATCTATGCTTATTACTTAATTTGGCTAAAATGATGTTCGTCATTTTACAATTTGGTGTGTACGTTATGAGTAAAATGCGAGTTGAGTAATAATAATAATTATTATTATTACTATTATTATTATTATTATCGTTACTATTAATATTGTTTTTGAACGAAAACTATGTGCAACATCGAGACCAAGAAATCAGGCATACAAAGGGACAGTAAAACTGCAGCGTGATGGCCACTGTTTATTTCTCAACCACATCTGTTATTATCTTAAGCCATGGAGTTGTATGATTTCTCGAACTCCATCTAGAGAATACAGAAGTTTGAATAGACGTTAACCCAACACATGAGTCTTTTTCATCACATGGTTTCGTAGTACACGCTCACCACCTCTATGCGTCTTTCAGCCAGTTCTTTGGTAAACAAACTAATAGTGAACAAACCAGCGACCATTAGGTTTCCAGCCCGATGATCTACCAACTGAGCTGCAAGGTCCGATTGCTGAACAGATTTTTATTTCACATCGATCTTGAAGATTTTGCCTGACTACCATAAAAATTCGTGATGTTCTGCTGCTGCCTGATCGTATTCACACTAGCGGCCTAATCTGAACTCAGTTGGTAGAGCGTTGGGCTGGAAACCTGATGGTCACTGGTTCGAATTCGGCCACAGTTCAAATTTTCATCTCACCTTCAATCATCACTCAGTATAAATACTAGTCTGCCAAACTATGGCTATCTCAGATAGTCAACGGTTTGACATTCAACTAACCAGATAGGGATTTCAAGATGACTTCACTGATTAAACGATGATCACCATAACATTTGAAGACGCACCTCTGTATGTTAGAAATATCTTGATGTTGTTGTCACTTGATGCCAGCAATCCTGATGAGCCAACAGTGGTATACACGTTGGATGTCGTTAGCATTTAGGGCAGGTGACCCAAAAGGGGAGGAGAACTGCCTGTCCAAAGTATGGCACGCCAAGTCTCTGATAGACAGACTTACATTACAAGTCTGTTGGTAAGAAGTATTACCGGTCACACTTCCACCAACACAAATATAACCCAAGTTAAACAAACTTTTCGAAAACTTTCAATGGTTCACTAACACTGGTGAATTCGAGAATAGGCTGTTGCCAGTCTTTTAATAGTACTTTGAATTTCGGCAGTGTAATGCACAAAACATAACTACTGGGTAATGCTTATCACTATGTGAGCAACTGAAGGTGTTGACCACCCTCATAGTCTAACCAGCATTCAAGCTCTTTCAGATCATTATCAACTATCCACATCTTTGCCTTCTCATCTTTCTTCATGTCTCCTGGTCATGTGTCATTTGTTGAAGCTGTTCTGCAACTATTGATAACGATTCGAATTCAGGAAAAAATATTCTTGGCCTTTTGGAACCGCATTCTCAACTACATATTGAATGTTCATACTATTCGTTAAATTGAAACAACTTTTGCTAGCCGAAACTCTGGCTTCTTAGATCATGAATGTATGCTGTGTTTGTAAGATATACATATCGGAATGATATACGTGTGTCATTTGTATCACTGTTCGCAGCAGTCTATCATTTTACCTTGTTCATAAAGTATTTTCAGTATTTACTGATAATTAATGATGGCTAGGGGCTAGTAGTGGAATCCAGAACATACGTTTCCCCCTATTTGGAACTCGTCAGCTGCATGTACTTCCCTCCCAGTGAGCGATGTTATTCCCGTCGAGTCACGATAACCACTTCTTGTGCGACTGGTCTAGTAGATAACGCTCTGGTGTTTGAAGCAATCGGTCCCGAGTTGCAGTCCTAGTAGGAATAATATCGCTCACTGAGAGACAGGTACATCCAGTCGACCAGTCAGTCCCAAATGGGACGAGATGTGCTTCCTGCATTCCACTACTAGCCACTATCGGTCATTAATATATAACTCAATCACAGGCCATATGAATGCATCCTCGCAGGAGCCTATATGCCAATAGACACCGATTAATTTTGTCCACTCATCGACGGGATAATACAAGCAACAACATTAAGAAGTGACAGGTGTAAGAGGGTCGGGCAATGAAATAATGCGACACATTTTGACAGCATCGGTATGTGAGAAGAAACTAACAAGCTGCCTGTCAATTTTTCCGGCTTTTGTTCCAAGTATATGAAATTCATATGAATGAATACGTAAATATAAAGGTGACATTTTCTGTTATACATATGTGACTGGTTAAATTATAACTATTAATTTTCATTGAATTTCGAAGTAGATGATTGATATAAAATGAATCAGATTATCGGCAAAATGAGAGAGATGCTTTGGAAATCTTGTTTTCAATGACTCTTATTTTTGTGCTGCAAATAGTTTTGTTTCAAAAAAGATTCATTTATAAACTATTCGGCGTAGTTCTCATTTGATACCAACATGATTAAATGAATTCGGATATATGGATTGGAAGTTAACTATAAGGGTGATACTAACGAAAACAAAATTTCGCAAAACTTATGTATTTTCAGCAGTCAATCCTTGTTGGTATCTGAGTGTTTTGTGTGTGTGTGTGTGCTTGCAGGGATAGAGGGGAATAAAAGTATTATCATTTTGACTATCTAAGATAGCTGTAGTTCGGGAGACTGTTATTTATATTGGGTCAAATGAAAATTTGAACTGTGGCCGGATCCGAACTAGTGATCACCGAGTTTCCGGCCCGATGATCTACCAACTGAGCTACGAGGTCTGACTTCTGAACATATTTATCTTCTGTTCTAATCACCAAGGATTTCGCCCGACTACTGTGTGAATTCGTGATGTGTTACTGTTGCTTGATCGTATTCATACTGGCTGCCTAATCAGGACTTCTCATTCCAGTCGAAATGTAAATGAATTAGAGAGGGAGAGCATTGTATCGATTATCATTTGACTATCTGAGATTTATAAATTGGGTGTTGAATGAAGGTGAGATAAAGATTAAGACCACTGCTAGATTCGAACCATCACTTACCACTAATTATACTGACAGCAATCAAATGTTAAAACTAACCAATTGTGAAACTGAAGTCGGGTCCTTGGGAAGAAAACTATTGTAATTATATCTGGGTTGAAGTTGAAGGCCATGGAAAGGAAAGAGAACGAACAAACATTTGAATACATAAATTGGGCTTGAAAATTTTAATTCCTATGCCTTCTGCTAGGCTTAGCAGTCGGAGGAGCACAAACTTAGCGTATAGTGATGGAACCTTGTAAAGAGTAGTTAATGTCAAGGTTTTGTCAATCTTATGATCAGTATCTACTAGATGGGCTAGTATTGAGGTATTGATAGGTTTCACGGTTCCTTTGCCTAACCACGCTAGACAGTGCTCAATGAAGCGATAGTGGGCTTGCCAAGTCGTTCTGTCTATGTAACTATCTCCACAGGTACAGTTAAATTTATAAATGCACATAGATGTGACCAGCTAGTAGTAAATTTTAAACATAGTGTAGAGGCAATAAAGGTTTTTTTCGTGTGTTTCATTGTCAGTATGTTTCTACAGCTGCATATCTTTTGAACACTAAGTTCAGATACAATTATTTCTTCAGCAATACTTGAAGGTGCTTTTCTCCAGTTATTTTCATTTTTATAGTTCTTACGAATTTTTCAGGATAACCATTCTCATTTCTGGAGTGCTTCTCACAGAATTGCACAAATTAGCGTGAAAATTTTCTGAGAAAACTAATTAAGCAAAGAAATAATTTCGTTTTCAATTAGGTTGTCGTCTTTAGCTCCTCTACGCTAATATATAAATCAAGTGGAGAGGGGTCGATAAACAATAATTACAGATTTTAAGGAAGTCATGAAGATGATAAATTTGAGAATCAACAGAGTAATTAAACTGCATTAAAAATGAAAATTCTGATACTGTGAAACAGATTATTTTTAGATAAATAGTAAATAGAGTGTTTTTTCCAGTGATTTTAAAGGCCACCCTAGCAACTGACGAAACAACCAATCAGGTTTCTCTGTTCTATGACAAATGGTATTCCCATCCGAAATACTGCAACCTGATTGGTTATTTTTGTGGTTGTTAGGATAGCCTTTTAATTCCCCCCTTTTTTTTGAGTTGTCAGTCGTGAACAATAAATAATTAGATAAGAATGAGAAGCGGTTGAACAAACTTCTTTTGAATACAAAGGTTATGTTTGTGAAGGTGCATTGCAATTGCCTCTATTATGTGCAGTAAGCGAATATATAATCTATGTGGTTAATTAATTAGTATACAATGTATACTTTTTGATGTTTTTCTATTATCCACTTGATGTCCGTTGTTCAAATCTGTCCCTTATTCAACCATGATAGATGGTGCTCAGAAATTCGATAATGGACCTGCTTTATTGTACGCCCAATATACCTAGCTCCACAGGAGCAGTTGAACTAACAAACACACATAAAAGTGGCAGAATCAGATGGTCTGTCTTTATCTCTTACACCATGAATTGACTGGTTGTAGATGCAACATAATTTAGCGGATGAAAATGCTCTCTGCAAGCTTCTCTAACAATATCACTCTTGAATACCAGTTTCAAGGAGATTTGCTTAAGAATTGTTGGGATTCTTGTCTTAACCTTCCTAATATTCATATGCTTAGCTACGAACTTTTCTGGATAGCCATTCGTACATTCGTATATATATATATATATATATATATATATATATATATATATATATATATATATGGGTATTGTTATTATTATTATTTGTCCCTTGAGTTCCTAGTGGAACATAAGGCTTCAGCAGCACGCCACCACTTCGCTCTGTTCTCTGCAGTCGTTTCAACCTGCCTCTACCACTACGCACAAGCTTTCATTAATTCCTCACACGATCGCCTCCATGTCACCCTCGCCTCAAACGACCAATTCATCGTTTCCCATTTGGGTTGCACCCGATGGCCTCGCCTCACCTGGTACATGTTGTCCCCAAACCGTCTTCTCGATGTATATCCAGTCCAGTCAATCTCCACTTCCTTCTCCTGCATATTTTTTGGGTGATGTGCTCTTTGTTGGTTTGTTGTTGGTTATTCTTTCTGACCATCTGATCTTCAGTATCGAGTGAGCGTAGGTGGTAGATGTTGATTTATGATGTCTGTAGTTTGTTGGAAATGCTTTTGGTAACTCGCCAAGTTTCTGAACCACCACATAGAAACACTGACGTGACTGGCATTAGTATTTAAAATCAGATCTTGTTCACGCTGTATGCTGAGTGTAGTGTAGTGCAGTAGATCTCTACACTGATTATTTCAGAATAATGCAGGAAGGCCTGTCTTGCTGTGTTTCCGATGTTGGCTGGCTGGCTGGTTTTGATATCCTCATGTGTGACTATGCCGCTTGTAGTTGAAACGATTCTGCTTTGGCAGGTGGGTAGGTAGGTAGGTGAGAGAGACAACTTCGTTTCGATTTTTCCTGTTGATGCTGATTGATGCTTGCTATGTTGTTGTTGTTGTTGTTGTTAGGTAGGTACCTTCATCACCTCTGTCTTCTCTACATTCACTTGAAGTCCTGTTTTCGCTGTCTCTTCTTTCAATTTGTTAGTTTTTGCCTGTAGATCTTCAAGTTTGTGTATGTGCGTGTGTGTGTTTGTCGTCTGGGTGACCGGAGTAGATTATTGACTCTCCAGTTGACAGTTTGGAAAGTCCACTTCCATTCCATCTGCTTTTGCTGATTCCTAGCACTTTTATGCTATACCTTCTCATCTCTTTTGGAATCTAGGCAACTTTGCCAGCCAGCTTGCTTCAAGCATTGTGCAAACCCTAGGTTATTATACTTTAGTATTTTAATCAGATTTCTATTCTCTTCTGTACCATTCTATTTGATTTATATGATAAAAGATATAGTTTATATTCTTTGAATGTTCTCTCTCAAAAAACCTTTAGGATCTTCGTCGAACTGGTAGAGATTATACAAATATCAGTCGTGCTGCAGATGATATTGGCGTAGTTGGAACAGCGACTGTGACTGTTTTTTCATCAGTATGTTCTACATTAGGAATTTGTTCCACTGAACAACAACCAATCATGTCAAAATTGACTTCTACTACAAATGTTAATACATCACCAGTTTCAGCATCTTCTGTATCAACTTCGAATAGACCATGCAGTTGTCCGATTCACTCTTGTTCTCAACGAAAGCAAACATCAATACCTGTTATACCTCAGGCATCTATTCATTCATCGTGTTGTTCACAACAAACTGTTGTTTCATGTGCCACATTATCATGCACACCTTCAGTTGTTTCTATGTCATCCCGTCCATTAGAGTCTATAACTAGCGGTTTCTTTCATCGACTCACTGGACCTGGTCGTTCACGTGCCAAGTTGTAGTACTGTTTAACAAAGTACCTCATAGAACGTATCATGTGAGTTTATACGGTTAATTACAGTGCTAATTTTAATTGAAGTATTAACCTAAGAATTTAATTTATGTACCATTCTAGGGGGGAATTGGATTAGGTTGAAAGAGGATTCAGAGTGGACAGATGTCGAGATAACACCAGTCGATAAAGTCTCGAACTGTTGGCCTGAGCCATATGAAGAAGATGTAAAGTGCCTGGTTGGGGTCCTCAAGGTGATAGGAATTATCGGTTTAGGACTCCTTGACGTCTTCTACAGCCTGAATATTGGCCCTAACCGCTGTCTTCAAACTGTTTATTCTCTCGCATAATTTTGTCTCCTTTAATATCAATCTTTTTCTATATACCTTTCTTTTGTGTTCTACTGTGAAGTGATGCAGTTGTGTGTCACATTCTACTTTGATTTTGTCAGTCTGTCCGTGGCATCATCCCTATCTATTCAAATATCTCCTGCGCATACAAGTGATGCTTGTGAAGCATCAGTCTTCAACTATCCAAAAACTTCACATTATTCCCACTCTAAATAGGCGCATACCCGACGGATGTATAGTAAGATAAAGTCAACGGTTGGTCTGTAGCAAGCATCGCTACATACTTTCGACATCACGTATAATCTGATTTGTTTTGAGAATGAACTTCAAATTATTCGAAGTGGATAGTGCACCATAATCTTTATTGTGCATCTTCAATTAACAGGGGACATATATGTAGGAATAATTTTTGACATGTGATGTCATGAACGGTCGCATGAAAACAAAATGAGGACGATGTTTTGTTGTCTAGACAACTTCGTCTTTGTTTTGCTTCTGGGCTACTCTTGATGAGGAGAAATACCAACCAAAGCGTAAATATAATGAGATGAATAATTACGATGTATGTTGACAATACGACTGATTATCTGAGATTATCATTATTTTATTATTTGTCCCTTGGGTTCGTAGTGGAACATAGGCTTCAGTAGCACGTCTTCAATGCGTTCTGTTCTCTGAAATCTTTTGAACCTGGCTCCACCATAGCCCACAAGCTCTCATTTCCTCCTCCATGTCACCCTCAACTCGCACACCAAAATCCTCGCTTCCCATCAGGGGTCCCACTCAACAGCCTGGCCTGACGCCTGATCTCCCCAATCGGCCTTCTCAGGGTATGCCCAATCCAATCCATCTCCACTTCCTTCCTTCCAGTCCTTATTAATTGAGTGATAGCTTCCTTGCTTCGTTGGTTCGTTGCCAGACAGAGTGAGTTCCATGTTACTTATTCTTTCCGGCGTTCTGAGCTTCAGTAACAAGCCAGTGTAGGCAGCAGTTGTTGATGGGTATCTGTAGTTTGTTGGAAATCACTTTCGTAATGCACCAAGTCTCTCAACCATCACATAGAAGCACTGACTGACTGACTTGACTGACGTTGGTGTTGAAAATCTGGATGTTGTTCACACTTTATGCTGAGTGCAGAAGATCTCCACACTGGTTTCAGGTTAATCAACGCCTGTTTGTCTTGTTTTTCCGATTCTGACTTTGACATCGTCATCTGTGCCGCCACCTGTAGTAGAAAAAGTGCTGCCTAGGTAGGTGCAGGTGAAAGGATGGATGGATGGTGATTGAAGCTTGTTGTTGTTGATGGTTGGGTATCTTCATCACCTCTGTCTTCTCTACATTCACTTGAAATCCAGTCTTCGCTGCACTGCCCTGCCTCTTCTGTCAACTTGTTAGTTTTCGCCTGTAGATCTTCAAGTTTGTGTGACATTAGACACAAGTGATCGTCGAAATCGGAGTCTTCTAGGTTCTTTTTCACAGTCCAGCGTATCCCCCCTGATTACGTGAGATACTGCATTAATAATCAATATGGTGGTCTGTCTGATTCAGATCGACCTATATTGGGATGAGAAGAGCTAACTGTGAGTAACCATTATGATCAAGATGTGTGGACAGCTGCACGTCGCGTTTCCGCGTAGGACCTAGACAGAATCTTAAGTGGTTGAATTGAAGTTACGGCCTGACCAGAAGCTGGTTCTCGTAGGTCAGCTTGTAGATCATCGTACCGTTAACCAGGAGGCCGCTAGTTCGAACCCTGCTGTTACGTACGTTTTCATTTCATATATATATAGGAATCTTTATCAGTACTCGTCCATGACCTCACTGGCGATATGGCTCAGGACCTTCAGGCTTTACGGCGAACACGTTAGCCGTTCATCCACTAGTTCGGAGTTCATAGCACTCATTAGATGGTTATCCCTAAATTCCAATGCGAAGCCGTGACCTATGGTGTGTCAATCAGTTGGAAGGAAAGTGGATACCAAATGGAAGACCTTGGTGGATATAGTCACGCTATATCGCGAATCGACAAAAGTAGGGAACTGTGGACCGTTGAACTCCGATTCAGTGACTGAATGATTAGCGCATTTGCCATGAAACCTGAATATCGTGAGATGGTTCCTTGACAAAGTGAAGTTTATAGTGTGTACTTCGAAAAAGTGCCATACAAGGATGAAACATCTTTCCAGTGTTCTCAGATTCTCAAACTGATGTCAGTCCAATTCGAACCATCCATCCGAAAACATCAACTTTCCTATGAAATTTCATTTCAGTCATTAGATTTTTTTTCTACCTTGATGTTATTCAGGAGATTTTTATTCGTTGATATCGTTACTTAATATGAATACATCATTTCCAGTATGGAAGCTAATCATAGAATTTTTGGATAGAAGATTAAACGTTGACATAGGTGTTGTTCTTATTTTCACAGTTGAACAAAAAAATAGTGGAAGTTGGTGTCAATGTGAAATTTAACTTTGACGTTATATAAATAAGTTTGCTTATAACCACAATTGTACTTTATAAGGATTATACTACTAACTACTTATCTTTAAGTAGTTTTACTCACTATTGATAATAATAGTAGTAGTATTAGTAGTGATAATAATATGTTTTTGACTATCTGAGGTTGTCATAGTTTGACAGGCTAGTATTATTACTGGATGATAATTGAAGGTGAAATGAATACTTGGACCGCAGCTGAATTCGAACCAACCGATTACCGAGTTTTCGACCCAATGCTCCCTCTCTCTCTTTCAACTAATCTACCGTATTATCAATATGCCTAGTTTACATTGAAGTGCTTATATATTTTAGGATCTGGCAAATGAATACAAGATTAGGTTGGTAACTTATTGTGTTCCTTTTTGCTTTTAAATTGCTCTTTAAACACATTGTAATCAGTTTATTTTTGTCTTTTTTTTATATATTTCTCTTTAGTTTTATAGATTACTTGCGTAGATACTACTAGGTAGTAACTATTGTCAACAATTGTAGCTTTAGTAGTTGTTTACTATGCTAGAATTTGGAAAGAAATCTATTTAAAAACATTGAGAGGTGTTTTCTTTCTTGTCAGCATCAGATTTAACTAGTAGTTGATTATTATTTTGCATAGATTGTACACTAAAGGATTACTGATTCCCCCTTCGCCCCACGTGTCTATTCTGCCTCATTTGATTGGTTTGTAATTTTACTCTTGGATATTTTTGTGTTTTTTTTTAATATTTATTTAGTAATTTGGAATTCAGAGAAAAAACTGTCCCTTCACTATGTGTGTGTGTGTGTGTGTAAAAGTTGAATTGTTGCGGTCTTTCTCCTCTTTTGACTTTTTCTGCATTAGTGACTACTTCGTATGGTGTTATCATTGTTGTTGTACAGGTTTTAAAGAGAACTTTATTAACAAATACATTTTGACTATCTATGCAAGATAATCTTATATGATTTTAGTGATGCTTAAAGAAGGTAAAATGAAAAGTTTTTGGATCATAAATAGGATTTGAATCAGGTTTTTTTTCAGATCCAGTGTTCTATTAATTGAACTATAAAACTTGACTACTGATCCAATTTTAATTGAATTTCAATTATTCAGTAAACAATTTACATTATTACTTCTTTTGTGTATATGTGTACAGATATGTATCTACATAGTCTGTTAACAATTTTATTCAAGGATTACTTATTATAGTCTGAACCCCTCTGTTTCTCATTTATTTATTTATTTATTTATTTATTTATTTAGTTAAGCAGTTTACAGTATAGTCATTAATGTTGTAATAAGTATTATATGTATACTCTGTAAAAGCAGTTACACATCCTTCGATCAATTGTTGTTAGTTATATCATTGATCGGGGTATTTTGCTTACGATTTATTTATTATTCAATAACATTATTTGTTATAGTTGGAGTGAAAGAAGAGCTTTCAATTTGATCCCCCCCCCAGCATACATTTATTTATGATTTTTTTTAAATAGTTTGCAAATAATTGTCTGCTGAGTGAAATCAAATGTTTCCAATTTTTTTATAATGCATTGTTGAATAAGACATTCAGTTGTATATATGGAGACAGTTTAGATTACCCAACAATAATATACTTTAGATAAGGAGATGTTGTTTTCTCCTTTCTTTCTTTCTTTCTCTCTCTCTCTCATGTATGCGGCTAGAATAAGGGTTTATTATTATTATTATATTATTATGCAGCAAACAGTGGGGAGCGAGAAGATAGGGATACACTGGACTGCGGAAAAGAACCTAGAAGACTTAGATTTCGACGATCACTTGTGTCTCATGTCACATAAACTTGAAGATCTACAGGCGAAAACTAACAAGTTGACAGAAGAGGCAGCGAAGACGGGACTTCAGGTGAATATAGAGAAAACAGAGGTGTTGAAGATAACGCACCACCAACAACAAACTCCAGTCACCATCCACGGGAGAAACTTAAAGGAAGTAACCTCCTTCACCTATCTAGGAAGCACTGTTTCAACTACAGGCAGCATAGGCACAGACGAGGATGTCAAAGTCAGAATCGGAAAAGCAAGGCAAGCAGGCGTTGATTAACTGAAACCAGTGTGGAGATCTTCTGCACTCAGCATAAAGTGTGAACAAGGTGCGCATTTTCAACACCAACGTCAGTCAAGTCAGTCACTGCTTCTGTATGGCGCAGAGACTTGGCGCGTCACGAAAGGCATTTCCAATAAACTACAGACATTCATCAACAACTGCCACCTACGCTGACTCGCTACTGAAGCTCAGATGGATTGCCAGAAAGAATAAGCAACAAGGAGCTCTGGGATCTAACCAACAAAGCAAGAACCTATCACGCAACAAATATGCACTGGAAGGAAGTGGAGATGGATTGGGCATGCACTGAGAAGGCCGACTGAGGACATCACGCGTCAGGCCAGTTGGTCGAGTGGAATCCCCATGGAAAGCGACGAGTTGGACGTCCGAGGGTGACATGGAGGAGATCGTGCGAGGAGGAAATGAGAGGTTGTAGGCTGTCGTGGAACCAGGATCAAAAGATCTCAGAGAACAGAGGTCACTGGAGACGTGCTACTGAAGCCCTATGTTCCACTAGGAACCCCAGGGACTAATAATAATAAATGATAATTATTATTATTATTATTATTCGTCCCTTGGGTTCCTAGTGGGACATAGGGCTTCACTCTGTCCTCGGTAGTCTTTTCAACCTGGTTCCACCACTGCCCACATGCTTTCACTAATTCCTCACACAATCACCTCCATGTTACCCTCACATCGGACGACCAATTCATCATCTCCCATTTGGGAAACTGATAGAAGTCGAAAATATGGACCATTGGATTCTGATTTAGTGACTCAATGGTCTTGGGCTCAATCCCTTGTTGTGCACTGATGAGTAATCCCTTACCAGTAGGACGATACAACTGTCCAGTGATCTCAGGTTTCCAATTTTTCTCCAACTGATATCAGTCGGTGATGATTTCCAACTTGAAATCAACTAATAAATCTCCGGATAGAATAGTGAATAGTTAATTAGGCTTTTTTTTCTTTCATAAAAAACTATCCTTTCATCCAAAATATATAGTAGTTGTTATCTTGACTTTTAATGTCACTTACTCTAGCAAGGATATGCAGTATGTCAGTTCGGTGTTGTGCATCAATGGAATGATTTGAATTTAATATGAAACAGAATATGTTCCTCGGAAACATTTACACGTTTAAACAAAAGCCCTAATTCTATTTCCAAAGTTCTGTGACTTTTATTTCAGTAGTTACAGGTTTTTGATCATATGTTTCTTCATAGCATTACTAGCGTATGATACAGTTACTGGGTGAGCAATGTTGAGGTCAGGCTACGGGTAATGGATGATACAGGCAATTTGATTGGTGAGGTTGTTAATCTTAATCGATTGAGATGACTTCGACATATACTGCGCACACCGAGTGAGTCACCGCTCACCTCGACATGTCATGCTAGGAGAGTTGGATTAGCTTGAAAGAGGGTTCAGGGTGACCATACAAAGATGTAGCACCAGGCCATGAAATCTCTGACTGTTTGTCTGCATCGTATCGTTGTGCTCCGCCAGTCGTTGAGAATTGACTCTTGTTGACATGGCTGAAATTCGGTCTCAATAGCGAAAATGTTTTCACTCTTTGACCTCTTCCAAAGCTTTTTCTTTGTATACTACTGTGAAGTATGACAACTTGAACCAATGCAGTTTTTGGCGAGGTTCTGCTTTGATTCTGTCGGTCTATCTATATCCGTAGCCTCTTTCACCTATCTGGACAGCACCGTTTCAACTACAGGTGTCACAGACGAGGACGTCAAAGCCAGGATCAGAAAAACAAGACAGGCGTTGATTAACCTGAAACCAGTGTGGTGATCTTCTGCACTCAGCATAAAGTGTGAACAAGGTGCGCATTTTCAACACCAACATCAGTCAAGTCAGTCAGTGCTTCTATGTGATGGTTGAGAGACTTGGTGCATTACGAAAGTGATTTCCAACAAACTACAGACATTCATCAGCAACTGCCACCTACGCTGGCTCGTTACTGAAGCTCAGATGGCCAGACAGAATTAGCAACGAAGCAAGGACCTATCGCTGAACAAATATGCGCTTGAAGGAGGTGGAGATGGATTGGATTGGGCATGCACTGAGAAGACCATTCCGGGACATCACACGTCAGGCACTCGAGTGGACCCTAGATGGGAAACGACGAGTTTGGCGTGCGAGTTGAGGGTGACATGGAGGAGATAGTGTGAGGAAGAAATGAGAGCTTGTGGGCTATGGTGGAGCCAGGTTCAAAAGATTTCAGAGAACAGAACGCATTGGAGACGTGCTACCGAAGCCCTATGTTCCACTACGAACCCAAGGGACAAATAATAATCTATATTCGTGCTGAAAGTTTATCGATGGAATTTCTGAACAAGAATAATAATCTGAGCGAACAATTGTTTTAAATAACTTCTTTTTAGTTCAGTCTTCCAGGTGATAAGAACTAACTATCAAACATACATAAAACACATTACTTTAATAAGCATTTAATGACAATTTGAAACACCTTGTTATTTCCTTTTTATGTGCTATATTCATGTTATGGTTCATATACTTTATCTATCGTTCAATGATTAAAAGTGGATTATTGCTCATTTAATTGATTTTTAAGTAACTCACCCTACCTTGTCACGTCAGTCAATTCAAAGTGAAGTTAATGTTTCCACTGATATTATTATTACTGAAAAACGTTGATTACAAACTGAATTGAGTTGAATGATTACAACTATTGAAGTCAAAACAAATAATAACTGAATCGAAACATGCATACTACGAATCATAAATCTCCTTCTCATTTATGCTAGGGTGCGACGGGGGGTGGCAAAAGATACATCTTAATACCTCCAACTTTTACAACCCCCTACATCCAATTCACAGAAGCTAACTTGGTTTCTTTCATGAATGAGAGGTGGATTCTGGTTAGACAAACTTAACAGCAGGTGACAGTGAGATGATGGAGAATATTTGTAGCTCAGAAGGATGATTTAGGTAGTATTATGTTCTCTGAGTTGAATAATCAGCGAAAAATTGTGAAAGAAGTGGGTTATGTGATTTTCTTAGCAGGTCGCGTAATAGCTTGTCCTGATGGCCTTGTGTATGATTGGTTGTTTCTGCTAGGATCTTGTTATTATCTGCATAATTGTTTCGACTGGTTGGCCTTCTGAAGGGAACTCTGACCTTCTTTTTGTATCTGATTGCTTTATAGATAGATAGGTCCATGTCATTATATCTATTGATCGTTGAGTCTCAAGTTCCTAAAAGTTATTTGCCAATGTTTCACGTCTTGGGCGATGCATACTGTTTGTCTGATCTCTAGAAGTAGCATTGCTCTCGTTTGGTACAATCACCGTGTAAGCAATGTTAAGCGTCAGTTGAAGAGTATTGGGCAGGTCAATGAATGATGTTATGAACGTTCATTAGTTGAGATGGCTTGGTAATGTGTTGTGCATGCCAAGTCACCGCCTACTTCGATGTGCAATTCTAGCAGAAGTTGGAAGAGGGTTCAGGGTGGCCAGATCAAGACATTACACCAGTTGATAAAGTATTTAACTGTTAATCTGAGCCTTTCGAAGAGATGTAGACATCCTGGCAGGGTTCGCAACGTGATAGAAACCATTGGTTGAGGACTGATTCTTGGTGATATGGCTGGAAATCAGTAACATTATTCACTCTTTGACGTCTTCTAAAGTTTGAATATGTGCACTAACTTTTATCTTCAAATTGTTCATTCTCTCACACAACTTTACTCTCATTGATATGCGTCACTCACCTCTGCACTCAGCGACATTGCCACTGAGCAATTTCTACTGTAACTGACCTACTGTAGGGCAGGATTATATACAAAGTAATGCTCCATCACTGAGAGGTATGATTAATGAATAAATCTTATTTGGAAGTCTGACTGTTGGTCTAAGCTGTAGGTGAACTATGAACTTCAAGATAGATGCATGTGACACAGTGGACACATATGGGCAGATTTTAGTTTGCTCAATTCGAAATTGGTCACATTACCACTTTCAATGATGGAGGCGTTTTCATCCGATACCATCTTCTTTACCTTCATTTCTTTGTTCCTATTCATATTTCATTCACTTTGGTATCAGCTTTTTCGTTTCATTGTCCTGGTATGTCTCGACTTAAATCTGTGAACTTTTCAACTTGGTTTTCCAATCGAATCAAAATGCTGTCAGTAACCTCGTTCACATTTATATAGGAGCCAATGAGACACATTTATTATGTAAGGGTTAGGGACATTACCTGACTGCCTGAACGTCGCTAACTGGGCTGGTGTTCGATCGTGTAACCCGTGGGTGGTTGAAAGTCGACTGTTTAGACGTATTCGGCAATGCTCTGCTTTTTTTGGTATTCAGTATCTCGGGATCTGAGCTTTCATTATACTTCGATAACATTTCTTAGTGGCGTGCAATTCGCCTTGATTAACACTTGTCCCCAGAATTTACCAGCATACAGCCTGTTTTTCTGTCTAGTTGACCTCCCAAATGACAGAAAACATTGGTATTTACAACAACTTGAATACTGAGTTTCTTTCACACGGTTACTTGATCTACGATTAGAATCCAACTTAAGCGTCTCTGAAACAGCTTCACAACTTGTGTATATACCAATTGTCTAGCTATCATTTTAGACTCCAAAATCGCGCTGTGATGTAAGGTGTAATTTACGCCTTACAAGCTATATATCCCATTCTTCATTTTTGGCTGGAGTTCAGAAATGAGTCTGTTGTTCTAGAAGAATATATGCACACTGTTCAGACTTGTTGTGGTGATGGTTGACGTTTCGATTTGCATTAGAATCGGTTCGTTCGTATGTTAGGTTCGTATCGTTCGTAATCTGCTAGGCTAGTATCACTTGTAGACTGTTATGTAGTACTGACGTTCATACCAAGTTGGTAACGAGGATTGGATTTTGAAATAGACCAATCACGCTTGGAAAAACTGATGAAGTTGCTTGCTCGCTTATGGATATCTTCCCCAGCCGATTCATCGCCATCCAGTGACAACGTCGGTAGCTGCATATACGAGTTTATCCTTGACCCAGATGCAAACGTAGCGTTGGATACATGGTTTTGCAGATATGTGGACGTGTTTGAAGGAGACTTTGCTAACAGAGACGGCATATTGAAGGTCAGACTGTTGTTGAGAAATTACAAAGCTCTCTATCAGCGGTCTGTCTTGTCTTCGCGCGTTGGTGATATTGTTGTGGTGGTGGTTGACGTTCGTATTTGAGTTAGAGTCGATTCGTTAGCACTTTATGTTCGCATCGTTCGTTGACTGGTCATAACAAGACGCTTGACTAACCTTACTAATTTATGCAAGCAATTACCCTTTCAGCGAATGGATTATAGAGCTTATGAGCCTCAGTCACAATCAAGGGTTTCTAAGATGTATGCAAAATTGGGTATCTATCCTCCATCTCTAAATTCTCATTTCACTCTAGTCCACTGAGATCATACATTTTACACTTATGATGCTTGAAATATTGATTTGTGGCGAATTTATTCTGCCATTAGGGAAGGACGACGCAAAGACAACAGCGGACATGCTCACACCACTATTGCAGAAGGTCTGGAAGGAAGGGAAGGTATCTGCCCACTGATTTGAAGAAGGGTTACCTTGTCAAACTCCCGAAGAAGGGAGACCTAAGTCTTTGCAAAAACTGGTGCAGAATCATTCTCTTGTCCACCCCAAGCAAAGTATTAAGCCGCATCATGCTGGAGAGGCTACAGGATGCACTGGATTCAAAACTACGACCGGAACAGGCAGGCTTCAGGAAGTACAAATCATGTACAGACCAAATTGTAACGCTTCGCATCATCATAGAACAGAGTATAGAATGGCAGTCGACTCTACACCTCAACTTTATCGACTTTGAGAAGGGCTTTGACAGCGTCGACCGAGAAGTAATTTGGAAACTGCTTCACTACTACGGAGTACCGCAAACCTTTATCCGCCTCATTCAACAACTATATGAAGACGCGACATGCCAAGTCATTCACAATGGGAAGCTCAGTGAGGCTTTTGAAGTGAAGAAAGGAGTGAAACAAGGATGCCTACTATCACCCATGATATTCCTGATTGTGGTGGACTGGATCATGCAGTAAACAGTGGGGCGTAGTGAGAAGAGGGGGATACGCTGGCTGGACTGTGGAAAAGAACCTAGAAGATTTGGATTTCGCCGATGACTTGTGCCTGATGTCACATAAACTTGAAGATGTACAGGCGAAAAACTAACAAGTTGATAGAAGAGGTAGGGCAGTGCAGCGAAGACTGGATTTCAAGTGAATGTAGAGAAGACAGAGGTGATGAAGATACCCAACAATAACAACAACAAGCTCCAATCACCATCAATGGGAGAAACCTAAAGGAAGTAGCCTCTTTCACCTACACATACCTAGGCAGCACTTTTTCTACTACAGGTGGCGGCACACATGAGGATGTCAAAGTCAGAATCGGAAAAACAAGACAAGCAGGCGTTGATTAACCTGAAACCAGTGTGGAGATCTTCTGCACTCAGCATAAAGTGTGAACAAGATGCGGATTTTCAACACCAACGCCAGTCAAGTCAGTCAGTCAGTGCTTCTATGTGATGGTTGAGAGACTTGGTGCATTACGAAAGTGATTTCCAACAAACTGTAGATATTCATGAACAACTGCTGCCTAACTGGCTTGTTACTGAAGCTCAGAACGCCGGAAAGAATAAACAACAAGGAAGTTGAGATGGTTTGGATTGGGCATACATTGAGAAGGCCTACTGGGGAGATCAGGCCAGGCTGTGGAGTGGAACTCCTGATGGGAAGCGAGGAGTTTGGCGTGCTAGTTGAGGGTGACATGGAGGAGGAAATGAGAGCTTGTGGGCTGTGGTGGAGCCAGGTTGAAAAGACTGCAGTGAAGAGAGTGAAATTGAGACGTGCTACTGAAGTTGTATGTTCCACTACGAACCCAAGGGACAAATAATAATAATAATAATTAGGGAAGGACGTAGACTGGTTATCATTGAATTGCTGGTACAAATGTGTTTATCACTTGAGGCCTCCAAGGTATCCGTTTCTTCGTCGTGAATCGATCTTTATCATACATTTGCCAAACATTGATATCATAGATGAGTTCATAAGTCTATTATCATTATTTCCCTTTTGGGTTCCTAGTGGAATATAAGGCTTCAGCAGCACGTCACTATTTCGTTCTCTTCTCTGCAGTTTTTTCAACATGGCTCCACGACAGTCCACGTGTTCTCATTTCTTCCTCACACCATCTCCTCCATGTCACCCTCAACTCGGATGCCCAACTCGTCGCTTCCCATTTGGGTTCCACTCGACCGCCTGGCCTGACGCGTGATGTCCCCAGTCGGCCTTCTCAGTGTATGTCTAATCCAACCCATCTCCACTTTCTTCTGCACATTTGTTGAGCAATAAGTTCCTGCTTTGTTGGTTCGTTGCCAGGCCAGAGTTGCTTATTCTTTCTGACCATCTGATCCTCAGTTTCGATTGAGTGTAGACGGTAGCTGTTGATGTATGATATCTGTAGTTTGTTGTAAATGCTTTTGGTAACGCGCCTAGTCTCTGAACCGTCACATGGAAGCACTGACTTAGTGTTTAAAATCCCCTATCTTGTTGTTTATGTTGAGTGGAGTGGAGTGGAGTGTATTAGATCTCTACACTGATTATTTCAGAATAATGCTGGAAGGCCTATCTTGTTGTCTTTCTGATGATGGCTTTGATATCCTCATGTGTGACTGTGCCGCCTGCAATTGAAACGATGCTGCTTTGGTAGGTGGGTAGGTAGGTAGGTGAGAGAGACAACTTCGTCTCGATTTCTCCCGTTGATGATGATTGGTGTTCGTTGTTGTTGTTGTTGTTGTTGTTGTTGGTTTGGTATCTTCATCACCCGTGTGTTCTCTACGTTCATCTGAATAAAGTCCGGTCTTCGCTGCTTCTCGAGTTAGCTTGTTTTCAGCTGTAGATCTTTGAGTTTGTGCGAGAAGACATTAGATATAAATCATCATTGGTGAAAGCCAAATCGTGTAAGGTGTTTTCATCGGTCAAACAGCGTGTG
Source organism: Heterobilharzia americana (assembly GCA_944470555.2). Taxonomy (NCBI): domain Eukaryota; kingdom Metazoa; phylum Platyhelminthes; class Trematoda; order Strigeidida; family Schistosomatidae; genus Heterobilharzia; species Heterobilharzia americana. The sequence continues at coordinate 156,865,521 of OX104127.1, forward strand.
CTCATCTCACAGTTTGTTGTATAATCCAGTCAACCCTCAATCAAGAAGATGATCAGTGATGGTAGGCAACCTTGTCTTACTATAGGTGTAAAACTTGGGCACTGTGGTAGAATTTAATTCCATATTAGATTTGTTTATTTGATTTATAACACACAGTAAGTGGTCTAGTATTATTTAGTTCATGATGTTTCCAGCATAAATTACTCTATTGCTCATAATCATATCAGCATATAATCACATCACCTTCGACATTTGATTTCTATAGTTACGTCACCACATATGAGTTGTTTTTATTGGTAGGAAAATCTTCCATGCGTCCCTGGTATAGGTGTTGCATCATTCATATTACAGGTGTGTTGTGTGTTGGTTGATTCGATGAACAAGATTCAGTAATCAATCTATCCCTCTCTCTCTCTCTCCACCTAATTTTACTGACTAAGGTAAAGTGGCTTTATCTCACCCAGCATATTGTGTGGTTGTGTTAATACATCCAATGCAATAGCCGAGTTTTTTTTTCTAGATTATTGATCTTATTTAGGTCTGTTATTCTATATTCAGCTAAGTTCGTATGTTCGGCTATTCTAACTGACCCCGACCGACTGGTTTGACGTATATACTTGACCTCACTCTCAGTCATTACATGAAATTCGACAGATTATATTATTTTGCTTAACTGATTGTATGGGATCTTAAGCTAGATGACAAAGTTTATCTCAGAGATAAACCTTGTCTTACACGTATCTTCACTTCGAAAGCATCAGTGAGCTTTGTATTCTGAATAACTTGGCACTTAGCATCATATAGCTGTTGAATGAGGTTGATAAAGGTTTGTGGCAGTCCGTAGTGTTTAAGCAGCTGCCAAGTTACTTTTCGGTCGATGCTGTCGAAGGCCCTTTCAAAATCGATGAAATTGAGGTAGAGAGTTGACTGTCATTCTACGCTCTCTTCTATGATGATGCATAGCGTTGCAACTTGATCCGCACATGATTTGTTTTTCCTGAAACGAGCTAGCCTATTTCGGTCGTAATTTTGAATGGAGAGCAGGATGATGTGACATAATATTTTGTTTTGTGCGGACAGAAGCATGATTCTGCACCAGTTCTTGCAAAGACTTCGCTCTTCTTTCGTTGGGAGTTTGACAAGGTAGCTCTTCTTCCAGTTATAAGTATCCGATCCTAATTTCTTTGACAGCGTAGTCTACGTGTTTTCGAGTAAGCAATACTAGGGTTTTGATGTAGGAATACAGAATTATAGATGATTGTTCACAAGCATATACTATTGAGGCTATGTGTAACGTATGTCAAGTCATTAGTCACCTCCATATGAAGTGTCAGTTGATGTAGAGATATTTCACTTTAAATCTTCTCGTCAAAATGAAACATCCCACCACTTCAAAACTTCTTGACTGGCTTATCTTAGGCTGGAAAAATTCATGCTTCAACGGATTCAATAAGCGGGTATAAAATTTATCACACTGATGCAAGTGTCTTTACTTTTATCATATCTATCGGTTTCTTCTCGATATTTATATCTCTGTATTCGGAATTAACAGCTGAACTACACTACATTTGATGTTTTTTTTTAAAATACTTGCTAAACCAACCTAATCCACTGTCAGATATTGTTTAACTGAAGTACTTGCATAAAATTCACTAATAAATTATTTTCGAATGACCTATAAGTTGACCAAATATATTTAATCAATACCGTTTATATGCATACTAGATGGAATGGAATCCATTACCTGCAAATAAATATGATTAATCTGGCTGATAGTTCTTGGAAATTTATATGACCTTATATAGTATTACATTTAAAATAATCGATTTTCACATGAAATCTTTATTGATTTTTATATGTGTTAATTAATTAATTAATTACTTGTAACAATATCTTTATGTGAATTTGAAAGTAAACGGGAAAAATAACAATTTTTAAAAGTTGACATAAGACATTAATCGTATCTTACTGTTGATGACATCTCTAATCCACCGTTCAGAAAATCGAGTTTTTCCTGGTCTATTAGAATGAACAATTAAAAAAAAGGAGGGAAAGCAGATGAACTATATATACTGGATGTAGGTTGTGCTATATCTCAAATTAACAGAACTAGAAACTACGAACCTGGATTCGATCTCTAGTGGGGCGGGATCATGGGTGTTCACTGCTGACGAACCCCATACCAGTCGGACGAAACAGCTATACAGTGATCTCAGGTTTCCGATGTTTCTCCAGCTTATATCAGTCCATGATCAATTCCAAACCAAAATAATGATTGATCATCATAGATAGAGTATTCGATTGTATTCTGTTTGCTGATACTTACCAACCTATCTAACCTATTATTATAAGTTATATTATCTGCAGTATTTTATCCAACGAACAAAATACCTCCAAGTTAGTCTTTTTTACCCGTCTCACTTTTCGCTCCCGCTTTTTAAGTATATATTAAATAAATGAGTTTTGATTTCAGGCTACTGCAGTGGAATTCATGACGCGCATTTCCCACCTATTTGAATTTACCAGCCTTCTGATGAGTGATGCTATCCCTGACAGGACTCGAGCTCAGGTTCAAACTCCAGAATCTTATACTCTAGATCATTGAGTCACACCAGCGATTCGCTGTGTAATAGGCCACGATTGATCTCCTGTAGGAATGGATAATGTACATTGACTGGTCGCAAGAGAGTAACCAACGTCATCCTGCCAAGTTCTAGTTGCTGATCGATCATTTTTCAATGTGGCCACCAGGCTAGGTGACTCACCAACATGATGCACTGAGAGAAATGTTAGTTGAATAGAAGCAGCCGATAGGAAGTTATTAATCTTGTTAGAACTCGTCAACACGGTGTTTCTGCAGTCTCTATGGAACTTTTGTCTTATATTCCTTCGTATTGTATTTTAACAGTCATATTTGAGATTGATACAACTTATTGACATGATCAATTATAGGAATCATACTTCGTTGAGAAAAAAACTTATTTCAGTGATGAAATCTATCCAAACACATAGAATACTGATGGGTAGATCTTTCAGGACAACCAGTTGTTATGTTGCATACAATTATATCATCATTATATGATCATATTTCTTTTCATGGAAGTGTTTTGTATGAATAACGCACACACACACACACACATAAATTGTAGGTATGTTAATATATTCAAACATTCGGTATGAGTACTTTGAATCCTCTTCCGACGTAATCCAACTTACTATAGCATTGTACGTCTTCATTGTAACCTCAGGCAACAGCAAGTGAAGATAACATCAATATTCAATAATACCGTTTATATTATAGTAAAAAGGATTATGGTCAATGAGAATACCAACAAATCCTTCTAGATAGGCTGTTAATCGCAACACTCTGAAAAACAGTTGAACTGATCTACAACATCAATTCAGCTGCCCAACTTCTTGATTCAATTGAATGCTGTTGCTTTTCCTCTAAATCTTATCAAAGTTAAGAAGTCTGTTTCATACTAGAAACGATACAAAGCAGTATGATCTGTCATCAAACATTTTTAATGATGCATTAATACCTATGTATGGGAATTAATTGACAGAAGAGGCAGCGAAGGCGGGACTTAAAGTGAATGTGGAGAAGACGGAGATGATGAAGATACCCCAACAACAACAAGCTTCAATCACCATCAATGGGAGAAACCTAAAGGAAGTAGCCTCTTTCACCTACACATACCTAAGCAGCACTTTTTCTACTACAGGTGGCGGCACAGATGACGATGTCAAAGTCAGAATCGGAAAACAAGACAAACAGGCGTTGATTAACCTGAAACCAGTGTGGAGATCTTCTGCACTCAGCATAAAGTGTGAACTCACTCTGGCTGGCAACGATCCAACAAGGGAGCTATCACTATGCACTGGAAGGAAGGAAGTGGAGATGGATTGGATTGGGCATACACTGAGAAGGCCGATTGGGGAGATCAGGCGTCAGGCCAGGCTGTGGAGTGGGACCCCTGATGGGAAGCGAGGATTTTGGCGTGCGAGTTGAGGGTGACATGGAGGAGGAAATGAGAGCTTGTGGGCTGTGTTGGAGCCAGTTTCAAAAGATTTCAGAGAACAGAACGCATTTGTGAAGTGCTACTGAAGCTGTATGTTCCATTAGGAACCCAAGGGACAAATAATACTAAAATGGGAATCAAAGGTACTCCAGTCATAATGATGACGGCATCACTACTGTAGAGGAGGTGATTTAACGAAACCCACTTGTAAGATTATGATTTTCAAGCCTACCTAAGTTGAGGAGTATAAAGTACTTAAACCAATGACGGACCTGATGTTTTGGAGATCCATTGGTGTATATGGCCTTCTATACTTTCCTCTACCTTAGATACTGACTAACCATAGGTGTCTGATTGAATTACAGCACGCAAATGACAGTATCAACTTGTGAGAAGACACGAACAAAAAGAATGTGCTTCAGACGAATAGAATATACTTCGATTATTCAGAACTGGTTTGGACTAACCCCTTGTTTAAGGACGAGCAGTAGAGCAGTAGAACATCATAACCACTTCACTTAAATTGAGCTCACTGATGACAAGATCTCAGATGGCATACATAGGATCGGTCTAACTGCTGTCTAACCGTGATAATTCTACTACTCATAATACATCTGATCAACTACCAATATACATGTATACGCTGTCGAAGTATACTTAACCGATACATACCTGTTGGATATAAACATTAGAAGTAGAAGATATCACGAAGACACATGATTCCTACCACACATATCTCTGTAGCTCGACTCGCCTCTGTTGCAACCACAAAATGAACAGTCTCGAGGTTAGTTGTACAACAGTAGGCAAGGGAACCGAGTCACTCAATGAACTAGTCATCTCTCATCAACTCAGATGACTTCCATATGTCTTGCACACACACCATGTCATCACTTATCCCAACATGCCACGTTCTCTGAAGTGTGATCAGATTGGGAAAACACTGAGAGTGACCACATCAAGGAATGTGACTAGTCCATGCAGTCTATGTCTGTCAGTCAGTTTACACTCTGTGTGTGTGTGTGGAGACGTAGGCTATGTGGTTTGGATTCTCGTGATGATTGTAATTATTATTTGGTGATTGTAGACAGTATCACTGAGAACCGATGGGATATTATGTCTATACACTGGTTATCATGTTCGAAGTTGTGAAAAGTTTATGTACCATCATTTAGTTATTTTCGTCCCTCTCATACTTGTGTAAGTAAGTATCCCAACATCATTCTTCTTTCTATTCGTGTGTTATTAGGGGGTATATTTCAAGTGGAAATGATGCACTTGTGTACAACGTTGTACGCTGATGTGTCTGCCTGTCATTCTGAAATGTTATGCAAACTTCTCAATGAAGTAGTTTCATCCGTTGAAGATATTCAAGAAAAGTTGCTTTAGAATAAAATATACTGAATGGAGAAATAAAGATCATCAGTTTGACTATCTGAGGTAGCCACAGTTTGGTCGACTTGTATTATTGATACCGAATGATGATTGCAGGTGAAGTGACAAATTACTCTAAAGCACGACTCAAACCAATGAACACTGGATATCTAGCCTGTGTAGTTTACCAAATCAACTGCAATACCGGACTGGAAATCCAGTGGTTGCTGTATTGAATATTGCCACAGCCCAATCATCATCATCACCCAGTATCAATACAATAAAACTCCTGTAGTTCGTTATATACGAACTTCTGGCTAAAAATATCACATCAAAGTGTTATACTAAAATCAAACACATTTATGATTTTGATGGTTACGTGTTCTTTGAGCTGGATGACTGAGTCGTGAAACTTTCATTACCATTCTAGACAACGTCATCATCACAAACTTCACAAAGACGGTGGGGAGTTCAAAAAAACCATTATATTCGGATTGAGGGTGTGTGAGGATTTATTGATCACAACTTGATATTTATCATGGAATGGCGTCAGTTGCCAAGTCATTTAAAACTGGAAAGCTGTTTCGTCCTGCTGTGACACTCGTTAGCAGTAGACACCAACGATTAAACCCAAGATATTGGGATTTAATAGAGCCCACATCACCATCCAGCTGTTAGGTCGGAAGTAGATGGTTCACACTCTTTTGTTATTATTCTCATTATTTGTCCCCCAGGTTCCTAGTGAAACATATGGCTTTAGTAGCACGTTACCATTTCACTCTCTTCTCTACACATTTTTCAACCTGGCTCCATGACTGCCCACAAGCTATCATTTCTTCCGCAGACGATCTCTTCCATGTCACCCTCGAACCCCCAGCTCGTCGTTTCCCATTTGGGTTCCACTAGACGACCTGGCTTGGCACGTGATGTACCCAAATGGTCTTTTTAGTGCATGTCCAGTTCAATCCATTTCCACTTCTTTCTTATATTTGTTGGACGATAAGTTCCTGATTCGTTGGTTCGTTGCCAGGCCAGAGTTGCTTATTCTTTCTGACCATCTGATCTTCAGTATCTAGTGAGCGTAGACGGCAGCTGTTGGTGTATGATATCTTTAGTTTGTTGGAAATGTTTTTGGTAACTCGCCAAGTTTCTGAACCATCACATAGAAACACTGACGTGACTGGCATTAGTATTTAAAATTCAGATCTTGTTCACGCTTTATGCTGAGTGTAGTGTAGTGCAGTAGATCTCTACACTGATTATTTCAGAATATTGCAGGAAGGCCTGTGTTGCTGTGTTTCCGATGCTGGCTGGCTGGTTTTGATATCCTCATGTGTGACTATGCCGCCTGTAGTTGAAACGATTCTGCTTTGGTAGGTGGGTAGGTAGGTAGGTGAGAGAGACAACTTCGTCTCGATTTCTCCCGTTGATGATGATTGGTGTTCGTTGTTGTTGTTGTTGTTGTTGGTTTGGTATCTTCATCACCCGTGTCTTGTCTACGCTCACATGAATGAAGTCCCATCTTTGCTGCCTATTCTGTTAGCTTGTTTCTGGCTATAGATCTTCGAGCCTCACACTCTGTTACTTCCGTCAATTTTTGATATGGCATAACCATCATGTAATGCATGTCCCTTATACACGTACTGGATAGTAATTCATTTTAGAGCTTTGTAAGGGTTTATTGACTTCAACTTGGTACTGTTCCTGCTTTTAACAATCAGATCACAAATGCGTACAATCTGATGAGCTGAAGTTTTCCACAGTAGGCTCAGTCTGGGTAGACATTTATGCATCACAAAAACAAACCCACATATAAGTGTAGTCTGATAAGAATAGAGTAGATCTTTCGTAGTCATGCTAAGATTTTTTCGATCACTAACCGACTATGGTTGATGAGATCTTAAAGGTGGATGAAGAGATTAGTGTAACTAAACATGCAGGTTTAAATTTGGAAAGAAAAAATATTCCATAGACCTGTTCTGAAGGTCAGTTGCTAATTGAGATGCATAGGTATATAAGTGCTGAAGTAGGAGATTTTATAATGCCAAATATGTTCACATAGTTATATAATATACCTAATTTTACGGAAGGGAAACGAAGGTGCTTCCTGAAAGGTAACAGACTGCATCAAGATGCAGAATGCTAGCTAAATATTAACTAAGAAACTTCCTCAGCTGACATAAAATTGGTTTCCCTCACTACAGAATCATTTACCACTGGAGCAAGCAGTGATATATAATGCGTTTTTAATTTTCCATCACAAAATGTGTAAGTTTTCAGCTGCAGTTTGATATACAAAGCAGCAACAAAAGTGTCATCAATCAGTTCACAACGTCTCGATATACAAATAGAAGCGAATTGATAGAATACCAAGCTGTTACTAAACTTTTGGTGTTTAGTGGTGAAATCTTAGAGGTGATAGTTATGAAGTATAGAGGGGTAGTGACTAGTAATGGAATCCAGAACATACGTTTCCTCCTATTTGGAACTCTTCAGCTGGATGTACCTGCCTCCCAGTGAGCGATGTTATTCCCACCAGAACTCCAACTCAGGACCGATTGCTTCAAACGCCAAAGCGTTATCCCCTAGACCATCGAGTCACGATAGCCAATTCTTGTGCGATGGGTCTAGTAGATAACGTTCTGGTGTTTGAAGCAATCGGTCCCGAGTTGCAGTCCTAGTAGGAACAATATCGCTCACTGAGAGACAGGTACATCCAGTCGACCAGTCAGTCCCAATTAGGACGAGACGTGCTTCCTGCATTCCACTACTAGCCACTATCGGTCATTAATATATGACTCAATCATAGGCCATATGAATGCATCCTCTCAGGAACCCATATGCCAATAGGGACCGATTAATTTTGTCCGCTCATCGACAGGATAATACAAGCAACAACATTAAGAAGTGACAGGTGTAAGAGGGTCGGGCAATGAAATAATGCGACACATTTTGACAGCATCGGTATGTGAGAAGAAACTAACAAGCTGCTTGTCGATTTTTCCGGCTTTTGTTCCAAGTATATGAAATTCATATGAATGAATACGTAAATAGAAAGGTGACATTTTCTGTTTTACATATGTGACTGGTTAAATTGTAACTATTAATTTTCATTGAATTTCGAAGTAGATGATTGATATAAAATGAATCAGATTATCGGCGAAATGAGAGAGATGCTTTGGGAATCTTGTTTTCAATGAATCTTATTTTGTACCGCAAATAGAGTTCCATTCAGAAAAAATTGATGAGTAAAATAACAGTGCCTTTGAGCCAAATTTTGGCATTATCTTTAGGAAAATATTTTTAAAAAATGCATATTCATCATTGGTGTAAAGTCGTAAAACTTTATCTAAATTCGGAAATAATTTTCTGGTCATGAAAGGTTGTTTTGGTGAAATAATCCATATTGTAATCATATGAAGAGTAGATGCGTTTACAAAGATTCATTTGTTATGTTATTGGCTAAACAAAGTGCACAAGCTAAACGTGGATTTGACTTAGTCACAATTGATATGGTACCTGATGTTTTTGTATAACATGACATGTTACCTACCACACCTCAAAACAGCACATCAAGATGGGAGGCAACAAGATTACAGATAAGAAAATAGGGAAGAAAACAGTCAAAACGAGGTAGAAAACCATGAAAAGAGAACACGAAGATCTCAGATGACAACGATGTATGGTTTCACCTGTGCCACTGAGATCAAATCTGCATCATATGGTCTATATTTCTCAAACACTGACTTCACTCAACATACGGACATCAACCGGGAAGTTTGAATTTCCCTACAGGGCTTAGACTAATATTCAAAGACTTAATGGACGGTAAATAAGCAATCAAATATTTTGATATCTAAATGGTGCATGTTGATGACAAAAAGTGGTAAGAGTCAATCGAACGTTTTGTATGCAAGTAGTGATTTTGTCCATCACTGATTTACCACGGCTGGTCTGACCGCCTAGATGAGTGAAATGCTCAATCAATTCACTCCCTGTTAGAAAAGGTAACTATGATGGCTTGGAGCAAAAGTTGACATCTAAATGATGAGAAATGCATCGCACGCAATTTCATATCGCCAATAATCAAGGTGTCCAATAGATTCTGCACATTATCAGCGTCATTATCTAACTGGACTATGTCATCTAAGTACTCCGAGTCTACCAAAGATAAGATCAACCCCTGTGAATTGAGATGGTGACAGATAGACTTCAATGTGATCGCCTCTGACAAAATTGAATAAGACGAGTGGGCATATTGGACATCCGTGACAGATACTACTCGGTTTACGCAACTCGCCGTACCCTCTAATTTGTTCATAAGTAATCAAATAAAGAGTCTTCAACAGGTCACTACACCTAACCGCCACCTTCCACAAGACTTCTCGATCGGCAGAGTCAAAGGCCGCCTTTAGGTTGAAAAATTCAGTTAGTGGCAGGCACCAGTAGGCGTAGTTGTGTTTCACAACCTGACAGAGAGTGAGTATTTGGTTGCTACATTAACGATCAGGAGTGAAATCTGATTTGTTTTCTTTGGTTTGTTATACTCAGTATTCACTTAAACGTCTGGTGATTATAGAACTTAAAGTCTCAGACGCTATGTTCATCAGTTCGGTTCCTTCACGGTTAAAACAGGATGATTTCTGTCTTTTCTTGGAAACTGCAACAATCATTGACTGGGACCAGTCAGAAGAGATTCTGTTTGTTCCATATACAGTAGTTATGTTCAGTGAATGCAGTTGCACAGAACACGTTGAACGCTTTATCTGAATTGAAGGTTATACTTTGTGTCTTTTGAAACACCCGGTAATTTAAACCATCAACTAACGAAAAATCACCTCAGATTTGTCTCCATTACCGTTAGTGACCTATTTCATCAGTCAGTTATAAGGCGCAGAATCACTTATTCGAGTTTGTGGAAACACATAGTTGTTTCTTATGTATAAAATATTTCTTATAATAAGAAGTTATAGTTAACCAAAAGTATACTGCTGCAATAGGTTGAGTCACTGATTATCGTTGCACTGTAAAGAAGTTTCATATTACAGACAAATAAAGAAGGATCGGTCAAGTCTTCATCGAATCATTGATAACCTGGTAACACTAGACAGTTCGTCTTTATTATGTTGCCTAGAGTGATAATGAAAGTTTCACGATTCAATCATCAAGTTCAGAGTACGCAACGCCACCAAATTCATATTTATGTTAGTATAACATTTTGTTATGAGTTTTTAGCTAGCAATTCATATATAACAAACAAACAACTATATCCATTTGAATTATTTGTCAGATGAAACCAGTACATTGAGAAATTACACAACATTTCAGAATGTTGCATACAAGCGCATCATTTCTACTTGAAATATACCTCCTAATGACACACAAATAGAAAGAAGAATGATGTTGGGATACTTACTTACACAAGTATGAGAGGGACGAAAATAACTAAATGATGGTACATAAACTTTTCACAACTTCGAACATGATGACCCGTGTATTCACATAACATCCCATCGGTTCTCAGTGATACTGTCTACAATCACCAAATAATGATTACTATCATCACGAGAATCCAAACCACATAGCCTACGTCTCCACACACACACACTGACTGACAGACATAGACTGCATGGACTAGTCACATTCCTTGATGTGGTCACTCTCAGTGTTTTCCCAATCTGATCATACTTCAGCGAACGTGGCATGTTGGGATAAGTGATGACATGGTGTGTGTGCAAGACATATGGAAGTCATCTGAGTTGATGAGAGATGACTAGTTCATTGAGTGACTCGGTTCCCTTGCCTACTGTTGTACAACTAACCTCGAGACTGTTCATTTTGTGGTTGCAACAGAGGCGAGTCGAGCTACAGAGATATGTGTGGTAGGAATCATGTGTCTTCGTGATATCTTCTACTTCTAATGTTCATATCCAACAGGTATGTATCGGTTAAGTATACTTCGACAGCGTATACATGTATATTGGTAGTTGATCAGATGTATTGTGAGTGGTAGAATTATCACGGTTAGACAGCAGTTAGACCGATCCTATGTATGCCATCTGAGATCTTGTCAGTATTGAGTCCAATTCCTATCTTTTCAACAGGTGTTAATGATGCTCAGTTTTGACTGAGCATCTAAGAATAAAATGCTGTTAGCTACTTCTAGTTAACCTCTCCCTTCTTCTTTCTCTTAACACTATTCAAGGTTAGTTCCTTTTCCATTATGAAACAATTCGCATTTCATTTGTAAAACTATTCACCAGGAACAACTACGTGTATGCATAGATAACCTAAATTCGCACTGATTTACCTCACTGCAGTGATCGCCAATACTTAGGAGATGTATAGTTCAAGTGTGCAAGCATTTGGCATTGTGTAGTATGCTAGAATAAGAAATCACGGTTTACCCTCAATATCAAGACAATGTTTCACCAAATTAGTACTTTTAGAACAACTACGTTTTTTATTTGATAAATATATATGGATAGATTATCGATGACCAATTAATGTAAGTGTAAAACTTGGGCACTGTGGTAGAATTTAATTCCATATTAGATTTGTTTATTTGATTTGTAACACACAGTAAGTGGTCTAGTATTATTTACTTGATGACGTTTCAAGCATGAATTACTCTATTGCTCATAATCATATCAGTATGTAATCACACCACCTTCGACATTTGATCTTTATAGTTACGTCACCACATATGAGTTGTTTTTATTGGTAAGAAAATCTTCCATGCGTCCCTGGTATAGGTGTTGCATCATTCATATTACAGGTGTGTTGTGTGTTGGTTGATTCGATGAACAAAGATTCAGTAATCAATCTATCCCTCTCTCTCTCTCTCTCCACTTAATTATACTGGACTAAGGTAAAGTGGCTTTATCTCACCCAGCATATTGTGTGGTTGTGTTAATACATCCAATGCAATAGCCGAGTTTTTTTTCTAGATTATTGATCTTATTTAGGTCTGTTATTCTATATTCAGCTAAGTTCGTATGTTCGGCTATTCTAACTGACCCCGACCGATTATTATTATTATTATTATTAGTCCCTTGGGTTCCTAGTGGAACATAGAGCTTCAGTAGCACGTCTCCAGTGACCTCTGTTCTCTGAGATCTTTTGAACCTGGTTCCACAACAGTGTACAAGCTCTCATTTCTTCCGCGCACGACCTCCTCCATGTCACCCTCAACTCGGACGCCCAACTCGTCGCTTCCCACGGGGATTTCACTCGAGAGCCTGGCCTGACGCGTGATGTCCCCAGTCGGCCTCCTCAGTGTATGCCCAATCCATCTCCACTTCCTTCCAGTGCATATTTGTTGAGTGATAGGTTCTTGGTTGGTTCGTTCCCAGAGCTCCTTGTTGCTTATTCCTTCTGGCCATCTGATCTTCAGTAGCGAGCCAGCGTAGGTGGCAGTTGCTGATGAATGTCTGTAGTTTGTTGGAAATCACTTTCGTAATGCACCAAGTCTCTCAACCATCACATAGAAGCACTGACTTGACGTTGGTGTTGAAAATCTGGATGTTGTTCACACTTTATGTTGAGTGCAGAAGATCTCCACACTGGTTTCAGGCTAATGAATGCCTGTCTTGCTTTTCCGATTCTGACTTTGACATCCTCGTCTATGCCTGTGTCGCCTGTAGTTGAAACAGTGCTGCCTAGATAGGTGAAGGAGGTTACTTCCTTTAAGTTTCTCCCGTTGATAGTGACTGGAGTTTGTTATTGTTGTTGGTGCGGTATCTTCATCACCTCTGTCTTCTCTATATTCACTTGAAGTCCCGTCTTCGCTGCACTGCCCTGCCTCTTCTATCAACTTGTTAGTTTTCGCCTGTAGATCTTCAAGTTTATGTGACATCAGGCACAAGTCATCACTGGCGAAATCCAAGTCTTCTAGGTTCTTTTCCACAGTCCAACCAGCGTATCCCCCTCTTCTCGCTGCCCACTGTTTGCTGCATGATCCAGTCCACCACAATCAGGAATATCATGGGTGATAGTAGGCAACCTTGTTTCACTCCTCCCTGTCTTCACTTCAAAAGCATCACTGAGCTTCCCTTTGTCAATTATTTGGCATGTGGCATCTTCATATAGTTGTTGAATGAGGCGGATAAAAGTTTGCGGTACTCCGTAGCAATGAAGCAGTTTCCAAATTACTTCTCGGTCGACGCTGTCAAAGGCCTTCTCAAAGTCGATGAAGTTGAGGTAGAGAGCTGATTTCCATTCTATGCTCTGTTCTATGATGATTAGTTTGACGTATATACTGGATCTCACTCTCAGTCATTACATAGAATTCGATAGGTTATATTATTTTGCTTAACTGATTCTATGGGATCCTTAAGCTAGCCGACAAAGTTTATCTCTGAATGAGTTTGTAGGTTTAAATTCCACCGTAATTCCAACTCTGTTGAGGATTCTACATAACGTTTCTGAGATACCCTCCATATGGGGTAATACAATGGAGATGATCAACTTGGCATGAAATAATTTTTCCATCAATCTAAAAAGAAATGTGTAGAAACTAGGTTTTTTTTTTATCTTTCTCTTCTGATGATTACAAATTCACGTTTTCCAGTCATATGATGTTCAAATTATTGTAAAATATTTTGAGGGAGTTGTGGGGATTTGGAAATATTTCAAGTTGTTATTCATTGTAGACTGATATCAGTTGGAGGAACAAAGGAAACCTGGGAGCACTGGACAACTGTTTCGTCCGACTAGTATAAGACTCCTCAGCAGCGCGCAACTACGACCCCATCAGGGATGGAACACGCGACCTTCAGGTTCCGTGGCCATCACGTTATCATTGAGCTAGCCACTGGGTCGGAATCCAATGGTCCATATTTTGGACTTCTGTTAGCCCACGATATAGCGCAATTGCCACCCAATGTCATCTTTGGGCTGACAGAAGTTGGAAATATGGACCATTGGATTCCGACCCAGTGGCTAGCTCAATGATAACGTGATGGCCACGGAACCTGAAGGTCGCGTGTTTCATCCTTGATGGGGTCGTAGTTGCGCACTGCTGAGGAGTCTCATACTAGTCGGACGAAACAGTTGTCCAGTGCTCCCAGGTTTCTTTTGTTCCTCCAACTGATATCAGTCTACAATGAATGACAACTTGAAATATTATATAATATGTTAAAGTTTCACTTACATGTGTTTTGAACGAAATGCTTCAATTTGATAGTAGACGTTTATCACAGTATTCTATGTGTATAAAAATATACCAAAGAAAGTTATAATGAAGTTTTACTTATCAAATGGATTTGCTTTATCTTGATAGCTTATTACTGGATAATTTTGTACTTTTATTATTGTACATTATTAGATATTTGGAAAACAGACAATGTGGGCAACTAGTTCCTCATTTATCACTCTAAATTAATATCTAGCAATCTCAAAATATACAATTACATACCCCGTCTAATTGTGATAATTGTTTCATAATAGCAATTCACTCGGTTATGGCTAGCAGAGGAATCTAAGACGAGCGCTTCGTCCTATTTTAAACTCGTCAGCTGGTTGTATCTGCACTCTAGTGAGGGATGTTTTCCCCATTGAGACTTGAACCTCGTAGCTATTCCTTCAGTATAACAATGGAGAATTACAAGTATGTCAACAAATAATAATAACTAATATCCTTTTGTACAAGAGGTGGCTATCGTACTTCAGTTGACTAGTGGATAACACTCTAGTGTTTGAATCGATGAGTGCCAGGTTTGGGTCTCAGTGGGAACAACACTCACTGGGTCGTAGGTATATCCAGCTGATGAGTCCTAAACGAGACAAAACGTGTTCCCTGAATTCCACTGCCAGCCACAACTTAGTAAGTTATGATGACAAATATTCAGCCAGTATATAGGAATCCCCATAGAAGCCCACATGCCAATAGAGGTAGAATAATCCAATCTGGTTAAACAATGGAGAATTACAAGTATATCAACAAACAGTTCCAAATAGGACGAAATGCACATCCTGGATTCCACTGCTAGCCACTGCCCATCATAACTATACATTAATAATAATAATAATAATAATATAATAATAATATATATAATAATAATAATAATTGCGAACGTTGATGGTCAGGGCAAAAAACAGGCTTTACGGATTTTTTTCTTAACACACAGACTCGACTTGTTCAGGTAGATGATTCCGGCGGCTGCTGTTGTATTTAGAAGATCAACTCCTAGAGTATGCGTGAGACATGAAAGAATGTGATGAAAATAACTTTTAAAGACATTGTGAATATTTAACTTGATAAATTTTGAGAATGCGATATAATATTGTAGATTCATCGATGAGAGACTGATAGGGAAGAAATATTTTTTTGCTCATATTACTTGTTTTATTTTTTGTTTCTTTTTTCGATGAATGTCTACAGTATACGATATCATCTTATAGTTATCTGCCTAATTACTTATTTCAACATTCCACACAAAAATCAACCTCGCCTAGTTAACAAGTTCACTAGTTACTAGCCAGTCCTAAGCCCGGATAAAAACAGAAGGTTGGACATAGGGCTAGCAACTCTACCCCAGAAAATCAATCCAACCGTTACAGAAACTTTAAAGCACAGACAAAATATTAAAAATAAAAACAAACTTATTCCTCGCTGGAATCGGAGAATTGGCCGATATGTCTTCTCACGATAAAAGCGAAAGTAGGGATGGGGACATGGAATGTTCGCACTATGTTTGAACCTAACAAGACAGCCCAGATTGCAAAGGAGATGAGAACGATCGGAAAAACAAGACAGGCGTTCGTTAGCCTGAAACCAGTGTGGAGATCTTCTGCACTCAGCATAAAGTGTGAACACAATACGGATTTTCAACAACAACATCAAATCAGGGCTTCTGTATGGGTGAGACACTTGGTGCGTTACGAAAGTGATTTCCAATAAACTACAGACATTCATCAACAACTGCCACCTACGCTGACTCGATACTGAAGCTCAGAAAGCCAGAAAGAATAAGCAACAAGGAACTCTGGGAATGAACCAACCAACAACCTGTCGCCCAACAAATATGTAGGAGAAAGTGGAGATGGATTGGGCATACACTTAGAAGGCCGACTGGGGACATCACGTGCCAGGCCAGCTGCTCGAGTCGAACCCAGATGGGAAACGACGAGTTTGGCGTCCGAGTTGAGGGTGACATGGAGGAGATGGTGTGAGGAGGAAATGAGAGCTTGTGGGCTGTTGTGGAACCAGGTTCAAAAGATTTCAGAGAAGAGAGTGGAATTGAGACGTGCTACTGAAGCTCTATGTTCCACTAGGAACCCAAAGGACAAATAATAATAATAATAATGCACAAAAATCAGACAGGAAGGAAGTCATCAGCTAATAAACACGAAACAGAATGTTGAAATCAAATAAAGATATTATCATGTTTACACGAATCGATTCGAAAATAGAGATCCACTCAGCAGCCTTGTGCAGTAGGAAATGAGCCACACCTGTTATGTGACCGCTTATGTTACTATCTGGCTGCCTAGACCTCCTCAAGTGAAGCGGTGCTCTAACTGGCAACCCCTGTCGATATTTCTTATGTATGAATACTAATTAACTTAAGTAACTGAGTTTTCAACTCGGTTTTAGGTGATATTCATATACATACACCCATGATAGTTGAACGGAGGTAATCGGCAGCAAGCGATGATCAACCTAGACTTCGTGCTTGTCGGCGCTGGCAGACAAGGAGTATTTCCAACCTCTACGGATCTCATGTTCTGTATTGCTTCTCACTGTATTTTAACAAATATTTAACACAACTTATTGACATGATTAGTCATAAGAATCGTACTTGGTCACGAGAAAAACTTATTTCAATGATGAATGTTGTCTATACGGATAGGACACTGATTTTTGAATCTGACAGGATAACAGGTTGTTATTGTCGCATACAAATATATCACCACTAAATGATCATATCTGTTTATACGGAGTTGTTTTTCATGAATAATCCACACACATAAACACTGTGGATATGTTAAGATGCTCAGACATTTGCATAGAAAGGTGCATATTCTCCTCACTTATTGTACAACTATTGTAGTTTATTGCAAAACAAAATATTTTTATAAGAAATGAAACGAAATGTTAACTAGGTTCTAAAAACAATACAAATTAGTTGTATTGACAGAGGAACAAATAAGATTAAAGTAGAAGCTTGCACGAAAGTGTGTCAGTTCAACTTGTCACATACCACAGTAGCATGAAAAGAACAAGTGACTCATCACCTTGGGGGATTCAACCAGACAGTCTACATCTCCCAACACTAGTCAGACAAAATCATAAACTATTTCCACCAGTGCCACTTCTTGCTCTGGCCCCCCTGAATTCTCTTCAACCCAATCCATTTTTTTCCAGTATTGCACGTTGAGTTAGTTGGTGAGTCAGTCGATGAAAGTTCACAACCTCACCAGTCAACTTGTCTGTTTCACCTAGTTCCCCTTGTCTGTGATTCCACTTATTTTCTTTGGAATTATAAGTGATTCTAAAGGCCATCGTAGTAACTGCACAGTTAACCAATTACGTTTCTTCTATAAAATAACGTAACGTGATTGGTTATTTAATTAGTTGTTAGCATAACCTTTAGAGTCAATATGAATGACCTACCCACCAATTGAAAATTAGATAGATGAATATGTTAGTACTGAATGCACTTAGACTGAATAGAAAAGCCATTCTTATAACGAGAGGAATAACTTATTCCGTCCTTTCATGTCTAAGAAAAAATAATTTTCGAGGCAAAATTAACAAACCTGATTAGTTATTTCAGTAGTTGCTACAGTGGTCAATAAAGTCACTCGTAAATCTATCACTTCATTTTCAAAGCTTCCAACAACCACTTTTAGCATGCACTGTTCACTGGGGCATTATCTACCTCTTACAATTATAACGTATAGAGTAATGAATGTTGAAACCAAATTAGTTTTGAAATTCTGTGGAGGATAAATATACGCTGACAACCTTATCAGTATGTAACAACTCATAGAGATTAGATGTTCAGAAGATTGTGCAGTTTGAATCTGAAAACTTGAACTGGGCTTTCCTGTAGAGCAAAACATATTTCGCCAACTTACGCCATCTGTGCCGTCACCGTGACATCCAATTGTCTATCCAGGGTCGAGTGTACTTTGTGGCAGTCAGCTCTGTTCTACTGTATGCCTGTGAAACATGGTCATTAAAGGAAGAAGACATGAGAAGGCTTCAGGTGTCTGACCACCACTGCTTTTGTAGCACAGGCAGTGTTTTGTGGGTTACCGTGTGAGTAAAGCAGAAGTCATATATAGAGTTTTAGGCAGGAGATGTAAGACTGAGATGACTGGACATGTGTTATGTATGTCTAACCACCGTCTACCTTGTCGCACAATATTGGCCGAAGTAGATTGAGTCTGGAAAAAGGCTGCGGGTGGCCAGACTACAAGATGGCATCAGTGGATGAAGTCCTTGACTGTTGCTTTAAGCGATGCAGGGCAATTCAGACTAGCTGGTTGGTGCCCGCGGGACTATAGAAACCAGTGGTTGGAGATTGTAGGTGATATGACTCAGAACCGATGTCAGTGGCGCAGATGCATACACATATTATCCTCACATTAACCGCTTCACTTAATGTCATTATTTTCTCACTCTTCCTCCTGCTCTTTCACTACTTCCTACTTTCACTTCCTCTGATCGATTTTTCTTCATCTTCCATTTTATTGCCTTGTTATTGATGTGCTGATATGAGGTGTGGCAACTTGAACCATTACTCAGTAATCCCTAGTCCTATGTTGATGTTAATGATGACGAGACACATTAGCATTTGATACTATAACCTGCTCTAACAGCAACACAATACTGAGTATATATATTAAATCACACCTTTCGCTAACCCCCGGCCACTGAAATGACCGAGGAGGTGATAATCCAAGTCATTCTATCGAAATACGTAATATCCCTTATTCATAGCCTCTGCCAAGATATTCCTATTCACTGTCTTCAATTGGTAGGGAATATTTTCACAGAAGTGAGAGGACAACTGCGAACAGTCGACTGTATGACTGGATCGGAATACGCCCAGTGGAGTTAGAAAACTCTGGTTCGAAACCAGCGGTGCATATAGTCCTCATTATCTAGAACGGAGTAGTAGCATGGGAACCTACCTACCTTGGTCACTAACAGTCATTGGAATGCAGCAAATCACATTGCTACCCTGCCTCGAAACAACTGCCTGCTCTAGTCAGACAGTCTGAGTAGTATCACAGCCTGTTATACAATTTATTAATCATCACCACCTATGAAGACTACTAGGCATTTATCAAATCTTGAGAGAGATATCAGTTAGTTGGTGGCAACTGGCAGTAAGCCCTGGGTATATATACCGAGTTTGTCTTCTAAAGAGTTGAGCAGATGACAACCTGTTTCTAGTCAGCTAAAACTTCTGACACGCCTATCTCCATTTTGTAATCTGATGTTCTTCCTCTGCAACTCAAGTGTGGAATCAAGTAGATCATACTACAGTCAGGTACCTATGGGACTGGCGCATTCAGGACTAACACTCCTTCTGAAGCCCCTTTATGGACTCTCATCACACTTTAGCGTGTGCTGAATTAGTATTGCATTTTGGTAGTCATCATAATCATAGTATTGCGACCGAGTAACAATTTCAGCTAGATTCACCATTGGTTAAATAACCTCCAGAAAGCATAGGTGAGCATTAGCTGCACCTAAAAATGACGCTATAGAAACCAAGAATAGAGATGTTTTCAGCTTCGAAGAGGGTTTAATTGTTAAAAATTGTGTCTCTGAGAGTTTTCTGTAACTTCTTTAGGCTCTTCGGTAGATTCTGGCTGGCAACAAACACAATGGTGTGCATAAACCCCTTACGCAACAGATCAGACAGTATTTGCGTAGTGACCATGAGGCCTCTTGGTCGGAACGCGTGAATGATGTGGATGCATCAGCTGCAGATAACAATAGTCCAAAGCTGTTCTAGCTCATCTTAGGCACATGTACCAAGAAATCTAGTCAGTTCGGCGCTACGTTAGGCGGATGATTCACCGATCCCCAACTTTGGTAGACTCCTGGAAAGATGGGTGAGGCTTTTCGGAAATCGGTTCAACTGGTCCATTGCTCCAGCTACTTCGAGCTCCATTTCTTGTGCTCTATGGTCAGCCAACGCCATTCTACTTGACGAGGTGGAAGTCGGTAAGGAAATCTAAGTAATAAAACGCCATAAGGTACCCGGGATGACGATTTACCCATGGATATTTTGAAGAATGGAGGTGAGGGTGTAGTCATGGAACAGACCTCACGGTTTGGGAGGGTATGGCGAACTCAGAGTATTACATCACTGTACTTATCTTTGTAAAAGGTCTACGTAGTGCATGTGATAATTATCGGAGTAGTGGTCTGCTACCTGTAGCCCCTAAAGTGTTAGCTGCCATCGTACTTGGCAAGGCTGTGCAAAACACGTTGGAATTCTATCCATGAGGATCAGGTTGAGTTTCGCTGACAGTTCACTCTTTCTCTTTATATTTCCTTGAGATTCTGCAGACAGATCTGACAGAAGTGCTTGATGGTGTGTTGGATCTGTTACCAGATGACAAACTTTTCGACCTTGGGTACTCGGGAGATGTCGTCTTACCGCTGTCGACCAGCTAGCGATGAGTACTATTAAGAAGGATAGGTTCTTTGCATCATCGAAGTACAAAATGATTTTGTAAGAGTTGCACCAGCCTGTACCTATACTCATCTCCGGTAGTGAACTGCTTGAAGCTCCTGAAAATTTTGTATGTCTAGTGGATATGTGACCGATGAAATTTCCGATCGTATATCGAAAGCCAGTGTTGCATACGCCAACCTAAGCTACATTTGATGCTGTTGTGATGTTAAACTTTCTGTAAAAGTTTGGGTATGCAAAGCTGACGATGTCCGATATCTCCGCGTTGTCGCTGTCGCCACAGGATTGTTTGCATCAGGTAAAAACACCATGTATTGGATTCTGAGGTGAGGTGGAGTGTGTTTGAACATGATGAATATCGTTTGTTGCTGAATATGGTCATCTTGGAACAAAAGCTTCAGTGGCTTGAACATGTGTTACACCTGTCGTCCCAGTGGCTCCTCTAGCACGCACTATTCGCTTGTTCTAGTACTGGTTGGACGAGGTAGAAAGATGGTCAGTCTATGAAGTAGTGAAGTGGAATGAAAGATAATTGTGTTGTGGTTAGTATCTGTAGGTGCTTCACCATTCCCTGGATGGGGTCAATTTACGTCACCATGCAGATGTATTTTAGTGTTCTAACTGTACGATGCAAATACTTTATTTCTTTTATGAATCCCCGTCAACAAGGGCTATCATTCAAATACGCTTCGCTGTTCTCCTTGAGAAAGTCACCTCAAATGCATTCATCGAATTGAGTAAAATCCATTCGGTATTAAACTTCGATTACCTGTAGTCATTAGTAAAAAACACTCATCTATGTGCACTTATTTAAACAGAATCTGTTACTAGTTAAGTTTGATTACGTACTGCTACAAAATTCAATCATAGGCATGTTCCTACAGAATGTATCAGTCATGATTGATGATAAATACCACTTGTTCTCTTTCTGATTGTCTTATGATACTATGTAATGCAAACTGAGCATACTTTGATGCACCAAAAATGATGTACAATACTGAAAACACAAGAGCTCATCTAGCAGATTTGTTCTCATGAGATATTTCTTCAAGAAGGCTTAAGAACTCAAATATCTTTAATATTATACGCGCAACTCTTGTATTCAGCAGACATTTATCACACAAAAATGAAGGATCTTAAAATTGGTACCATTCGTTTCAATTTTTGTAAAAGAAGTATCGCTTGAAAAGTTCAATACTACCTCATCATCATCAATGTCGACATAGGACCAGGCATTACTGCGTAACGGTCCGAGTTGCCACACCTCATATCAGTACATCAAATAAAAAGGTAGTGAGGCGCAAGATGAAGATAAGAAAATTCAGTCGAAAGAAACATAAAGTGCTAAAAGAGAGAAAGGAAGAATGAGAAAGTGGTGAGATTCGGTATGGCGTCAAGATGAAGATAACGTGTGTATGTGTCTGCTCTACTAACTTCGGTTCTCAAGCATGTGATCACCTGCTCTCCAACCACTGGTTTCTCTTGTTCCACGGACCCCAACCGCCTAATCTGCATCGCCCCATATGGTTCAAATCAACAGTTAAAGACTTCATACATTGATGCCATGTTTTTGTCTGGCCACTTTGGACATATTTCCAGTCTGAACCTACTTCGGCCAACATTGTGTGACAAGGGAATCGGTGACCTGGAATACGTAGTACGTGTCCCAACCATCTCACTTGATGAAGGTTCGTTACCTCGTCAACAGATTTACCTCCACTCCTTTAAGACTCTACACCTGACTTGTGGGTTACTCACATGGTGACACCACGGAATACAACCTGTACTACGAAGGCAGCGGTGGTCAAACACCTGAAGCCTTCTCATATCTTCCCCCTTCATTGGCTATGTTTCACAGTCATACAGCAGAACAGACCTGACTGCTATGCAGTACACGTGACCCTTAATAGACAATCGGATATCACGGTGGCACCATAGGTGGCGTAAATCGGCAAAAGCCAATCGAGTCTTTTGTATCCGTGCAGAGATTTCATCGGCCACTCAACCACCAGTCCAGGGTTGATCCAACTTCCCAAGTAAGTGAAGTGCTCGACACAATCACTACACTATTGTTAGCCGTGGCACCGTTGAAGACCAATCTTGGAGCAACAATTTGCATTTGGGTGGTGAGGAACGTATCCCAAACATTCTCAAATCCACTACATATTTTATACTTAATATTGAAAAGCTTAACTCGATTTATTGAATCGAGAAACACCAATGTAGTAACTATGTTGTTGTCATTGGGAGACGGGGTAATTTTCAGATTCTCCACAGTATAGGTTATCATCATATCATACTCTCTACATCTATTATAACTATCAATGACTATGTTAAATAAGTTATCATTGAGACTAAGTCCAACAAGGGTACCTGAACAATGGTAAACAGACTAAAAAGAGTAGCATAAAGTACTCAGTAACGAAATTGTTGTACATTTTGTAAGTCATTAGCTGCTAAGGTAGAAGTTTTCGACTTCAATTTTTATTTCATGTTACTGTGTGGTCAAGAAAAACCTGACTGGACTATTTATCCTACAGTTGGCCAATCAAAATGAGTTACTGAGCTTTTAACTAAGCCGTTTTATATATTCATGAAAACAGTATATAAATGATGTGTTTCTGTTGAATATAGTGGACTTCCCTACAGTCAAAGGCTGATCACCCGGTTATTTCAGATCGCTACCTCCATCGATTACTGTATACAGCTTTCCTAGCAAATAGTTTCAAAATGTTCTCCATTGTCCATTAAAGAAGAATGAATGCAAGATCTGGTGAATTCATATCTGTTAGCTTAAACAAATTCAATTTCTTAATTATAATTTTTTCGACTCAAACACTTAACAGTACTCCATAATAAGTCAAAGGTTAACAAGTGTACTTCATTGTTCATGTTGTTATTTAAAGATTGAAAAAACGTTTCATAGAATATCTCTAAAAATGATTGGTACCTTTTTTTTCTTACCTTTGGTTTTATTCGAGATATTATCAAAGTGAAGTAAACAGATGCTGTAGCTTTTGGTATAGGCGCTCGTCTACATGGTATACTCCATTTTACTCGATATTTATGCTGTACTTCATTTTTCAATTCCACTTTGGGCAAAATATCAATACAATAAAGCCAGTTTTCATTTCTTTCCCAACCCTGTTTTTTTATAAAAAAACAAATTAATGATATTAAGCAACATGTACACTGGAGATGGTTGATTGAAATTCATATCCATGTGGAAGACAATTAGATAAATCTATTACATAAGGATCTCCATGCCTAGACATCGATAAGTCGGGTTAAGTTGAAGCTCATTACCAACCGCTTGAAAATCGAGTGCCTAAACTAGTGAGCCACAATTCAAGCACTGAATTGGTGCAGGTAGAAATCTTATATGAACCAAACCTCATTATTAGTAATATGCAATCAGTACGAGATTAATATCTAAAAACAAGATATTCAGCAAAGAGGACTCTTTTCAACGAATTTATCATCAAGCTGTACATTGGTATATATATATATATATATATATATATATATATATATATATATATATATATATATATATATATATATATATATATATATATATATATATATATATAAATCCGTGATGAAGATCTAACTTGAATAATGGGGTCATTCCTGTTGCATGTGTTAGGTGTTGATTCGGTAAACAAAGATTCAGTTATCAATCTCTCCCTCCACCATGTTATGTTGTTAGTTTTAACAATTTTCACCCTGTCATATCCTATTGTGTGGTTGTGTGTAATCGCATGTATAGCTATGGCTGAGCTTTTTCCTAAATTCCTTACCTTATTAGGAACTACCAATTTTGACCTAGCTAAGTTTTTGTGTTCCGATAGCCTAATTGGCCCTGGTCGACTACTTTGACCCATGTATCCAATTCACCTATGAATTAGAAAATAGCGAAGGAGAATTATCGATGTTGGATTGCCGAATAAAACGGAAACAAGATACGAGTTTAGACACTGGTGTCTACAGAAAACCTTCACATCCAAACCATTACTTAGACTTCAAATCGTCTCACTCTACGTCAGTTAAAGTTGGTTTAGTAAAGTGTCTAAGTAACAGGGCCAAAACACTTGCCAGTAAGTCAAAACAAGAAACCAGATACACCAAAGACGCCTTAATCATCAACAATTACCCTCCCAAATTAATTGATAAGCTCCTTAGGAATTGTAAGAAAAATATCAGTAACACAGTTATTAATAGTAGTAATAACAGCAAGAATAACAGCAATAATAGTGTTGATAATGATGTTAATAATAGTAGTGGCAATACTGAGAATAGAGAATTCATAACCTCCACAGTATTACCATACAAAGAAGGCACCTCAGAAACACTATGTAGAATTCTCAATAAGGCTAGCTGGGATTTGAGTGGCATTTAAACCTACAGACTCACTTCGAAATAAGCTTTGTAGGTTTAAAGATCCTATTGAGTCAAGTAGGCGAAATAATTTAGTTCACCAAATCCCTTGCAATAATTGCGAGTTCAAATACATAGGTCAAAGTAGTCGACCAGGGTCAATTAGGCTATCCGGATACAAAAACTTAGCTAGGTCGGAGTAGGTAGATCATAGTAAGGTAAGGAATTTAGAAAAAAGCTCAGTCATGGCTATTCATGCAATTACACACAACCACACAATAGGATGGGACAGGATGAAAATTCTTAAAACTAACAACATAACAGGGTGGAGGGAGAGATTGATAACTGAATCTTTGTTTATCGAATCAACACCTAACACATGCAACAGGAATGACTCAGCACCTGTTCCGGATATATGGAAAATCTTACTACCCATCTCACGAAGATAGGCGAGGAAATTAGGACTATATAACGGATATCTCAAAGTTGTGTAGTTATCTTGATATAATGACTGTGGACAATAAATTATGTCCGAAACGTAATCCAGTAAACAATGCTACTACACTGTGTGATAAATCTAATAAAACAATAAAAATGGAATTTTGAGGGGTTGTGGAGATTTGGAATTATTTCAAGTTGTTATTCATCGAAGACTGACATCAGTTGGAGGAACAAAGGAAATCTGGGAGCACTGGACAGCTGTTTCGTCCTAGTATGGGACTCCTCACCAGTGCGCACTCACGACCCCACCAGCAGGGATCGAACCCGCGACCTTCAGGTTCCGCGACCAGCGCTGAGGAGTCCCATACTAGTCGGACGAAACAGCTGTCCAGTGCTCCCAGGTTTCCTTTGTTCCTCCAACTGATGTCAGTCTTCGATGAATAACAACTTGAAAAAATGGAATTACATTCTACCACAGTGCACAAGTTTTATTTTTATATTCATTAAATAGTAGGGGGTTGGAACAATCATAATGCTGGTGATAATTATAATGTTGCTAGTTGATGATGTAAAGGTCGAATGAAAACAAAAAGGGGTTACGTAAGGTTTTTAAATCGTTTGTAAGGTACATATTACATTAAAAAGTGTGAGGAAGTTAATAAACAAACAAGGGATTAGGTAGAATTTTGAGGAAGTTGTGGAGATTCTGAAATATTTCAAGTTGTTATTCATCGTAGACTGACATCAACTGGAGGGACAAAGGAAACCTAGGAGCATACTAGACGAAACAGCTGTCCCAGGTTTCCTTTGTTCCTCCAGCTCATGTCAGTCTACGATAAATAACAACTTGAAAGTATTAGGTAATTTAAGTGAGATAAGTTAATTTGAGTAAATTGAAAATGTTTTGTTGAAAGTTGAGATTATTAGGAAGATCAAATGAAATAACACCGGAAACAAATAAATACAAAAAACAGGGTGATCATGACAAAAAGGGGAAGGGAGCGAACAATTAAAAAAGAGGACGAATCGCACCAAGACTAAAATAAATTTAGGCCAAGGTAGAGACAAAGACCACACATACTTCTCTTGCACACAAAGATCAGGCTTCAGTTCATGGATAGCCAAGGCCTCTGCTATTTTTAGAAACTGAACACGGAGGAAACTTGAGGTGTTTGAGCGAATTCGATAGACAACCTTGAAATCCTCGTTGGGATCGGTTGAATGGTTGGAATCGACTAAATGCTCAAGGATAGAACTTCTGATACATTTCCTTTTACTCTTAAAAAAACAGGCTGGAATATGTTCTCGTATACGTGTTGACAGCAATCTCTGACTACAGTCGATGTACCTTGCTACACAGGAGCAGGTGAACTGGTAGATACACATGGATATGGGCCTATCGAGGGATATTGTCTTTTATACAAATACAGAACAATTTAAAACTGGTAAAGATCAAGTGAAGTTTTACTGAGAAAACAGTCCTACTAATTGATCTGAGAAGATGATTTCTCAGGATATCTGATGCTGCATCACCTTTGAAGTCCACATATTCAGTTAAATAAAATTTACGATACTATTTGATGTAAGTATTACAACAACAACATAATACAATCATTCTACTATAATACTGATCAAGGTAGCTTTGATTTCTCTTCAAAACATAGGAAACTTTGTTCATTACTTACTTTGATATATTCTTCAATTTTTTTTCGTCCTAATTCAGGTGTAAACTCTGCAATAGTAGGCCATTGTATATTAGGAGATGGATGAGGATTATCTGAGAGAATAATTTTGGCTGTAATTTCTTCTGTAGTCTCATTTTGATGATGTAATCTTTCCCAGCTACCAGGAATTTCATCTAAGGAAGATGTTTCATAAATGCTTTCAGTGTCATCAGCTTGAATACTGTAATATGGTAAAAAATTAAATACAAGGTAATTAAGTTTCAACTTCTTACCAAGTAACATCAGACAAACAAAATCGAAGCAGAATCTTATACACAAGTCCATCAGTTCAAGTTGCCACAATTCATAGTAGTAAACAAACATTCAACCTGTAGAAGATGTCAAGAAGTGATTACATCTGTGCGATTGTCACTGATTTTCAGCTGTGTCACCAAGAGTCAGTCCTCAACCACGAATTCCTATTGTCTCCGTAATCTCAACCAAGTAGTCGACAATTGCCTGGACACGGCTCAGACCAACAGTCAGGAGCTTCATGAGGCCATGTATTGATCTGGCTTCCTCTAGTATGGCGCGTAGAAGTGGGCCATGGCTTGGCATGCACAGAACATGTCAAAGCCATAATCAACTTGTCTAACTTACCTAGTACCCTTCTCATGACCTCATCAAATGCAAATGATGCTAGGAATTCACCTGTGATAAAAACTTTGTAATCGCTTCATATTTTCTACTGTCTGACAGGTATATAACAGGATAGAACGGTCTACAGCGCAGTATACTCCTCCTTTTATAGATAGTCGAACCTCTTGGCAGTCGTTGCCATAGATGATGCAAGTTAGCAAATGTCAAACAGGCCTTCTGTATACAAGCTGAGATTTCAACAGCAGCCAGCCCATTTGAGCTGATTCTATGTACTTTTATTTCATACTAAGGATTTAGAGTGAAACCATAGTCATAGTCAACAAGAAAATGATAAACACCTAATTGGTCTTAGTGTGAGTGATTATTTTATGAATGATTATTTGTCCCTTGGGTTCCTAGCAGAACATAGGTCTTCAGTAGCACGTCTTCAGTGCATTCTGTTCTCTGCAATCTCTTGAACCTGGCTCCACAACAGCCCAGAAGCTCTCATTTCCTCCTCACACCATCTCCTCCATGTCACCCTCACCTCGGACGCTCAACTCGTCGTTTCCCATTTGGGTTCCACTCGAGAAATTGGTCTGGCCTGCTGCTTGATGTCTCCAATCGGCCTTCCCAGTGTATGCCCAGTCCATCTCCACTTCCTTACAGTGTATATTTGTTGAATGATAAGTTCTTGGTTGGTTCGTTGACAGCCAGCCACAGTTCCTAGTTGCTTATTCTTATTATTCTAGCCATCTGATCTATGTTCAGTAACGAGCCAGCGTAGGCGGCAGCTGTTCATCAATGTCTGTAGTTTGTTGGAAATCACTTTCGTAACGCACCAAGTCTCTCAACCATCACATGGAAACACTGACTTGACTGAATTGGTGTTGAAAATCCGAATCTTGTTCACGCTCTATGCGGAATGCAGATCTCCACACTGGTTTCAGGTTAATGAAAGCCTGTCTTGCTTTTCCAATCCTGACTGCTTTGACGTCCTCCTCTGTGCTGCCTGTAGTTGAAACGATACCGCCTTGCCTAGGTAGATGAAAGAGGCTACTTCCTTTAAGTTTCTCCCATTGATGGTGATTGCAGCTTGTTGTTGTTGGTGTTGGTGGCGTTGGTCGGTTATCATCATCACCTCTGTCTTCTCTACGTTTACTTGAAATCCCGTCTTCGCTGCCCTACCTCTTCTTTCAACTTGTTAGTTTTCGACTGTAGATCTTCAAGTTTGTGTGACATCAGACTTGTGTCTAATTTACTCGATCATTACTTATATTTATGTATGCGATTATATTGAAGTAAACTTCTGTTTTACAATCTCACACTGTCGGACAACATTAACGTTTCCTTTCAATAAATTCATCAAAATAACCCTATAATTGTCTGTATTGTCTCATTGTTGAGTTTTTACATGAAGTAACTCATTTAATTTGTGAAACAATAATAAATTTTACTGGGTGATGATTGAAAGTGAGATGAAAATATGGACCGTAGCCAGATTCGAACCAGCGACCACCGGGTTGATTGGCCAATTATCCCCTAGTACAAATACCAGTCTGCTAAACTACGGCTATCTTAGATAGTCAAATGATAAAAAATTTTACGTTGATTTGATGCCAAATGATAGTTATTTGATTTTAGCTGTGAATAAACTTTTCTATTCAACATATATAATTATAGTTTTAAGTTGATGGGAATTTTATTCTTAAGGTAATATTCACCACAGACTGACATCAATTGAAGAACCATTGAAAATCTGTGACTGAATGGTCAATGCATTCAATAAGAGAATTTAAAGTTCAGAGTTCAATCCCTGGTGAGTTCATGGGTGTATACTGCTTAGACGTCCTATACTAGAATAAAACAGTTGTTCAGTGCTCCAAGGTTATCAATGTTTCTCCAACTGATGTCAGTCCATAATGAATACTACTTTAAAAAATATGTGACTAAGTCAACGGTCGATTATTTCCACTTATCTATATCTGTCTGTTTGAAATCATATGTATTCTTTTCAGTACTGACAATCACTTGAAGGTAAAATTTTAGCTAGCGTTAAGATAATGGAGAGTACTTCTAGCTGAGGAGGATGTTTGTGAATGTCTTCTATCCTGTGAGCTGGATGGTATAATGGTGAAGCTTATATTGTTATTCTAGACAGCATCATCAGTAAAAAACTGAAGAAAGAAGTAACCTGTGAGATTCTTCCCAAGTGTAGCTTATCCTAAACAATCACACCCAAAGTCATTTTAGACAAGCTACTAAACTGCTTGTGAAGAAAATCTCATAACTTACTTCTTTCTCAAGTTTCTACTGATGGTATTGTCTAGAATGATATTAAAAGCGTCAAAATTAAACCATCCAGCTAAGAGAACACAACATCATGGAAATAGCCAACTTTACAACCAAGTGGATAGGTAGAGAGAGGTTAAATTGGTTGAATGATAAAGGCAAAGCGAAGATAAGTTAGGTTATGATCATTTTAATAGAACTTTCCTAAACTTCTCCCTGTTTACTTAAAATGGAAGGCTAATGTAACCATTCGTTTAAGACTGAAGCGGATAAATATCATGTTCTATACAGTACTGGTTGATTATTCAAGATGTATGATAGGCTTACTACATTGTGAACTAATGTTTTCAAGGTAATATCGCGTTATGTTTCGGAAACTGTTATGTGCTGTAATCACTAAGGATGCATGGATATCGAGTGTTAGCCACCAAGCTTCAACAAATTCTTAGGTAATTCTCGACCCAACCAATTAGTGAAGACACCACGTACTGGGGTCGAAAGACCGAAGATCAAAATGAAGGAAAGCCTGATGGTCGTGAGGACAGTTACTCAACGATGATATTAGGTGGCTTTCGCGTTATGTCGTGAACTGACAGAAGTTAGAAATATAGGCCATTGGATTCCGCCGAACCAGTGGCTCAATGGTAACATGCTGGCCACGGAACCTGAAGGTGGCTGGTTCGGTCTTTGGTGGAGTCGTGGGTGCGCACTGCTGAGAAGTCCCATACTAGGACGGAACAGCTTTCCAGTGCTCCCATGTTTCCTTTGTTCCTCCAACTGATATCAGTCTACGATGAATAACAACTTGAAAGGAAAATGCAGCTAATATACATATAGTTCGCTGTTTAAAATGATCCTATTGACTGGCTGATCCACCGTCTGTCTGTCTAACTATAGAAGTGATAACATAAAATACATTTTGATTGGTCCGTCGCCAGAATAGTCTTTTTCTCTATCGATATAGCAGCTCCATCTTTGAAAGAATGTTGTTTTGGGTCAAAATGAACCGCATTGTCTTTTTCTTGCACCTATCTGACCGACATAGAGGGAGTTTCTCCTTGTTTATCAGAGGATATTCTTTCGGCAGATAGATGCATGAGCATGAAAATCAGCTATCAAGTCAAGAGATTTACCTACCGGTCGAGAATGAGATTTGCGGTCATATCTGGAGGATGACCTTTGTACAAGTCGTTGTGTGTGTTGGCAGGAAAAACCATCTTTATGTCCCCCAGTATTGCAGTCCCGACATCTATGTAATTCATGTGGATAAGATTTGACGAAATGCCAGGCACCATGATGCCACCAAGGCAATGCGGGGGGGGGTCTTCCGTGAGGGTCGGTTGGTATCAAATGAATTACCGGGCCAATGAGCAGGGGAGATGGGGCCAGGTTGTGTATGGCCAGAAGGCGATACAGAGGAATGAGATGTCTGGAGAACTGTATGTACTTCAGAACCACCCTGGTGTCCGGATTGAGCTAAACTAGCATCACGCTACAGGTTGACCAGTCGTTGATATTCTGCAGACATAACATTTAGCATCTGGACCGTGGCGTCGAAAGTGCAATCACGTGGGTTCTGCGGTAAAATCATGTTACAGTATTGGTCGAGCTCGGTAGGGTCAAGCCTTTGAAGTAGGAGACGTACTGTCCAGGAATCATCTTAGCCATCAAAATCCATTTTGACGTATTCTTCATAAATCCTGAACCAAACACTGTAAGTCTCATTGTCATCAGGATTGTGGTGAAATTCAGTGATGCTATTGGCGATGCCGTCAACTGAAGTATTAAAACTGGCGTAGTAGACGATGCTTCATTAACAGAAATTCTGGATTGTGGAAGTATCTCGATAATCCACATTTGTTTCTTGAGGAATTTGTCCAACTTCAAAGAGTCCATTTCTGAATATCCTATTCCCGGTGCCACTGTTATGGTTTGGAAACTGCTGTTTGCTATGGCCATTAACGATGCACGGAAATCGACTGTCAGCTGCCAACATTCAATATATCGCAGAAAAGTATCTATGTAGAGGGCCAAAATCTATGCTTAAGTCTTTCCACCAAAAAGCATAAACGTAGTGTTACGGTATCAAACGAAAAAGCTTACACAAATCGACTTTCGAGCTGTCAAGTCGTATCTAGTATGAAAAGTGGTTGTTGAATCAGAAATTCAGCTGCATAATTTGTTTATTACTACTGTTTATGCACCTAAAAGTACATCTGTGACTCCTTTTATCCAGGTGGAACAAATCAAAATGACTCATTTAACTGTCCATCCTTTAATCAAACTATTGGATTTAGAATCATGAAGGCTTGTTATGTTCCAGTGATATCCAAGATAGTCACCAAGACGAAAAATTTGCATCAGACTAATTCAGTAGGCTAAACTGGTCTATCCTCTTCGTTTGAGGCTCTCTGCCTCCCCCCGTCTAAATCACTACACCTCAGTTGCGTGTTCCAATAAACAGCAGAAGTAGAAAGAAAGAATCTAAGACTGAATGTCTATAATCTTAAATAATATGCTCTAGATTTTGTGTTCTGCAAATAACTTACATCAAATTTAAAGAAAGTAAGACTGTATCTAGTTGATAGTAGCTGGAAATATTTATACTTGACATCCTTAGTTTGCTAAGTATGTCTCACTGATTTCGATGCAGTTGTACACTCTGAGCTGGATTATTTAATCGTGGATAACAAGCTTCTAAACATTCTCTGATATTCTTTGTATTTCCTGTATTCAAGACTGTTAAATTCATATCCACAGTTGTCTGTATGCATTGATATGAGCGAAGATATGTCATGACGTTTCATTACTAGTTGATATTCATGTAGACGAATGCAAAGAGGACAGCTGCTGTGTCCGATGTAGCTTCCTCCACAGTTTCTGTAGTTCGCTTCGTAGATAATATCTGATTTGTCTACTTTTTGCTATTGTATCTTCTGGCCTACGTAACAGAGACTGAAAAGATTTTATGAGCTTGTGAGATACACAGATTCCATGAGGTTTCAATAATCTAGTCGTGATCTCGGAGATGTTCTTTATGTAGGGTAGGACAATCCATTTATTAGTTTTCGAGGTTGACCTCTTGGTTGATGACGAATTATGTAAACATCTTCTGATGAAGTTGTATGGATAGCCGTTCTTCCGGTAGATAGTCATCGAGTAGTTTTCTTCTTTTCTATCCAGGGTTGATGGACGCCACTGTGTTTTCACTCTTTTGAATGTTGGGTTGTTGCTATTGTAGTTAGGGATTTGATCCGTATGAGTTGGTTTTCGGTATACTTCAGTTTTTAATTCCTCCGAATCCGTTCTAGTTTTCAAACATCTAGAAATACAAGTTTTTTTATTTGATTTCTCTTCAGTTGTGAAATTGATATCGTCAAAAATGTTGTTCATAAAATGGTAGGCGTTTTCCAATTCGTTTCTTTTAATGATGACAAACGTATCATCTATATATCGAACCCCAAGTTTTGGTTTGATCAATGATAATACCACATTTTCTAGTCCCCGCGTTACTACTTCTGCAGTTAGTCATGATATAGGCGATATCGTTAGTGTTCACCTTGGTCTTTTTTAGGGTTTGTCATTAGTTTAAAATATCCTG
This sequence comes from Heterobilharzia americana, assembly GCA_944470555.2. Taxonomy (NCBI): domain Eukaryota; kingdom Metazoa; phylum Platyhelminthes; class Trematoda; order Strigeidida; family Schistosomatidae; genus Heterobilharzia; species Heterobilharzia americana. The sequence goes on from OX104127.1 coordinate 156,899,602, forward strand.
TAAGTCATAAATCTATTAGTCCCATCAGGCTTGAACATTTTAGTCATACGTGTTCCGAGAGGTGTGGTATCATTGCTGAGAAGAAGAGTCATTATATCCTTAGCCAGTTTCGATTCAAATGAAGTGTATAGAGATGCAACATCGAAAGACACCATCAGTTCGTCGTTGTCAATATGAATATGCTCGATCTTTTCGAAAAAGTATGTTGAAGAATTGATAGAGTGATTGCATGATTCAACCAAAACAGAAGTAAGTACTCACAGACAAGACCATTAGGACAAGCTACTAAATCAATTACGGAGATAACTTCATTGCTCACTCCTTTCAGAAGTTTGTATTGATAATGAAGTCTAGAATGACAACGAAAGCTCTACGATTCAACAGTCCACTTCAGAGAACTCAACCCTATCAAAATTATCCTTTTAAGCTACAAAGATTCTCCATCATCTCAAGATCTCACTAAAGGACAGATACATTCGAAGCCGTATCAAAGGGCTGAATAAATGTTACCTACAGAAAATACCAATTATTTCGATTTTATCTAAATGATACTGTTCAAAGTAAGAAAATTAACTTATCACCTCCTACTTAGTTATTTGCCTGTCTTCCACTTAACTCATAGCTTATTAATATTCAGTGATGAGGAATCATATACAACGACGAAATAATTGTCCACTCCTTCCAGATTTTCAGTGCTTTTCCAACTGATTTCAATTCTTGTTAAATGCCATCATGGGGAAGTTCCTTTTACATGTTTGTTCTAATCGTTTCATGTTTTGTTGCTTTTCATTGAGGAATTAAATCAAAATATCCTTTTGTAGAGTTGTACGTTATTCTAATTGTCTGCTTATATATTACTGCCTATACTTTTCGATAAAATAACCATCTAAAACAATAGCTAAGTTTTCAAATACCAGAGTTTTAAAGTTGGAACACATTTTACACAATAGTCGACGTTTTCAAGTGAAACCATATTCAAATGATATATAAAACAAAACAAAACTATTACAACTTCCCACGGTAAATCCTTTTATGTACATGATTTAAAGATGATTGTATTATTGAAGCTACTAGGTCACGAATCGTTATTGAAGTTTCATTTGATATCCCTTCACTAAAATTAAATCATGCATAGTAATAAGCTTAAAGCAGAACAGTTAAAGTAACTTGTATGCCAACATTTACATAATTAATAACAATAATAATAATATTATAATTCTTGTTGCATGTGAATAGCCTAAATTCTTGGCATATATAAATTCAATAGTGAATTTACCTGTAACATAGAAAGTGAGCTAGCAGTGTTGTGTAACAAGATTAGAAAATATAAGATAAAAGTTTAGAGACTAACGGCTATAAGAAACTATTCTATTCGAATCGTTACTTAGACTTCAAAGCTTCTCATCGCATCTAAGTTAAAGTAGGTTTATTTAAACACCTAAATGATAGGGTGGTAAAGCTTATTAGTAGACCAGAAAATCTACAAAAATTAGGAACATCGAGAATACCTTACGTCTCAATAATTACCCATCTAAATTTATAAATAAATTCATAAGAAATCGAAAGAAAGATATTAGGAGTAGTAGTATCAGTAGTATAAGTAGTAGGAATACAGGTATTAACAATAATAATAATAATAATCCTATTATTATTACTAATAGTGGTGACAATGTTGAGAGAGAATTCAATGCATCTGTTGTGTTATCATACAAGGAAGGCACCGAAGAAGTATTACGAAGAATTCTCAATTACGCTGGGAGTACAATGGCATTTAAACCAACAAACTTGCTTTATAGATTAAACGATCCTATTGATGAAATTATGTAAAATAATCTGGTTTATCAAATCCCTTGCAATGATTGTGAGGTGAAATACATCGGACAAACTAGTTGATTAGAATAGTAGAGAACAAAAATTCAGTTAAATCAAGCTTAGTAGATCCTAATAATGAGATTGAAGTGAAATAAAACTCTGGTTCAGCAGTTGGACCTCAGAGGTCAGCTGGTAGAGCACCGGGTCGGTAACCCGGTGGTCGCTGGTTCGAATCGGGTCATGGTTCAGATTCTCATTTCACCTTCAATCACCACCCAGTATAGACCCTAACAAGATAAGAAATTTAGAAAATAGCTCGACTATAACGATGCACGTAGTCACACACAATCATACAGTAGGGTGGGATAGAGGGAGAGATTGATAACCGAATCTTTGTTTGTCGAACTAACACCAAATATATGCAATCGAAATGATTCTGACCCTTTCCTAGACATATGGGAAATTCTACTACCTTTGTCATCACACAGTACGAGGTGAAATTAGGACTATATAAACTCTGTCTCAAAGCTGTGCAGTTGGTTACCTGATATGAATTTGGATAATAAATTGTGTCCAAAACGTCATCTAGTAAATGATACTTTTTTTCCAATGTATGGCATTTTTAATAGACGAACAAAAATGGAATAACAATAGACCATAGTTTTCAGTATAATTGTTTTTATATCATACCGTCATTGATTGGACCGAATTGATCGGTCTCTATTGGCATATGGGCTCCTGTGCGGATGCGTCGATATTGCCAGTGTTCTAATTATGTTAATGATGGATAGTGGTTAGCAGTGGAATCCAGGATGCGCATTTCGTCCTATTTGGGACTCACCAGCTGGATGTACCTGCTTCCCAGTGACTCCCGTGCAACCAATTTCATGTTGTCTAGTCATGACTGCAGACCGAATTCTATCGATCATATTTGCAACGTGTCAACCAAGCTAGAAAGCTGAGCATCGTAGTACACATTAGTAGATGTTAGTTGGTTGGAGGCAATCGGCACGAAGCCCTGCTCAACCTAGGTTTCGTGCTTTTACGCACTCGTCAGCAAGGCGTATCCACAACCTCGACGGAACTGATGTCCCACCTGAGATTTGAACCCCCTTCTCCAACTAACTAACTAACTAACATCTACTAATGTGTACCACGATGCTGAGCTTCTAGCTTGGTGACACATTGCAAATATGATGGATGGGATTTGGTCTACACTCAGTACTAGACAACATGGCTTCCTGCCAATTGCCTCCAATCAACTAACAAAACAGCACTTTATTTACGATCGATAAGTCTGTTTTACATAAGAAATAAAGATATCTAGATTTTGGATAGGTTTAACATTTTTGAAACTATGCCACTGTCTTCATCGTCAGTAATCCATATGAGACAAATATCATTTAAATGATATCAGTGAAGTTTCCCCTCGTGACCCTGTTAAAGTTATTAAGAACCTTCTAAGATAAGTCCACGTATTTTCGATGTTGTTCACATGTAATTCAGTTTTCCGATCAACGAAGTGCATTTCATGAACAGTAACTTGATGAGACTAGCGCATTTCAGATAGAGTCATATATAACTTCCAAACATCTCTGTATATTATGGTACACAGTGTTATGAATTTCTGCATAACTGTTAGAATAGATTGTTTTGATGTATCCTCTATCGAATAGAAACATCATTTCTTCGTATTTTGGTCGTATATACCAAGAATCTGTTGTTTGGCAAGCCGCATGTATGTATATTGAGTTAAGTTATAACTTACCCAGTTCTGTTTAAGTCAGCTTCCTAGGTTATAGTTAAGTTTTCAACCAAGACATTCAGCTGTTTTACATACAACCTGTAACATAATCTTCATCATAATTCATCCAAGATTTATGAAGTCGTAACAACACAGTAAACGGATGTAATGAATACTTTGAATAAATCACTTCTAATCGTGATTTGTTTTACACAAGGTTACTACCATTTAACTATTGAGATATTAAGTGTTAAATTTTGCTGTAGAGAAGTGAAATCTATACAGTTATCGGATACATTAATGTTCTTAAAAAGATTATATTTCTTTGAGAGTAAAATATATGACGTTTTGAACTGAACCATTTCCCCTTTCAATTATATCGATGACAAACAGGATATTGTACTAGATAAGCGTTATGTATACATGCGGGAATGTATAAGGTCACCCTAATGTAACCTTATTTAACTTCAAAAGTCTCATTTTACAAACTATAATAATCATTTGTACAATAAAAGCAGAGTAAATCATGTGCAGACCAAATTATAATGCTTCGCGTCATCATAGAACAGAGCATTGAGTTGCAGTCAACCCTCTACCTCAACTTCATCGACTTTGAGAAGGCCATTGATAGCATCGACCGACAAGTAATTTGGCAACTGCTTCAACACTACGGAATACCACAAACTTTTCTCAACCTCATTCAACAACTATATGAAGACGCCACATGCGAAGTGATTCACAATGGGAAGCTTAGTGATGCCTTTCAAGTGAAGTGAAGACAGGAGTGAAACAAGGCTGTCTACAATCACCTATGATCTTCCTGATTGTGGCGGACTGGATCATGCAACAAATAGTGAGGAGTGAGAAGACGAGGATACGCTGGGCCACGGAAAAGAACCAGAAGATTTGGATTTTGCTGATGACTTGTGTCTAATGTCACACAAACTTGAAGATCTACAGGCGAAAACTAACAAGTTGACAGAAGAGGCGGGGCAGTGCAGCGAAGACGGGATTTCAAGGGAACGTAGAGAAGACAGAAGTGATGAAGATACCCAACCAACGACACCATCAACAACAACAAGCTCCAAGCACCATCAATGGGAGAAACTTAAAGGAAGTAGTTTCTTTCACCTATCTAGGCAGCACCATTTCAACTACAGGCAGCACAGACGAGGACGTCAAAGCAGCCAGGATTGGAAAAGCAAGACAAGCAGGCGTTCATTAACCTGAAACCAGTGTGGAGATCTTCTACACTCCGCATAAAGTGTGGACAACATCCGGATTTTCAACAACAACTCAGTCAAGTCAGTGCTTCTATGTGATGGTTGAGAAACTTGGTGCATTACTAAAGTGATTTCCAACAAAGTACAGACATTGTTGAACAACTGCCGCCTACGCTGGCTCGTTACTGAACATAGATCAGATGGCCAGACTAATAAGAATAAGCAACTAGGAACTGTGGCTGGCTGTCAACGAACCGACCAACAACCTATCGCTGAACAAATATGCACTGTAAGGAAGTGGAGGTGGATTGTATTGGGCATACACTGAGAAGGCTGACTGAGGAGATCAGGCGCCAGGCCCTCAAATGGAACCCTCATGGGAAGCGACGAGTTGGACGTCGGAGGGTGACATGGAGGAGATCGTGCGAGGAGTAAATGAGAGCTTGTGGGCTGTCGTGGAGCCAAGTTTAAAAGATTGCAGAGAAGAGAGTGGAATTGAGACATGCTACTGAAGCCTTATGTCCCATTAGGAACCCAATGGACAAACAATAATAATAAAATATACAATATATGGACTTAGGAAATATCAATAAATTTACCGCATTATATCACAATAAAGTGGATCACTTCTGAAGCTTTTATCATTAATAATATCAGTTTTTATCCTGTTAACATTAAGTTTTTGTACTTCATTCAGAGCTGTTTCAATAACTGAATCAACAAATGGTTTTATTATGTTAGCTGCTTCATTTGAAGTTTCATTTTGATACATTTTTCCCTTTCTATCTTCAAATAAATCCTGAAGAAGAAAAGAAACCTTGTGTATAGAAAAGCGAAACAGATCATCTTTTCTTTCAACTAAAATATGAAAAACTTGAAGATTCCATGTTCGATTCCTGACAGCGTTATGGGTGCACACTGCTGAGGAGTGACATCCTAAGGACGAAACAGCTTTCCCATGCTCTCAGGTTTTCATTAGTTCTCCAACTGATATCAGTCCATGGTGAATACTTACTTCAAAGAATATACATCATAAATGCTGAAACTGCAGGAGTGGGGAAACAATCCTATTATATAACTAAGCTTATTTCATCATGCATCCAACCAATTGGAAATCATTTTTCAACAAAACAGACGATTTATTGCCTTGTCATTAAATGTGAAGAGAAAAAAAGGTAGATGTTTCCTTTTATTTATTTATAATTCAAATTAGTTGAGAAAGTAATGCAACTGATTACGTAACAAGTTGATCATCACAACTACGCACTAGATAATATCAGATAAAAAGAACGATAATAGGGTTTTTTAATCTTCTATAATTATAGCGCATATTATTCAAAATAGCAAACTGATGTATATTCCATTGTTCAATGGCTACTTCATGATTTTTTTTTCTTTCTGTTGATACTTTCTAAACTTCCATGGTTTATTTCGATATCTGAAAGAGACAAGTCAAACTTGTAATCAATGTCACTTACAGGAGCGTATTATTGAAAAATATAAATAAAATAAGCAAACAAAGTGAAACATAGCTCTTTTATGAAACATTATACATGATATTACAAAGTATCCTGACTAACAATGAACCGGATGATTTGGAAAAACTTGGACACCGACTTAGTATGATTCATCATATAAGGCGTATTTTACTTGTGTACAATTCCAGCTTAGTATGCTCATAGGTTGATGATAAGAAAATTACTTTCTATCTTTAAAAGACGCTTGACTGAATAAAGAAGATTCCTTTCAATAACTACTACTACTTGAGGTCCAACAGTTATATCGCACAGTTGGAGAATTCTCTTTCAAGGATTCTTATGTGAATGAATGAAACTCAATTCATAATAATTGATCATACAAACGATCATCTGATTGCAACTTCAATCCAACAATTTTAATCTATTTATCTGAAGTTGTATTATTAACCAGATAACGTTTTGGATATCATTTCTTATCATTTTGTTCATCTCAGATAGCTATGATCTCGCAGATTTGTGTACGATGATTGAAAAAGAAATGAAAATTTGGGCTATGGAAGTCGAGTTTCATAGCCTAAGTGGTAGGGCACAGCCACATCGAATCCGACTGCAGTCCAGATTTTTATTTTATCCTAAATCATCACCCATAATGCATAATTTACTGCCCATATTCATATCAAGTAAATAACTTCACAATTTTCAAAAATGATTTAGATTGAAGTCTATCAATCTAGATTCACTTACGCTTTCGCGCTCAAACAGTTTGATTGGCCATGGTCGACCATTTTGGCCTATTTATTACTCTTTTATTCCATGGCTTTTCATCAGCTGCAAACAGACTGCAGTTGAAATCAATTATCACCAGTAATAATGGAATAACACACTTCAAACACGCAAAAATAAATAGAGATTTGAAATCTAGGATTAACAATAGAGTAGTGAATTAGTCAAGGAAACACAGGAGTAATAGTGACATATCTTAGTCAAAACCTAAAACTATTTATATGTGATGAGATAGAAAATTCTGGAGCTGTGGAGTGGGGGAATAACAAACGAAAATCAGTGTAAAAGAAGGGACTGTTTAAGGGCTAATAGGTCACGTAATTACATGAAAAACTTGAAAATCGTTAAGCGATTAATATTCAGCAAGTAATTAATGAAGAGATGATGCAATCAGAAGAAAAGGGAAGACTGTACACATAAACATGCAAAAAACTATATACATTTACCAAGGTGAAAGAAAGGTTAATTACAGTCACTTTCTGAGAACATGGGTCAGGTTGAAAATGTTTGATAGCGAGAGCTTCCGCAAACCGTAACATACATGGTGTTTTTTTGTTTGTTGATTATTGTGAAAGATTGAGAAACATCGATTTGATGTCCTGTTTTCATCAGTTGCCTGGTGATTGAGCTATTAAACACCTTTCTACGACTATTCTTCATGTGCGGCCTTCCAAAAATCCATAAGTCCAGACCATATTGTCCATGATAAATTCACCTCATCATAAATTCGCTCTTTAGTTAGCAAAAGATTGGAACCCATCAGAGAAACTCTCGCAAATCACAGCTAGAAGGATATATTCCCACTCTCTGAAGAACTGGATAGATTAGATATCTCAGATAAATTCATGGTATCATTTGATGTTTCCCCATTGTTTACGAACATACCAGTGAATGAAACGATAGACATAACCTGTCAAAAGTCTGATCTACTACCATTGCTGAAAACAGAATTTAAACAAGTACTGCTCTTCTGTACAAAAGGTGCCCAGTTCCAGTTTAATAATCGACCATAATGTGAAAGTGATGGAGTGGCTATGGGTTCACCACTAGGACCTATCCTAGCTGATGTATTCATGGCTCATCTCAATCGAACAAGTCTGAACGCTGCGATCAAGGAAACGCCACATTACTGCAGGTATGTCGATGATACTTTCATCGTTTGTGATAATGTGAATCATGAGTCCAAGCTGTTCGACACCTTCAATCAAGCTCATCCAAATATTAATGTTACAACGGAATGTGAAAATGAGGACAGATTCAAATGTTTTGGACCTAAGGATAAGACGGAGATGTGATGGTACAGTTGAAGAAACTATCCACAGAAAAGATAAGTGGTCAGTGCCTTCACTACTATAGCTTATTTCCTGTCAGCTATAAGCGTCGTTTAGTCAGGACGCCATTAACTAGAATAAAAAGACTATGCTGTGAAGATAGACAAGAAGAGGAATTTCGGGATGATTGAGAAAGCTCTTATAGAGAATGGATATCTGAAGAAATCTTGAAGAATGGAAAAAATCTTATTGAGACCAAAACATCCAACTGTTGATAAGAAGCCTGTTTTCCTTCGCTTAGCACTCAAAGGTGACGAGACATCTGAAAGAATAGACAGAAGAATAAAAGCTGCACTGGAAAGAAGCTTCCCTACTGCCAAAATGTTCTCAGTTTACAATGTATTATGCACAATAACAGTCGAAAGTAGACAAATACCCATCTCACGTTATCTGCAACTGCGTAATTCAGTTCACTTGTGCTTGTAAAAGCAAGTACATACGATGGACTGAAAGAAGGGCGTCTACTCAATTTTATGAGAATATTCCAAGAAATTCGTGTCTAAATGGTAGAAAGGTGTTTAATAGCTCAATCGCCAGGCAACTGATGAAAACAGGACATCAAATCGATGTTTCTCAATCTTTCACAATAATCAACAAACAAAAAAACACCATGTATGTTACGGTTTGCGGAAGCTCTCGCTATCAAACATTTTCAACCTGACCCATGTTCTCAGAAAGTGACTGTAATTAACCTTTCTTTCACCTTGGTAAATGTATATAGTTTTTTGCATGTTTATGTGTACAGTCTTCCCTTTTCTTCTGATTGCATCATCTCTTCATTAATTACTTGCTGAATATTAATCGCTTAACGATTTTCAAGTTTTTCATGTAATTACGTGACCTATTAGCCCTTAAACAGTCCCTTCTTTTACACTGATTTTCGTTTGTTATTCCCCCACTCCACAGCTCCAGAATTTTCTATCTCATCACATATAAATAGTTTTAGGTTTTGACTAAGATATGTCACTATTACTCCTGTGTTTCCTTGACTAATTCACTACTCTATTGTTAATCCTAGATTTCAAATCTCTATTTATTTTTGCGTGTTTGAAGTGTGTTATTCCATTATTACTAGTGATAATTGATTTCAACTGCAGTCTGTTTGCGGTTGATGAAAGGCCATGAAATAAAATGAGTTCATTTTATCCTACAAATGTCTTTGATCTTGCATTATTCAAATTTGTCAAGGTAACTAAATGTATTGTTTACCCACCTAAATTTACCAATAAATTCATCAGAAATCGAATGAAAAATATTGGCAGTACCAGTAATGGTAGTAATCCAGGTGTTATTAAAATAATAATTCTACTACTAATGGTAATAATAGTGACATGGTTGAGAGAATCCGAAGCGCCTACTGTGTTACCGTACGAGAAGGGTACCTCAGAAGTGTCACGAATATTTCTCAGTAAGGTTGGCTGGGATTTAAGTGACATTTAAACCAACAAACGCGTTTAGAAACAAGCTTTGTAGGTTAAAAGATCCTATCGATGAAATTGTGTAAAATAATCTGGCTTACCAAATATTTTGCAATCATTGCGCTATCAAATACCTAAGTCAAAGTAGTCGACCAGGGTCAATAGGCTGTTCGAGCGCAAAGGCTTAACTTAATCAAGATTAGCAGATTTCAATAAGATGAGAAATCTAGAGGAATGTTCAGTTATAGGGATAGAGTGACCGTATTGAAAATTACCGTAGTTGGGTCGAGTGATGGAGAGATTGATTGATAACCGAATCTTTGTTTATCTAACCAACACCTAATACATGCAGTAATAGGAATAATTGTGCACCTGTTCCGGATATATGGAAAATGCTACTACCCTCATCATAAAGAAGGAGATAAAATTAAGACTATATAAACTATGGTAAATTGGTTGGTTGTGGCTGGCAGGAGAATCCAGGACGCTCGTCTCGTCCTATTTGGGACTCATCAGATGGATGTACCTGGACCCCAGTGATGTTGTTCCCACTGGGACTCGAATCTCGTACCCATCGCTTCAAACTCTAAGGCGTTATCCACTATGCCACGGAGGAACGAAGGACACTTCTTCTACAACATTTAGTATTTATTTCTGTTTATTGACAAACTTCTTATTCTCCGTTATTTTATTGGATCGAATTGTTCGACCTCTATTGGCATATGGGCTCCTATGTGGATACCTCGATATTGCCTGAATATTAATTATGATAAATTGGTTGGTTGTGGCTAGCAGAAGGTCGAACAATTCTATCCAACAAAACAACGGAGTATAACAAGTATGTCAGTAAATAGTAATGTATAAACTATGTTTCAAATTTGTGGAGTTACTTACCTGGTATGAAAATGGACAATAAATTATGTCGGAAAAGTTATTCAGTGAATAATACTGTTCCTTCACTGTATGGCAAGGGTTGTGGGTGCGCACTGCTGAGGAGTCCCATACTAGGACGAAACAGCTGTCCAGTGCTCCCAGGTTTCCTTTGTTCCTCCAACTGATGTCAGTTTACGATGAATAACAACTTGAAATATTTCTAAATCTCCACAACTCCCCCAAAATTCTAATAAACAAAGTGGGATTACAATCTACCATAGTGCTCAAGTTTTACTCCTATATTAATCGATCCAGGTACCGTTTCTTAAGCATCCCGAGAGTAAAATAATCCCCTACACGTCAAAAGTGACTGATAACCTACTTTTAGTCACGTCTAGGAAAACAGATCGCAGTAATGTGCAATTAGTAGCCGAGCAACGAGAAAGGTACACAATCATACAGTCGATACAGAAACTCCCAGGTAACTCTGGTTACGAAATCAATGGATTAAAATGAAGGCATGATAAAGTCAAAACAATCGTCAGTTAACGGGGGTCAAAAAAAGATTATTTTCTGCCTGAATGCGAAGACTACAGTAAAGCTTAGTAAACTAGAAAGACTTTATTTGCTTATTATCCTGAAGTAATGATGAACTATCTATTGCAGTTATTGAAACTCTGCTGTTTAATTAGGCATATATATCTTTTAGACAGAACCGCGTTAAGTGTACAGATATGACAAACTATTTGACTCACATGCTAATTATTTACAAGTCATCATCCATACCAGATTCTAAGTATTATTGCTAATTATATCTTTTAGCGCCTAAGAAATTCTTACTATACCTCAAGAGACATTTGACTAAACAAAGAATATTCCTTTCAATAACTTATTCAGTACCTACAGTTATGTCGATACTGTCTAATCTTACATCAAAAATATTCAGATTTCCTGAAAGTATACAGATGGGAAATCCCCTTCGAAGAAGTCTTGTGTGCGTGGTTATGTCAGAACCAATAAATTATTTCTGTACACATAAAGAAGGCTTGGACTTGTGTATGCCTATCGCTTCCGTAAATCTCAGAAAGCGTCAGACCCAATTATCACTGGAATTCAATTCAAAATTGAAGACTATCTAAATGAGTGCACGGCTTGCGTAATAAATAGTATAGATCTGTGGGAAACCCTAGACCTAGTTTACCTGCTTTCTGGCACTATTCAGTAAGGCGTATATCCAACCCCGATACAACTGAGATCCCGCCTGAGATTTGAATCCACGTCATACGGTGTTATGATCAGAGACGTCAACACTGAGCTATTCAGATCACGACTAACCTCCAGTAGAATTGGACTGTGTACATAGATTGGTCACTGGATGGCAACTAACTTCATTCTCTCTAGTCCGAAGTGCTCATCGAATCTCAGGCAGCACATAAATTCCGTTGGGGTCACAGATACGCCTTCCTGACGAGTGCCAACAAACACAGGGTTTCCTGGCGATTCCCTTTCAATGTGTATCGCAATGCTAAGCTGCCTAGTCTGGTGGATAAATTGCGAGATGAACAATAGAATTCTGTCAGCACTTCGGACTAGACAACAGGAAGTTGGTTACCCTCCAGTGATCAGTCAATGTGTCTTTGAATATATATTCACCAATAACGCTGTTTCTCATCAAGGTACGTAAATGGAAACTCAATTCTGAATAGCTTGATGTACATTATAAAGGCGGTGTCAGAAACAGACAGGTAAGATCAACACTGGATTCGATATTACTGCGTAAAACTCCAAGTTGCAACACCTCATTTCAGCACATCAAGCGAGAATGCACTGAGATGAAAGATAAAGAGATGAAGCAGTCAAAAGTGATAGAAAGTCATCAAAAGAAGATAAGGAATAATGAAGGAACACTGAGACTCGGTTCTACGGTTAAGATGAGGTTAATGTGTGGAAAATCTGCGGCATATCACCTAGATTCTGCAACCACTAGTTTCTGCTGCCACATGTACCCTAACCAGGAAGTGTACATTCCCTCTACATGGCTCAGACCAACAAGTAAAGACTTCAAGGTCATATGTTAAGTTTCATTTTGACCACTCCTAACCTTTTTCCCGCTAGAACTTACTTCAGCTGCTAATATTTCACAACCTGATGGAGGGTGACAAGGCATGGGTAACAAATACCCTAGTCATCTGAGTCTAAAAGGTTCCCAATCGATCAACTGATTTTCTTTTTCCTTCTCACTTAGGCACTAAATAACCTTTCGAATCTTCAGTTTCCTGATGGTTGTATTTTAAACTGAAATAAACATGTCTTAGTTGGGTTCCAACCCAGTGACTTCATGGAAATTTACTCACCAAGAAACCTTAAACTCTGGCTTCAATCCCTTGTCCCGTCGTTCAAGAACACTTTGGTGAGTTCGTACCAGGGTTTTAATGGTTCCCCAAATGATATCAATCCATGATGAATACCACCATGAAACTAATCAATCCACCCAAACTTTCATTCAAGCTGACAAAACTGAATGAAAATTAGAAGAAAATTAACAAGTGATTTTAATTCATGTCAAAGCCATTTGTCTGACTGAGAATTGAGAAGTATCGCTATTTTATCGCTTGTCTGCGCTGATGTAGTAAAAGTACTAATGGATATTCTCAGACTGACAAGTAATACTGAACAGTGCGGAAATATATCAAGGAAAACCAAGACGTGTGTGTCGTTCCATTGGGACTGACCAGCTGGATGTATTTGTTCCCAATGATTGATGTTGTCTCCACTAAGATTAGAAGTGAATACCAATCGCTTCAAACGCTAAAGCGTTATCCACTAGGTTACTGGGGTATAGGTCGAATTGCTCGACATCCTTGGAAGATGGGCTCATCTGCGGATGCCTCAAAACTGCCTGAATATTCATTATGTTACTGTTGATTTGCCGGCTAGCTGAGGCTAACAAAGAAGGTCAAGCAACTCAATGCAATATAACAACGGGAAATAAAACGTAATGCCTGTATCCTAGTGGCCTAGAGGATTACGGTTGGACGTTTGAAGTCTCACACCATCACTCACTGGGGTTTATGCACATCCAGCTTATGAGTCTCAGATAGGATGAAGCGTGCGTCCTGGATTCCACTGATAGCCATCAAATAAACTACTATTATTGTTATTTATTAATTGCCGCTTGGGTTCCTAGTGGAACATAGGACTTCAGTAGCACCTCACCATTTCACTGTCTTCTCTACACTCTTTTCCACCTGGCTCCACACATGCCCACAAGCTTTCATTTCTCCACCCCCCACCATAATCTCTTCTTTGTCACCCTCAGACACCCAGCTGGTCGTTCCCCTTTTGGGTTCAACTCGACAGCCTCGCCTAGCTTGGCGAGTAATGTCCTCAAACGGTCTTCTCAGTGTATGTCCAATCCAATCCATCTCCACTTTCTTCTTCTGCATATTTGTTAGGTGATGGGTTCTTGGTTGGTTCGTTGCTAGACCAGCGTCCCTTGTTGCTTATTCTTTCTGGCCATCTGATTTTGAGTATCGAGTGAGCGTAAGCGGCAGCTGTTGATGAATGTCTGTGGTTTCTTGAAAATACTTTACGTCTCTCAACCATCATACAGAAGCACTGACTCCCTTGATTGAAAATCCGGATCTTGTTCACGCTTTATGCTGAGTGCACTGTAGTGCAGTGCAGTAAATCTCCACAATGAATATTTTAGATTATTGAAGGAAGGCCAGTATTGTTGCCTTTCCGATTTTGGCTGGCTTTGACACCCCCATCTGTGTCTGTGCCGTCTGCAGTTGAAACGATGCAGCCTAGGTAGATGGGTAGCAGACAACTTCGTTTAGATTCCTCTTGTTGATGGTGATTGGTTGTTTTTGGCTGGGTATCTTCATCACCTGTGTCTTCTCTACGTTCACCTGAAGGAAGTCACGTCTTCCTTAGGTGCCCTGCCTCTTCTGTCAACCTGTTAGTTTCCACCTATACATCTTCGAGTTTGTGCACGACATCACACATAAATCATCATTGACAGAATCCAAATCTTCTCCTGGGGTCTATCATCGGTCAAACAGTGTGTTCTCAGCCTCTCACTGCTCACAGTTTCTTACATGATCCAGTCCAGTCCAGTTCAGTCGACCAAAATCACGAAGATCATCGATGATAGTAGGCAGCCTTGTTTTACTCCTGTCTTCACTTCAAGGCATCACTGCTTTCGTTGTGAAGCACTTGGCATGTAGCATCATGCAGCATAAAACTGCTATTGAATGAGGTTGATAAAGGTTCTTGGCACTGAAGTTGTTGTGTTGAAGCAGCAGCTGCCAAATTACTTTTCGATCAACGCTATCGAGGATTTTTCAAAGTCAATGAAATTGAGGCAAAGGCCTGACTGCCATTCTATGCTCTGTTCTATAACTAAACTATAACATATTCAGGCAGTATATCGACGCATCACTATAAGATTCCATCTGTCAACACAGTTAGCACAATTCGATCCAGTATAACAACGTTTAATTACAAGTATCATTAAATAAGTAAATATCAATGAAAAGTTTATACATTATGGAATGACATTCTTATGACAAATTTTTAGAAACTGGTAATATTCTGAGTAAAATTACTGCCCCCGTGAAATACTACTAGTGTATGTATAGAAACTTGCCATCACGAATTTATACCAAATTTACTGAAAAAACACTTGATAAATATCCGGTGATTCAACTATTTTTGAATGTAATAGACACCTGGGCTTAATGTTACTCCTTTACTGGGTATAACATTTCCAAGTCTAAGTTGAGCCACTACTACATTGAAGTCAAGTTCCTTTCTTAAGAATATTCACTTTAGTTAAGCTTAATTCTTTAGTCAAGAGATTGATCACCCACCTTTTACAATCGATAATTGATGTTTCCCTATTTGTAGACTCCTTCTTCTTTGTGAGGTGTTGATCATACATTAGTTCGTTGAATCAACTAGTTTCAATTTCACTGGATTTGTTAAAACCAACTGATTACACTTTATTGAATGCTTCAACTAGTAGTTCATAGTCTCTTTGATTTACTATCTTCATCAGTCTATATTTCTGTTGTTCAATGTCATTCCAGATACCAGCTAATTTCTTGATAATCCTGTGAAGTTCTTCTCTTAAACTTGACTGACTTGTCTGTTTGTTGGAATTGGAGTTTTCCAGATGATATTTAGGAATAATTTAGTTTTTTTTATGCATTGAATGTTGAAAAATATAATGATTTGTGCATTGTACTTCAGTCTGTGAAAGTCCTGTAAGTTTATTGACTAATCTTCGAACAAGATGATGATACGTTTCACTGATGTAAGCATAAAACATGGTCATTGTGGTACGGCACAATCCTATAGTAGATCTAGTTGGCTGTTGACAGTTCAAAGAAGTTGTCTAAGAGAACTCATGATAAATTTTTCCAGTAATATGTATTGATTGGTTTCACTCCCGTGCAACCAATTTCATATTGTCTAGTCATGAGTGTAGACCGAATTCTATCGATCATATTTGCAATGTGTCAACCAAGCTAGAAAGCTGAGCATCGTAGTACACATTAGTAGATGTTAGTTGGTTGGAGGCAATCGGCACGAAGCCCTGCTCAACCTAGGTTTCGTGCTTTTACGCACTCGTCAGCAAGGCGTATCCACAACCTCGACGGAACTGATGTCCCACCTGAGATTCGAACCCCCTCCTCCAACTAACTAACTAACTAGCATCTACTAATGTGTACCATGATGCTGAGCTTCTAGCTTGGGTGACACATTGCAAATATGATGGATGGGATTCGGTCTACACTCAGAACTAGACAACATGAATTAGTTGCACTCCTGTGAGCAATCAATACATGTAAGCCAGTCCTACAGGAGGTCAGTCGTGGCCCGAATAGCTCAGTGGTAAAGTCGCTGACTACGAGACTGGGTGACGCGTGTTCGAATCTCAAGCGGGATATCAGTTCCGTCGAGGTTGCAGATACGCCTTGCTGACGAGTGCCGGAAAGCCCGAAACCTTGGTCCAAGGCTTCCTGCCGATCGCCTCCAACCAACTAACATCTATTAGTGTTTTAAAAATATATATGTGAATAAGCTTTACTAAATAAACTATAATAACTAGTTTTAACATACTGATTTCTGATAAGTTATTCCCGTTTTTGATATATTTGACATATAAGTCAACGTATTCAACCAATCTTCTTCCAATTTCTTATGATTATACATATTCTTACAATTTTTCAGTCGATTAGCAAGTTCTTTATTATCACGAGTAATGCGTTTAACTTCTTTCAGTCTTTGCCTTGCATTTAAACTAGATTTAGAAGAAAAAAATTGAGATGAATGCATCTGGAAAAAGAAAAGATAACAAAAAAAGTCTCTCATCAATGCAGAAATCAATCTAACCTTTTAGCAATATAGTGATTTTGATAGTCTGAAACATCAGTTCGATGTATTTCATGCATTCTTTTCAATAAACGATTATTCTCCTCTTCTATTCTACATAAATTTTCTTTTTCAATCTATTTTGCAATATAAATGTGTAATTATTCATTTAATGTGAACTAATTTGTTGATTGAAACTAATTTTACCATTTAGTTCAATGTTCAATTGTTTTTGTTTTAAACAATCAACTAAATGACTTACTCGATGCTTTTTAGAATTTAAATGAATCAATTGAAATGTTTTAGGTGCTGTTGTATCCACTATTGGCTTCATTTCAAATAACTGAATGACAACAATATAAAATATCAACAAAAATGATTGTCATTTTTCCACTGAAATTTATAATTTCATATATTCAATCATTTATCAGGAAGATAAACTCAAAAGGAACTCATTCCTAATATTTTATCAACAGATTATACACAGTTTGAAATATCCTCTTTTTTATGAAGTCTTTCTAATGAATGAGTAAAACTGTAGCACTAAGTGACCCTAAAGGTCACCCTTGTAACTAAAAAAAACAACCAATCACACTTTGATATTTCAGCTGGGAAGTTAGTTTTTGATGAAACAATGAACTGTAATAGGTTTTCTCAGCTGTTGTTCAGGTGGCATTTTAAGTGACTCGTAAAACGTCAATTCCAACCACACCATGCCACCAAGAAAAAAATTACAGAATAGCATGTTGCTCTTGACCTACAGGAGATCTTCAATGAAACTCTGGCAAACACTAAACATCTGAGAATAATTCTATGCATCCAAAGCCATATATATATATATATATATATATATATATATATATGTCTTTTTTCATGAGAATCTCTCAAGGCCATTTTCAAGGGACTACAATGAACAGGCATCAAGAATATACTCATAGAAGTTGATTAACATGGGCCACTGGAAACCAGTCTGGTGAAGGAAGTCGGGCTTGGTTATCCTGAGTTTGATGCCACATGAGATGGCAAGTACGTGATTTTTGGGTATCGCAAAAGAAGATGAAATACCTAAAGAGTCCTCTCAACTTACCAGCTGTTCCTTGGTTGATGATCATCACTGAAAAAAGGACTGATTTTAGGGTATATTTTTCAACAGGGATTGACATTCGTTGGAGAACTGTTGAAAGCCTGGGACCATTAGACAAGTGTCTCGCTGAAGTACGGTACTCCACAGCAGTACGCTCCAATGATCCTGCCAGGACTTTCATGCTGCACAGTGAATGTATCAACCATTCGTCCACTGGGTTGCAGTTCACTGGTTCATAGTTTCCAACTCCTGTCAATTCGCCACTCAATGCGACTATCCCCCAAGGCCTTCAACTGGAATCCTCTTTAGTTCTTATTGGTTGACTCCAAACTTCACAGGATAGTTGCACTATGTCGCCGACTTACAAACGTAGGAAACTGTGGACTAGTGAAATCCAATCCAGTGGCTGAATGGTTAACACGTTCGCTGACAGACGTGAACGTAGTGATTTCGATCGCTGGTGATGTCTTCGATGCGTACTGGTAAGGAGTCCTATTCTCGGAGGAAACAGACACCCAGTGCTACCAAGTTTTCAGATATTCTCCAACTGGTGTCAGTCTTCGATGAATACTACTTTGAATTGAATAAAATCCCCGCAAAACTTCAAATTAAAGGATTTATGGAAAATCGAACATGTTAACTATTTTTCCGGGATGCTTTATGTTTATCTGTGGTTGCTAAAGTAAGATAGTAAAAACATAATGGCAAGAACATCCAGTTTCCGGTTGTTCGTTTTCTTTTCTCATCCCTAGAAAGTTCATGAAATCTGTCACCGTTTCTTTTTCCCATTTCTCTCGTTAGTTAGTTGATTGAAAGGTCATCACAACAACTACAGCCATTATTATTATTACTATTGTTCTTCATATGGTTAGTTGGAATTTTTGGTTCTGCAAACTTTATCTTGGTAGAAAGTAAGTGACTTGTAAATTTAATAAAAGATGATTCAGCAAGGAAAATTTTCTTTTTGAAGAATCATTTTCAAAAGTTGTACATCGTAATCATATTTAGAACTATATATATATATATATATATATATATATATATATATATATAATATATATATATATATATATATATATATATATATATAACCACCAATGGCTAATCGGTCAATAAAACGTCATCCAAAATTGTTGATATGATTACAGTGAATAAACAGAAATAACTGAGGCAAAATCAGAGATTGGATGTATCTCTTTGGAACACAAAGAGAAGGATTGTAGTGTTGGATTGCCAGAGCTTCTGATGTGTTTAGGTGGCGAATACACACTGGCTTCGAAATATCTGACTTCGCTTTATGAATGACTTTGAAAGAAGACTCTTGTGGAGCACAGTGACCAGAGATAACCAACTACCCAAGAATTGAGCTGTCGACAGCCTCACAATGTCCTGTAGACAGCCATACAAGATAGTGTTCTGAGATGCGTCTAAATAGGAAACGGTTTGTGCGGTTTATGTAATCAGCTTCACAAAAGCAGGTGAATTGGTTAACACACACGGAAGTGGTCAAAAGCTGTAGTTTTATCCCTTACAAGAGCTCTACTTAATGAGAACGTATTTGTTTGTTACGTAATTATATTTGTCAAGTTTCTTAGTTTCTTCGATTTTGGGTTGGTTTTCTACACCAGAATACCGTCAAACGAGTTTTACCAACCTTTAACTCACTCTTTTCACGTATATGTGCTTACCGTTTCCTACTGACTGGTATCTGTTTACTAAGTTATGGTTTTATGATTTCCTTCCTATAGATTAGTAAATGAAATATTCATATACGTATATCTATACAAAAGGCGTAATCGAATTTCATACTACTGCTGACAACGAAAGAATAGGTGATTCTTATCAAGGAATGTTTTCTTTCACTTTTATCGTGTCGTCCTACTTAAGACTTGTCAGCTGGATATACCTAGACCCAAGTGAGTGATGTTGTTCACACTGAGACTCGAACCTCCTACCCATTGCTTCAAACGCTAAGGCGTTATCCACTATGCCACGAGAAACGATGGCCACTTTTTCTACAACATTTAGTAGTTATTTCTGTTTATTGACAAACTTCTTATTCTCCGTTGTTTTATTGGATCGAATTGTTCGACCTCTATTGGCATATAAGCTCCTATGCGGGTGTCTCGATATTGCCTGAATGCTAATGATGGTAATTTGTTTGGTTGTGCCTAGCTACCCATTGTATAAAAAACGGCTATGGTGCCTCCGTGGCATAGTGGATAACGCCTTGGCGATGGGTATGAGGTTCGAGTCTCAGTGGGAACAACATCACTCACTGAGGTGCAGGTACGTCCAGCTGACGAGTCGCAAACAAGATGAAACGCGCGTCCTGGATTCTTCTGCTAGTCACAACCACACAAATTATCATCATTAACATTCAAACAGTATTGAGGCACACGCATAGGCGCTCATATGTCAATAGAGGTCGAACAATTCGATCCAATAAAACAGCTAAGAACTAGAAGTATATCAATAAGTAGTAATGACTATAGTACTCGTTTACTTCCTTGTAAATTAACTTTGAGCACATAAACGCAATCAGAATTAGAAATGATCAGTGTATGTAATCTCTTATTAGGAACAGCATCACTTACTGGGAGGCAGGTGCATCCAGCTGACGAGCCTCAAAAACGACGAAACATGCTACCTGGATTCCACAACCTCAATTACGACAATCTTGTCAGTCAGTATGCCTGTGTCTAGTAGTGATGTCAGTTGGAGGTTTGCATTGAGGCTATAGTAAATAATTCATTTACCAATCTTATGCATATTTTCACCTAGTCTACCAACCAATAAGAAAGATGATGAATGACAGAAAGGTCAGAGGTCAAGCAGAGGGACAGCCAACAGGAAAATCTATACAGTCAATGACACAACAATCAAAGGAAACAGCTAATCACAGACCACCTTGTCAAGGCAAGCTACTAAATCACTCACGTAGAAATATTGACAGCTCACTTCATACTGAAGTTAGTGCTGATGATGTCGTCTAGGAGAAAGTCGATGAAAGCTTCACGATTAAACAACCCAGCTCAGAGTACACAATACAACCAAGACCATCCACCTGAGCTACAAATATTCTGCATTATTTCGAAATTATAAATAACCTTGTTTTATAGAGATAACCACTAACAAAACGTTAAGCAACTCAACTGACAGCAAAAACCACATTAATTCCTTCCCTACCAATCCGTATGGATATGTAACTAATCTGCTTAGCAGAAGGAAATCTTATCCACTGGACAGAAATTTTGTCTTCTACGT
Source organism: Heterobilharzia americana (assembly GCA_944470555.2). Lineage (NCBI taxonomy): Eukaryota > Metazoa > Platyhelminthes > Trematoda > Strigeidida > Schistosomatidae > Heterobilharzia > Heterobilharzia americana. The sequence goes on from OX104127.1 coordinate 156,920,999, forward strand.
ATCTAGCTTTCAGATTTGGCAATCTACGCAAAGTTTGAAAATATGTTCAACTAACTTAAGCCTCTTGTTTTGAATTCAGATGATAATAGTGGATAGAGCTCATCAGTTCTCCAAAGGTCATTTGAGATAGAAAAAGCATTTTAATGCTCAAACACTCCAGAGCTTTGAAGGAACTACGACTAAATTCAGATATTACCATGCTCAGATCTGATAAAGATTTCGGAAGTCGTGATCACGAACAGAAGCGATTGTTTATGTAAAATGTTCTCTATTCTTGATGATCATAATAAAATCTGTCGTACTGATTCTACAGAACATGTCCAAGTATTACAGGGTACAGTGTTACCTATTCTAATAAAACTCCTTAGTTTAAACAATATCACTATGAATAAAATCGACACAATAAAGCCAAAAGTATTCAAATTCCTACATCTGTATAGCCTAACCAAAATACATAAACCGAATTTTCCTTTTCTCCTTATTTTGACAATGCATAGATCACCAATACATAAACTCTCTCAGTGGAGGGTACAATTATTAATCTCAATCAGAAGACAAACCTGTTAGTATATCTTAAAAGATACATTTGATTTAGTTGACTATCTTGACGGTATTAGTCTGTGTAATAAAACTATGTTTATTGTCCCCCGGTCAAAACAATTGACATCTCCACCAGAGGCTTGTTTGTACCCCTTTTAGCATATATTTATATATCAAATGTTGAAACACTATCTGAGGTCTTAATTGAAAATTTTTCATTAAATAAAAGTTACATATGAATGATATCTTAATCATAAACAATGATCCACATGGTGCTACTTCCCTTTTGAATCAAATGAACGTAGTACAGACTGGTATTATCTCTAACAAGTGTACAAGAGAATAATAACTGCCTATCTTTCCTAGACGTATTGATCAATCGACAGTAAGATGGGTCAATAAAATGATCCATTCACAGAAAGCCTACTTGAACTGGGCAATATTTGAACTATTACAGTTTCTGCTTATTCCAATACAAACAAGGCTTAGTTATTTTAATTGAATTCAACAATATACACAGTTGATACTTTGGAAGATGAGACAAGATTACTGACGGACAACAAGTAGCCAACAAAGTTTACTAGTCCGTATAAAGTGGACAGAACATTTGGAAATACTGTCGACTCTGTGTCTTAGAAAGACGTTTCCATAAAACTACCATACATTGCCTATGCAAATAGCTTGATAGTCAGAAACAGAATTAATGCTACCATTGTGAATGTATTTTAAAGTTTGTTGTGGCATTAGTGATCAAAAACAATTTGTCATCACATAAAACCTTCCTTGGTAAAATGTGGCCATTTTACTCATCTTCATTCTTATTTCAACCTTCAATAAATGACAAGTATGTGTGTGACCGAATTGTTCGAAATGATTTGCGGGAATACATTACACCATTCAAACAAATTACAACTTCTTATTGCCTTATAAGAAATAATTACATTATTCACTTGAGTCCTACGTTTAGCTAATTTTCTCTGTTATCTGCACACTTATATCTTTCTGCAATACAGGATACATCTGAACATGGCCTTATACACAATCGATTAGAGTACGGTAAGATGAAATGCTATATGAATTGGTTGTTGTTGTCAAGTCCTTAGTACTAACCGAATTCTATTTGTGATTTTGTAATGTGGTCACCAATCTAGGAGGCTCATCATAGCGGTGAACTTTGATGTATATCTCCTCCTTGTCCATATTTGTCACCAAAGTGTATCTGTAACGTCGAAGGAGCTGATGTTTCCATTGAGATTCGATAGAATTTGATTGATCAAGTCATGAATTTGAATACAGGGAACATGGTTTATGCTTTCAAGGCAATGCTTATAAACACAGTGAAACCTGTCTAAACAAATCCAGTACTTGTGTTCAACAGAAGTTTGTACATATCCTCTTCTCTCTTCTACTCATTCATATAGACCAACCCATTGTAAGCGAAATATAACAATTGCATTTCTCTATGTGAAACTTGTTTTACTCTCTCTTATTATTGTATTTGTGAGTCAATGGATTAATGTTTCACGGAGCATTGTTTCACAATTTCCTCTCCCTCGATTTGGCGTCATAGGTGATGCGTACTCTGTTCGGGTCCCCATGGGAACACCATCCATTTCTGAGGAGCAGGAACATCTAGCTGACAAGGCCCAAAGGGAAAGAAGCGCGATAGCCACCAAGTAGGCCCTCTTTCTCTCTCCTTGTATGTGTCTGTGTTTAAACACTTATGGCGCATTAATGGATAATTATCAAACCTTTTGCTAAGAAGAATTTTGGTGATTTCATAAAAAGGCAGCACCTAACAAAATGCTTCAATCATGAAAATACTATTAACAGTTATCTATAAGAATACTACAATTCAACTTACTGCCCTTCTATGAATATTTTGATATCTCAGATCAAATTTTTTCTGAAGAGGTTTATTTTGACAAGGTTTAACAGAATAATGCAAGCTATGCATATTTGAATTATATTCAAATGTATTGTTGTTGGAGAGGACAACAAAGAAGAGCAGAAGGGAGAAAAAGGTGAGCTGTAATGATATACTCAGATTGCAACAAATCACCTTTTTGGGATCCTTAATTCACACGTGATCTAAAAGATAAAAAATAACTCCTAATAACAAGTACTTCTCAAGGTTTATGTTACATCTTTATCAGGAGATATAATGAACACTTTGACGATACTTGTTATATCAACCAAAAACTTGAAAATGTGAATCTCAGAGAAGTGTCGTTGATCATAATATTTTATTTATTACCTTTAAAGTCTTTTTACTTATAATCTAATTGTTAAGATTGTTGCATAGATCGGTTCAAGAGCTTTCAATTAACCCTTCACTCACTTCTGTATGACTTGTATTTCGGAAAAAAATTGAATGAGACTCCTCAGCGGTGCGCACCCACAACCCCACCAGGGATCGAACCCGCGGCCTTCAAAATTCAATTGAACTAGTGCTCATTGGTGACTAGCTTCGAGAGGTATTCCCGAAGTTCCAGTGAAAAGTCATGACCGGTGGGGGCAAAGCCAGATGGTCATGAGGACAGTTACTCAACGATGATATTGGGTGGCGGTCGCGTTATGTCGTGAACTGACAGAAGTTAGAAATATAGGCCATTGGATTCCGCCGAACCAGTGGCTCAATGGTAACATGCTGGCCACGGAACCTGAAGGTGGCTGGTTCGATCCTTGGTAGAGTCGTGGGTGCGCACTGCTGAGGAGTCCCATACTATGACGGAACAGCTTTCCAGTGCTCCCATATTTCCTTTATTCCTCTAACTGATATCAGTCTACAATGAATAACAACTTGAAATTACTATTTATTTATTTATTAGTGTACTTGTTATTCTCCGTTGTTTTATTGGATCGAATTGTTCCACCTCTATTGGCGTATGGGCTCCTGTGCGGGTGCCTCAATATTGCCTGGATGGTAATTATGATAAACTTATGATGAGTTGTGATCAAGTAATTTTATACTAGGTGATGATTGAAGGTGAGGTGAAAGCCTGGACCACAGCCGTATTCGAACCAGCGACGGCGGTTAAGACTGTCATCTCACCTTCAATCATCACCCAATATAAATACTAGTTTGCCAAACTATGGCTGTCTCAGATAGTCAGATGATAAAGTAATTTTAGTCATATATACAGACGAATCCAAACTTCTGAAATATACGGACAATACGCACCTGACTTCGCACTCCGGTGTTGATGGTTGGGAGGGTATAGTTACGCGTGAACTGAACATAAGAATCTGAGCCGGTATATTCGAGACCAATCACGTCCAAGGTCAGCGTTAGTAATGAATCATATGTTCAGGTCAATCACAACCACATATGGTTATAACAAGTTAGCGATAGGATTAAGCCAAGAATATGACAATATCATCCTACATCTGGAGATAATGAAATATTGACAGATACGTTACAACCTTTGACTACGATTTTCTGTCTGTAGTTTCTTCAATGCTTATTTTAAGGAAAGTAAGAGTATAAAAATATGAAGACGAAATATCCACAATTTAACTTAGTAGTAGAACCGGACAAAATGAACATATTGTTGTAATCCGTCTTCATAATCGTAATACTTAATGCCTCATGAGACTGACTATCCAAAACCTCCTAATGAACATTTACTTACTATGCCTTGTTCTCTCATCTTTTCTACTACTCAGATACTGACTACAATTATTAAAAATTTATAAGGAGAATACTTCTTTGAATCTATAATTTGTCCCATAGTAATTTATAGAAATTCTATTTTAAATTTGTTGATTTGATGTATGCTACCTGATAATGTTTCGAGCATATATTATCACTGCTCACAATCATATCAATGCAATCACACTACTTTCTATAGTTACGTCATCTCATATACTGGTAGGAATATCTCCTATGCATCCCTGGTATAGATGTTGCGTCATTACTACTACATGTGTTGGGTGTTGGTTCATTCGATGAGTAAAGATTCAGTAATCAATCTCTTTATATCTCCACCTAATTATAGTGCACTTAAGTACAGTGGTTGTATCCCACCCTATTGTGTGGTTGTGTTTAATTCATGGATTGTAATAGCCAAGTTACTTTCTAGATTATTGATTTTATTCGGGTCTGTCATTCTATATTTAGATAAATTTCTATGTTCCACTATTCTAACTGACCCCGATCGGCTAGTTTCACCTATGTACTTTACCTGACTCATAGTCATTACATGGAATTTGATAGATTAGTTATTATAGCCTGTAATGCCCCATTGTTTATTGGATCAAAGTGACTGGCTACCATTAGAATATGAGGTTTTGTACGGAGACCTCAATATTGCCATTATTCTCAATCTTGATATTAAGAAGAGATAGTGGATAGCATTCGAATCATCTCAGTCCAATCAATGACGGAAAATTACAAGGTATAATATCTAAACTATATTATACCCATTGTACAAGGAATGGTTTTCTTGACTCAGTGACCCAGACTGTAACATTCTGTCTTATGAAGCGACTGGTTCTGTATTCCACTCTCTGTGAGGACAAAATCACTAGGGAAAAGAGAGGGGAAGGTATATCCAAGTAACGACTTCAATATATGACTAAATGTTCTTGGTGGATTTCACTACTAGCCAAATATTCATCCTTAATATTGAAATATATTTTCTAGTGGAGCAGTGAATGTAATGTATTCTGGAGTAAGAGAACTCATAGAGATATTGTTGAGTCAGTTACTTGTGATGAAATACTTTCATATTGGTCATCTTTAGGAATTCTAATATTCTTATTCAGCTGATGACGCCTGGTCATCTGAAATCTCTATAAAGTAGTATATTGTAAGTTTTCACTGAATTTTACGGTTATAATTCTTCGGCTATCTTATATTATTTGATAACTGCCGCAGAAAACTATTTATTTTCCCAGAATTGACTCCATACTCAGAAGATGATCAGAAAGACAACCTAGAATACTTTTAAAAAATTTCCCTGTCGAAACGATGTACATTAGATGCACATAGACCGTCGTGTTGATCATAAAAGTATCAGGTTTAATTTTTTTTTTGAGGGAGTTGTGGTGTATTTGGAAATATTTCAAGTTGTTATTCATTGTAGACTTACATCAGTTGGAGGAACAAAGGAAACCTGAGAGCACTGGACAGCTGTTTCTTCCTAGTATGGGATTCCTCAGCAGTGCTTACCCCACAACCCCACCAGGGATCGTGAGCTAACAGAAGTTGGAAATATGGACTATTAGATTCCGACCCAGTGGCTGGCTCAATAGTAACGTGCTGGCCATGGAACGTGAGGGTCGCGGGTTAGATCACTGGCAGGGTCTTGGGTGCGCACTGCTAAGGAGTCCCATACTAGGACGAAACAGCTGTCCATTGCTCCCATGTTTCCTTTGTTCCTCCAACTGATGTCAGTCTACAATGAATTATTATTATATTATTATTAGTCCCTTGGGTTCTTAGTGGAACATAGAGCTTCAGTAGCACGTCTCCAGTGAACTCTGTTCTCTGAGATCTTTTGAACCTGGTTCCACGACAGCCCACTAGCTCTCATTTCCTCCCCTCACGATCTCCTTCATGTCAACCTCTGACGTCCAACTCGTCACTTCCCATGGGGGTTCCACTCGACGGCCTGACGCATGATATCCCCAGTCGGCCTTCTCAGTGTATGCCCAATCCATCTCCACTTCCTTCCAGTGCATATTTGTTCAGCGATAGGTTGTTGGTTGGTTCATTCCCAGAGCTCCTTGTTGCTTATAGTCTACAATGAATAACAACTTTAAATTTTTTGCCTACAGCTAATGCGAGACATCGTTCATTTGCACAGTATACATATTTCCCTAACTTACAGTAGCTTACTTACAGTAGTAGTGGTTATGATTGGTTAGTGACTATCTTATAGACTGAGGTCAAAAGACGAAGTTGTCTATTCAATGACTGTATACATGTTATTCAGTATTACTTTGAGACGGGAAATAGATGTTGATGAAATCAAATAGTCACCTATATACACTAAATGTTAGTAAGGTCAAATGATTTTAATTTGACATCTAGTTAATAAATAGTCAAGCAAAAGTAGTATAAAGATGTGGAGGTTATCAATAAATTTCTACTAATAAAATGTAAAACTTCACTCTAATCTTTTCTACTACCAACACAATAACTTTTGAATGAATTTCAAATGTCTAGCATGAAAAAAAGTCCCTGTTAAACGCTCCAAATTTGCTTCAAGGGTCAGTCAAGTTATACTTCATAATCAATTTGTCTATCTTAAGGCATTATTTCATGTTACAATTTAGCTTCATTTTTCATAGTGTTCAGCGTTGGTCATTAGATTAAGTGTGAAGTTTGAGATTTTCGAAGAAACTTTATAGAAATTTTAGTAATAGATTTTTAAGCTTTAATAAGGAGATTTACAACCAGTGACTTAGTATCAGTTTATTATATTGAATTTAAAGGCTGATTTTTCACACCTTATTATCATAATTTAATTGTGAGATTGTGTCAACAGGAAAAGCAGCTAATTGATACAGTGAATTTGTTCAAAAGTTTGGCGTATAAACAAGCTTGGATTAAACTTTGGTACGAAAATTTGGCATGTAATCATTTGATTTCAGACATGTTGTGACTTACACAAACTATACTTTTTTTCTGAATGACTCCATTATCAAGCTGTACAATAGTCGTATTTATACTCGATAAAGTGACAGATAATTACACTAAAAAGAGACTTAGTCAGTCAATATGCAAAATATACAATCGGTGTAGGTGGTGGTGGTATTTGTTCAAGTGGAAGAGATAGAAAATGGGTCATTGACAAAGGAACGATTTGATAATGTACTAAATCAAACTATTGATTTACTCTAAATTACACCGTAAGCAGTGAATGGTCTGCCAAACTACGGCTATCTCAGATAGTCAAATATAGTAAGAAACAGAATTCCCTGGTATTTGTAAAATTGTACCATTTATAATAATGGAAAGAAAAACTGATCACTTATAGGTTGATGAGTAAACTGAGCATTAATCTTCTCTGTCATACTTATTATTTACTTATTATTTGTCCGTTGGGTTCCTAGTGGAACATAGGGCTTCAGTAACACATCTCTATTGCACTCTGTTCTCTGCAGTCTTTTCAAACTGGCTCCACGACAGACCACAAGCTCTCATTTCTTCCTCACACCATCTCCTTCATGTCAACCTCACCTCGGACGCTCAACTCTTCGTTTCCCATCTAGGGTCCACTCGAGCAACTGGCCTGGCACGTGATGTCCCCAGTCAGCCTTCTCAGTGTATGCCCAATACAATCCATCTCCACTCCCATCTGCATATTTGTTGAGTGATAGCTTATTTGTTGGTTCGTTGCAAGAGTTGCTTGTTGCTTCTTCTTTCCGGCGTTCTGATCTTCAGTAACAAGCCAGCGTAGGCAGTTGTTGATGAATGTCTGCAGTTTGTTGGAAATGCTTTTCGTAACGCTCCAAGTTTTTGAACCATATAGAAGCAGTGACTTGACATTGGTGTTGAAAATCCGGATCTTCTTCACACTTTAAGCTGAGTGCAGAATACCTCCGCGCTGGTTTCAGGTTAATCAACGCTTGTCTTGCTTTTCCGATCCTGACTGGCTTGGACATCCTCATCTATGCCACCCTCGCCTGTAGTTGAAACAGAACTATCTAGATAGGTAAGAGAGACTATTTCCTTTAAGTTTCTCCCGTTCATGGTGCTTGGTGTTTGTTGTTGGTGATGGTGATGTTAATGGTTGGGTATCTTCATCACCTCTGTCTTCTCTATATTCACTTGAAGTCTCGTCTTCGCTGCCTCTTCTATCATCTTGTTAGTTTTCGCCTGTAGATCTTCAAGTTTGTGTGACATTAGACACAAGTCATCAGCGAAATCCAAATCTTCTAGGATCTTTTCATCGGTCCAGCCAGCGTATGCCCATCTTCTTGCTTCTCACTGTTTGCTACATGATCCAGTCCACCACAATCAGGAAGATCATAGGTGATAGTAGACAGCCTTGTCTTACTCCTGTCTTCACTTCAGAGACAACACTGAGCTTTCCATTGTGAAATACTTGGCATATGGCGTCTTCACATAGTTGTTGAATGAGGTTGATAAAAGTTTGTGGTATTCCGTAGTGTTGAAGCAGTTGCCAAATCACTTGTCGGTCGACGCTGTCAAAGGCCTTGTCAAAGTCCATGAGGTTGAAATAGAGGGTTGACTGCCATTCTATGCTCTGTTCCATGATGATGTAAAGCGTTGCAATTTGGTCCGCACATAATTTGTACTTTCTGATTCCAGCCAGTCAGCCTGTTCCGGTCGTAGTTTTGAATCCAGTGCATCCTTTAGTCTCTCCAGGATGATGCGGCTTAATATTTTGCTGGCTTGGGGTGGACAGGAGCGTGATTCCGCACCAGTCCTTGCAAAGACTTAGGTCGCCCTTCTTCGGGAGTTTGACAAGGTAAGCCTTCTTCCAGTCAGTGGGTAGGTACTTTTCCTTCCTTCCAGACCTTCTGCAGTAGTGGTGTGATGTGAGCATATCCGATGTTGTCCCTGCGTCTGCTCTCAGTACTCCTGATGGGATTCCATCTGTTCCTGCTGCTTTACCGCATTTCAGTAGCCTTATGGAGTTAAGGACTTCGACTTTTGTTGGGGGATTTATGTTCACTTTTAGTTTTGTGGCTGCAGGTGGTATTTCTGTACTAAGTGCATGTGGTGGTCGATTCAAGAGCTTTTTGAAGTGGTCAGCACATCGTTTCCTTTGTTTCTCTTCTTTGGTATTTATATTTTCCTAACCATCTTTTATTGGTTTCATCAGTGTTGATCTCTCCCCTTCCATATAGTAATCTGGTTATTTGATACATTACTGTCAGTCTCTCCTACCCGGAGCCTGTTCTGCTTCACTTGCCAGTGTGTCATGGAAGTGTCTTTTGCCTTTCCAAGCACTCTTCTTCACTTATTTGTCCAGTAGAGTGTTTTATACGTTGTACTCAGCTCCTCTTCCGTTGTTCATCCTTGCACTGGTCTATCTTCTGCTTCACCATCTTCCTCTGCTCTATCAGCTTCCATGTGTCCATCGAGATCCATTCCTTATCTTCTTTCTTCTTCCTTCCTAAAACGGTCATGCAGGTTTCTTTCCACACAGCTTTCAAAGAGTTTCAGTGCTTATTCACACAGGTTTCTCCAGGGATGTTGCTCGATATCCCCCATTTTGTCTTGATCGCTGCCGTGAAGATGTCTTTTGTAGTTTCGTCCTTCAGTTTTCGGTTGCTGAACTTGAACTGTGGTCTGTCACCAACTTCCTTGAAGGCTTTGAACTTGATTTTGAGGTTAGGTTCCCTGCACTAGATAGTGGTCTGAACTTACATCTGCTCCCTTTCTTGACCTAGTGTCAAGTAGGCTGCGTCTCCACTTTCTTCACATTTGAGATGAAGTCGATCTGATTTTTAGTGTGTCCATCTGGTGAAATCCATGTCGCTTTGTGAATATCTGTGTGCTTGAACACAGTGCCTCTAATCACCAAATCGTTGAGTGCACAGAATTTTGCAAACAATTCTCCATTCTCGTTCATTTCACCAAGCGCTTCTCAACTCATTGTTAGTTTTCTTCGTATGTTGTCCTCTCCGAGTTTGGCATTCATGTCACCCAACCCATTAGAATGAATTTGATGTCGCCAACTGGTGTGGTGTATTGTCCAGTACTGATTGCAGTTGTCTGTAGAATTCCTGCTTCTGCTCTTCATCTGCATTATTTTTAGGTGCGTAGCATTGTATGATTGTGACCTTCCTTCCTTTTGAGTTGAACCTTGCTGTCATGATCCTGGAAGAGATTGGTTCCCACTTCATGAAGGCCTTCGATGCTGTTTGGGACATCATGATAGCCACTCCACAACTCAGTGTGCTCGTTGTTGTCATCTGGGTGACCGGAGTAGATTATTGATTCTCCAGTTGACAGTTTGGAGACTCCACTCCCATTCCACCAGCTTTCGCAAATTTCTAGCACTTCAATGCGATACCTTCTCATCTCCTTTGCAATCTGGGCTGCCTTGCTAGGTTCAAACACAGTGCGAACATTCCATGTCCCCACGTTTACTTTTGCTTTCATCGAGAGAAGACACATCGGCCCGGTCAATTGGCTTCCCGATGGCTTTCACCAACCGGCGTCATTTAGTCGCCCTGATTCCAGAGAGGAATAATTTCGTTTTTATTTTTTTATATTATTTTTGTGCTTTGAAGTTTCTTTAGAGGTTGGATTGGTTTTATGGGGTAGGGTTGCTAGCCCTATGCCCAACCTTCTATCTTCACCCGGGCTTAGGACCGGCTAGTAACTAATGAACTAGTTAACCAGGCGAGGTTAACGTAGGGCAATATTAGAAATAAATAGTTGAAAACCACTGGTTCAATTACTCAAAAATGATTACAACTGTAAATAATCTCACTTTTCATCGTCTTCAAAGTTACTGAAATCATTTTATTCCTCATTTGTCCTCTTCCGCCGCATATCGCTTATGTTTCTGTTCTACTGGTGATGTTTTCTATCTCATTTTGTTACAAAGTGTGCTGGTTTCAGGATTCTATGTGCTTCAATCCGCCTGTTAATTTGCCATAAATCAACTTCTTTGTGAATAAAAGAAATATTTTTCAACTTCAGATGACTTTAACGTATAAACTTATCGGCTAGCAGACTACTAAACGGTTTGTTTAAAACTTGAGAATTCATGTAACCTCTAAATAATACGGTTTTAAGTTATCACACTTTACAAATGGAAACATGTGTTCTAGGGGAATAAAAAACCTAGTTGGTTATTTAAATCTTTGCTTAGGTGGGCTTCAACATCACTGTGTCATGTGCAGTGTTCCCTACCCCTTAACATTAAAAAAGAGAACGGTAACTCTTGCTGATGTCTAATGGGAGTCAGATGTTATCACAACTTTAAATAGTGTATTTTGAGGTGTACTGTATGGGCAGATTTAAAACGAAATATGTGAGCAGGGAATAATCAGAGATTCACGAATAAATTTTTACATCGTATACAGTGGTGGTTTTCTGGTTATCGATACGATCTTTTCAGCTTCCCAGTGATTGCATTCTTATTTCATGTTAACAAGCAAGTAGTTATACAAGCTGACTAACATCTTTAGTTTTTTAGTGATGACCTAATGAAACACTGATCGCTTTGTCGTTTGTCTTGATTATTATATAGGTAAAGTTCTAGATACAAGCATAACTTAAGTGTAATCAGAAAGGAACTATAGTCCGATAATCATTTATCACTCTGACCCACCCACTTAACCTACATCGCCAAAACACCCTATTCAAGCCGATCGCATTCTTGCCGAGAAACTGAGATACTGATGCTTTGACTAAATATTTATTTCAATAAATCTCTTCTTGAGAAAACACCTGAACAGCTTTAGTATACACATCTCAAATAAATGACTGAATACATTCCCTGTCATTTCAACTGGTAATCCTACTTGATTTATCTAACCAAATTTCAGTTACCAGTACGGATGTCGAACATCAACTACTGTCCGTAAGTTCGTGTATACACTTGTTCAACGAATAACCAAACGATGATGTTTGCAAAGCAACTTGACAGAATTCGTTTCTATTGAAGCCTAAGTTTCCTAATTCAATATTAGTTTCAAGGGAAATTTGTAGGATTGAAATAAAGCCCCTAGAGTGTGATGAATACGAATGTCGTCTGCAATCATTACCGTAGCAGTAAAAATTCTGGCTGAAAAATGTGTTACCAATAATATAGGTAACTTATTGTCTAGTGCAAGTCAAAAGTAAGACTTTGTACAGAAGGATAATTTCTACAATGGAACTCGATCAATGAATGCAACAACCTCTTGAAAATCGGTTGCATATCCTGCCTAACAGACTTTCTTCGATATCAGTTGTGTTGAAAAACTAAGAAGTGTTTGTTCACTTACATTAAGAATTTACAGAAAACTACTAACAAGATTATTTATCAAAACTTCGACCAGGTAGGTGTTGTTAGTGTAGGTTATAGGAAATAATTAAACATTAACTCGTGGGAGATGCCAGACGAATAATTTCTATGCAGTGAATAACTAACCGCAATATTTGCATTCCTTATAGCCTTCCCATCTTGCACGTAGCGCCCTCTTCTCCTAAAATGCAATAAAACCGTCAACAGAAACAACTAGAAAGATATGGTACAAACCAATCCGAAGCTTCACTTCGTAGCCAGAAAGTGAATAACATTTAGATACACAAATCAGTGCAAAAACACTTAAAAGCTCTTCTACTTAACCTCTTTACTCTGAAATTAGGCATGAAGGGAAAAAACATATTCAGAAGGAATGGAAAGTTCAGGAAAATGATATGGCAATGGAGGTGGTCATATCACAGCAGAATTTTATCTAGTCTGTAAGAATCCGGTTAAATATCTAGATAAGATCCTGAATATATAGTTGAATCAACTTCAGATATGACCTAGATCCCCTAAGCAAATGATCTGCGTACAGAGTCCGTTACCAAAACAAGACGACTGTTTGCAGCTTGAGTCTTGACTAGCTTAGAGTAGTTGAGAATCAACCAGAAGAAACGCCAAAGATTGTACCTTTGAGCACCGTTAGCCATGGAAGCTAGCTGTACCACTGAAAAGTTTCCCATCACCCAGATATACGTGCAGAATGACCTAGGGCTAAACGTTTTTCATGCATTAGATATCAACAACAATTAAAGAATGTTAGGAAAAGCGAAAACCGTGCCATGTCATGAAGCGTCAAAGCCAGTTATCAATCTAACAGATAAAATGTACAGAAAACGCCTGAGGTAATTTAACCTGCTAATCTTAGTCTATCGAAGGAGAAAATGTGACCTAATAGCAACTTACAGGGTTTTAAATCAAGCCAGCCACCGAAACAAAATATTATCGGTCCAAGACCGACAGTCATATGGCAACCTTACACATATTCCTCCCTAGAGGACTAAGACGATGGTTAGATATGACTTTTTCCCCACAAAGTATGTGCACCATAAAGCACTAACGGAAGAATTAGTTATATACTCCTCAGTTGGGTCCTTCTAGCGAATCTTAGACAAACACGTCAGCACACACGGCTTACCAACAATATATGCCGGTAGTTACTGGACATATGTCTATCCATACCACTGCTCCCCAACCCAAGCACCCACAAGATTGAACGTACTCTGCACATATTGTTACTAACATTAATATCACTTGTTAGTTTTTTCTGTTTACACCTAACCACACAGCCAATCCTTCACAACACTTTTATAAATACGCTTCCACACTTAAGGTTACACGTACAGTCAATAATATCAAAACGTTTACTGATTTAATCCGCAGTTCCACTACTCTGTCAATACCACTAGCCAACCAATTTTGGAAGAATGCCCTCTAGAAGAAGATCAATTTATCTACAGCTGTATGCAGGAAAAACGGGGAAACTTCTTTGAGTGACGATGGAGTATAACCGAACAAAAGGGGTTTAATCGCAAGAAATAGACACAAGCATTCGAAAATCCATGGATGAATTTCCCCAGCTCCACTATTTTGAGGTAAGCTGAGCTAATAAGCATAGTTCTGTACATACTTGGGAAACGAGACATACATAATTTTGGGGAAATATTAGGGAAGAACGCAGACATTGGGGAAAATCAGATATAATTGCCTCAGTCCTCTGATATTTCCCTAAAGATCTTACATTACTTGTCCCTAGAATTTCCTCATGTTACTTCGAATACAGTCAACTAACTGGGAGACGATACTCATCTGACTACAGCTGACAAGAAAGCCCAAGAGAATAGCATACCCACTGCAGAAGAACAACAGTATAATGAAAACCAAGACCCAAGGACTAGACGTGAAACCTCAAAACCATCATTTTCTTATACTCCTACTTTTATTTTTGGACAATAAACATCTCTTCATTTTGTGCTCATTTACTGCCATATCAACAACCACGCGTTTACCCTAAGAACACGCACACCGGAGAAGGGGATACCACTTGCTGAAGTAAACAGTTCCACTTGGTTACAAGAACGGACGTTCAATCTGAATCGACTTAACCGTAGTCTGCAGATCTTCTTGTGCTGGCACCACAGAAAGTTATTCCTATGGGCGGGGAAAAGATCGTTTCTTATAGATATTATATTAGTACCAAAATGATTTTTGAGCATATAGAATGTAGTATCATACCACTTTTTTTCTGAAAAAAAGAGAAATAATAAAATCAGTCGAACTGAATGCTTCCCATGGGATACGGTGAAATGCTAAATAGTCCTTGAAGCAGGTCTGATATTAAGTAATATTCAACATCAATTTTGCGAGTAAAGGAAACTAATAGTTCTTGAAATACTAAGTCAAGGTTTTGACGTTATGTTAATTTCGTTTGGTTGTACTCCTTTGTCACTCACAGAAATATTCTTCATTTACTTGCATGCGGCTGTGAAGGTATTATTTGTCTACTTGAAGGTACTCTTTTATAGTTGGTAGGCTAAATGTGATTGGAAGAGCAGTGGAAATGTGGATTAAATCAGTAAACGTTTTGCAATTCCTACCTGCAAAGGTAACCTTAAGTATGAAAGTGTATTTATAAAAATACTGTAAAATGTTGGATGCATCATTATCAAAATTACCGTGAAATATTCATAACACATAACTGAAACAGAATTAAAATAAGCAACATCATTGCTGAAATCCACCACAAACTACACCTTATGGTTTTGAAATTCTGATTAAATAAACTACTACGAGGAAAATGCAGTTTGCCCGTCAGAATATTTGTACATAGATATGTGTCCTCAATATACATTGCAAGAGCAAAACAGATACAAGAACTTCATTTGCACATGCATGAATAAATAACACGGCAAGAGTCTAAACTTAGCGATTAATGCGAAAAATTCATTTGAAAGTCGTATTTCAGCATTATTTCTGAATCACTGTTTCAGTGACATTACGCAAAAGTAGAGCAATCCAACATCAGCAATTACAGTAAAAAGAATGCGGTTTCCGAGCTCTTATTTTTAAAGTAATAGGCTAAGTTATTTTTAATTGATTATCTTACTAGGTGGGTGCAGAAACCTTCAAAGTTAACCTTCCTAAGGATTTGAATGCAATGACAGTCTAATCAGAGCATTTCTTCTCCAACTTAACGACATAATTTGCTGGGCATAGCAGCGGAGCGCCTTCAAACAACAAGTAACACTTTGAATGTTCAGAGTCACCAGGCACATGAAGCACATCCATCCCTAGGGAAGGAAATGCATAAGCACATCTGCATAACTTCAGTTGCTGCTGGCGAATGTCCGTCGTCAGTCATTTGCGCTCACGTGCTTATCGAGCAGTCGTTTAAAGGTCTCGACTGATGATGGTTACTTCATGTTGTTGAACGTTCCATAAGAGACGCACTCTGTGTGAGAAAAGGTTAGACCTCATTCTCGTCTATGCCCTATGAGGAGGTCTTCAAGTGGCTTTCCCGAGAGACAGTCCGTCTGAGACCGACAATACTGACCTGCCGGGGTGATATACTTGGTGAAAGGTCAAGTAGGTTGTTATTAGATGGCATTTTTTCATCAACAGCTTAACAATAACTACGAGTAGAATAATCCCATTACTGGGATACAAATAAGATAGCCAAAAACTGCCGAACACCCATTTTTACCTCAAAATGATGCGCAGCTAACTGAAACGCACATTTTACAATTAAACCAAACTGATAAATGTCCAGTAATAATATTTCGAAATTTCACGGTTTTGAGTTGCTAATGTTACAAGGTTATGAAGATGTCCAATATCCAATCTTATCTTTTCTCGAACTTGTTTTTACAAGCCTGTGTTAGTCAAGTGATTTATTCACACTTATTTCTAGGTCTCCTTGAACGTTTTCTGATTTTTGGTTGAATTCCAATGCCGTAAGTCAAACCACCCTCCTGGTGGGTGGACCTCTGAACCTCTGGACCCTTTGGACAGATAAATGCCGATGTCTAGTTGTATGAGACTTCAACGCACCATCAGTTGACTGGGATAGACTAATAACAAAAGCATCATGTACTTCGATTGGTCACAGATTAGTGGAAACATCAATTTCCGTGGCCCTCCTGCAGCACATTAGGCCAGTGACCAGATATGATCATCAGAATGCTCCATCAGTTCTAGACTTGGTATTATCACACACAGACAATGTGTGCTTCATTCGACACCTAGCACTCCTTGATAAAAGTGACCACACTGTGATCTTAGATTCACGGTAGATTTCTTGTACCAAGCGATGCCCAGCCAGACCCAACATATGGAAAGCGAATTTGGGAGCTATTGACCCGGCAGCCTCTTCGGGAGACTGGACTGTAAATCCAGAAGCCTTGGCTGAAAGTGCGTGGTGCTCCTTCAAATAGTTATATGCACGAATGACCCAACCGTTTATTCCGCGGACTGTCTCGAGGGAAGGAAACACTGTGCTCCACTGTGCCACTACGTAAGAAGAGGTGTCGGAGTCTTGCCACCCACCTCGATACGCCCGAAGTGGTGAAGCACTACAAAGAAACCGGCAACAAGTGTATCGCCGCTATCTTCCAGTCTCAAGAATGCTTCGAAATACGTCTTGCCCAGGCTGTATCGCAACATCCGAAGAGGTTATTTTCCTGTATGAACTATAGAAATAAGATGTGTCACGGCATGCCCGCCTAATCAATGGGACAGAACATGACTATTTGATTGAGGACTGTGGGGAAAATGAGGGAGCTATGGCTGGATATTTTGCTGAGCCCTTCACACAGGGATCTGTGGACAACTATCCAACAGTAGAAGCACCGACATCCAACGGAATAAACTCTGTGGGTGTCGATCGCAATGACGTATTTCGGATTTTAAGTGATCTCTAAGTCGATGAGCTGCACCCAATGCTGCTCAGAGATCTTGCACTCTATGTAGCCGGCCCATCCACCACGACATTCCGTCTGTCTCTCAGTGAGGGCATACTCCCCTATTACTGGAAGAATACCATCGTAACACCTATCCACAAGGCAGGTTCCAGGCAGTACCTATCAAATTACAGACCGACAAGTTTGACTAGTAATGTGGTGGAGATCAACGAAAGAGTAATCGAGAAAGCCATCACAGTCTACTCAGAGAGTAACACTGCATTGTCTGGTTCGCAGCATGACTTTCGTAGAAATTTCTCCTGCTTGACGAACCTCCTTACAGTCAGAGAAAGTTTGGTCCAGCTTAAAGATGATAGGATAGATATCATTTTCATAGACTTCAGTAAGGGGTCCGATAAAACGCCTCATTCCAGGTTGCTTGGGAAACTGGAAACGTTTGGAGTCACTGACAGTCTGCTTGCATGGATGATTTCCCCATTGGTAGGAGACAAAGAGTTAGGGTCAATTCTTAACCCACCTTCTGGAAGTCGGTAGAGAGTGGAGTGCAACAAGGCAGTCTCGGGTCCCTTGTTGTTCCTCCTATACGTTAATCAGCTGCCAAATATTACGAAATCCCCTATGGTTCTCTACGCTGATGATGTAAGTATTCTGGCGGAAAATTAGGAACGGTGAGGATATGCGTGCCCTCTGGGCAGGCCTGAACAGCTTGTTTACCTGGTCAGAGGAGTGGCTGATGCCCATCAACCCAAGTAAATGTGTGAGCACGCCAGTGGGGAATACACATGGTAACACCCGCGATATTGATGAGACTCATCTACCATCAGTGCCGACCCAAAAGAGGTCACAGTGAGTTGTGATTTGAAAGCCATGGCACACTGTCGGCTGGTAGCAACTTGAAGTTTTAGGACTCTTTGGGCACTACGCAGAACGTTTACAAAAATAAGTGGTGATATGTTCATCATCTTGGTTATGTCAGAACTAAAAAATTGTACACATGGAGGGGGGCAAATCCTTGTCTGAAATCTGACTCAGACCCTTCGGAAAGAGTTCAGATGGCAGCCACTAGTATGATCACTGAGATGGCTGGCCCCACCTGTAAAGATAAACAAATAAATATTTTATTCTCGCGTTAAAAAAGATTTTAACATTAGATAAGCCAGTTTACAGGTTTCATCACGTTGATACATCTCAAAACATCTACAAGACTTGAGCCCTGAGTGGTACTGACGGGATGTCATTAAACTCAATTAAAAACTGCCAAAGGTCCTGCTAGTTATGAAATGAACAAGGAAATATTACTTAACAGAGTACATAGAATGTTAAAGTTTGGACAACAATAAATACTGTCTTCATTTAACAGGTTTAACATGAGGGATACCAGTTTATAAGCACCGTCAAATTCATAGTTTTTGAAAGTATCTTGTATTAAATAATTTACACATCATGTCATTAGTGTGCACAATCTTATTAAAATTTACTGAAATTCATGAGACGGATATGGATTCCCATCTTCCATCACATAGATAGGTTCCACTATCTATGTCAAAAGCGCGCAGTGTTCAAAGTTTGCGTTATAACCAACTGACGTTGTCAGTCCATTCGCATAATTTGCCGATTAGTAATAAAACAGTTTATTACTCGGAATGATGTCCAGCTTTTAGCCTTGCTAACCACAAAGGACCCATCTATACAATCTGGAGTATCAATAAAGTATCCACAATTACATAATCAACGTGTATGGCTATATCAATGCATCTCCAGGTCACCACGTTGCGTTTAAAAGTAATATAGATTGATTCTGCTAGGAATACTTGTTGTATTGGATGAAAATAGATGTTGAAACAGTCAATAGTCCAGGTGGCAGTATTTATACAAGGACTTCGGGTATCTTTTGTATTAGCATAGGCGGCATCATTCAAGAAGTGTATTTGAGGTGTATTCGACTCAAAGAGTTAAACCTCTCTACTTTGTCCTATCGCAGACAAGAGGGAAATTTAATCATGCTAAACAGGATTCTAAGAGATGGCTTCGGACCTGGTCTATCTTCTGTTTTCCTTCTTGTCATGTAGGAACACATCAGAGGACATAATAGGAGGGTACAAAAGCAAGGAACGAAAACAGTCTCCGCAGAGTACCGGTTCTTGGTGTAGTAACCAACTCCTGGAGTCGACCGCCAGAAGAAGTAAGATCCACATCATCAAATGACCGGTTCACAATGGAGTTGAACGAGCAAATACATCTACTGGAAGAGGATTAATAAAGACTCATAACCTTCTATTTTCATGCAACTTATGTATATTTTTCTGTGATTTTCGTCAGTGATCTGTGTGTCGGTTTGTTTTGTTTTGAGTTTCTGATTTTTCAGTGACGGATACTGGTGTCCTGCTCTTAATTTATGTCGGTAAGCAGTTGCTCGATTTGAAGTTTAATTTAACATTTAGGCTTTGAAAACTTGGCCGTCGGCATCATTTTATTCTGCAAATTTCTTCCTTGTTGCTTTATGCGAAACAGTTGGGTGATTTAAATGCAGGAGTTGGTGATCCTTTCAGTAAGGATATGGCAACTGGAGGCGGACGTCTCACAGAATGCATAAGGTCGTGTCGAGTTTGCGATGGTATTGGCAGCCCGAAACGTCCCGTTGACTGCACCGGAATGATGATGAATCCGTTGGTTGTATCGGCTTGGTCTGTATACAAGCTGGATAAATCCAAGCCACTACTCGCTGCTCTGTTTTCTAACCTCTTCTTGAAACTTTCGTCAGAACAGTCGGTCGTAATCTTGAAAGGCGGAGAGTTTCAGTGTCCGCAACCTGGCCTAGCGAAAAGTTTGAGTGCATACGTGTTTTCCCCCTTTGATTGGCAATTCTCCTTGGATTATCTTGGGTGATTGCTACAATGATCGTTCGGGTATATTTCACCTTTTGGATGACCTGGATTACTAATTATTCTGTAGGCCGTTTTCAAGTCATCACATAATCTGTGGTGACTAGGAAAGTGAATCCCCAGGTCTTTCGACCTCTCATGAAGTTTTTGCCGCATTCAAATAGCGGCCTTCGTTGCCCGCTTCCGGACGTTCTCCAGGAAGTTTACACTTTGTCTCAGTCACCGTAGTGCATTGGCATCGTGGATGTCTAAGTGAAGTCGTATGTAGGTCTTGCCCAGCTGCAGAAAGAGTCCCGGAGTGAGGGCACCCAACCGTCTGCACGTGAGGCGCGGCGTTGTTCGGGCTCTGGGGGCATCTCCTGGATAACTGAAGAAGGTGACTAGCCTGCGGATCATCACTTGTCCTAGGTCTTTTTCCGTGGTGGTGTGGAAAGTTTACGCAGCACAAGGGGAGTAGGATACTTTTTGAGGGCCGAGAAAGCGGAGAAACACGATTTGACATTCATCAAAGTTAAATTTCGGTTCATCAGTGCCCACTCACTCCGTAAGAAATCCGAGGTCGCTTTCGAATGCGCATCATTCCTTGTCGGATGTCGGACCTCCGCACAAATTAACATCATCGGTGAAAGATAAGACCCGAGGATTTAGACTCAGTGGGAAGTCACTCATAAAAAGAGGGATTAGCAGCGGGCTTGGAATTGCCCCCTGTAACATTCCAAATGATGGTATTCCACAAGCTGAGCAAACCCTGTTGGCTTTTGTTCGGAAACTTCTCCCGTCTTAATGGTCGCCCCACCAGGATTGCATCTGACCGCTGATACGCGGTCTTGATACTTTGCGCTAGGAATGACACGTGAGATTGCGCTAAGTGCCTCGGCAAATTCCAGGAAAACCGCATGATCAGAAACGTGGAAGTCGTTGCATGTCTTCCAGTTATCCCTGACTTCCAGAAGGTTTGACGTCTGGGACCTATCCTTTTGGAAGCGCTGAGTATAACTTAATGTTCTTTCCTGCTGAGTATTCCCAATGGTGGTCGTCTACCAGGTTTTCCACCACTTTCAGCGACACCGCTGGATGTATCATAGGTTGACAGCATTTCGCATTCTGCCTGTCTCCTTTTGTGAAGATGGAAGACAGAACCGCACGTTTACACTCTTAAAGGCATATGTTTGCCCAAAGGGTGTTGGAACGGGCTACAGAGCGTACAGCATAAGGCCCCCGTACATTGTTCCGAAACAGACGACCAAATATCATCGCATTCTGCTGATTTTTCTGTGCGGAGTTTTGGAAGTTTTCCGAAAAACCATGGCGGAGGTTACCCCTATTCCATGCAACCCTTCTGCAGTGCGTAGGGCTGAAGGTCGCCCACCTGGTTGGTAAGTTTAGTCGGACGACGGCATGTTTGGTTGTGTCGAAGGTGACTCCAGAGGGCTCGGTGATCTGCAGTAGAAAGAGGTTCTTCCCACCCGGGCTTTCAAGAAGTATTCTAGGGATTCAAACAAAGCAGCTTGGAGCACTTCAGCGGGAAGGGAGTTGCAGAACCTTACAACTCTCAGAGAGTTAGACCTATACCTGATATCCAACCTGCTACGTTCCGGGATTCATTTCTGTGTGTTTGTGGCATTGATGTCACCGCTAAGGTTCATTAAGTGACTGACTGGATGTCCAGGGGTGTCTAAGATTTTATGATTTGTCCTGGTGCGAACTTGACAGACGAAAAGACCAATCACTAATTATTCGGACTCGTTATATACCCACGAATACGAGACCAAGGAAGAACACGACAGCGTAGTCGGATGGAATAGTATATTTGGACGGTTGTGCCAAGATACCGATGCGTTCCAACTAACTGGCTAGAGAGTCGAATACGAGCAGTGCAACGTAACACGACAGCGTGCCAAATGGCGAGGATACTTGACCGGGTGCCTTCAGCTTAGCGAGTTCAGTTAAACTATCAAGGTCAGCATAAATACTGAACCTCGTCAAACCCTAGGCTATTGATTTTGGGGGAGTGTGTGACGCTACAAGATACTACGAACCACTAGAACAGTTACATATTATTCTTTTATATTCCAGAAGATACAGGTAACGCAAAACCCATCGCTCCTCATGCACTTTAGATGGAAGTTCTCAAACCGATTTGGTCAGTCGCTCTTAGATGCTTTCCAGGCTTAATCTGCGCTTCTTCACTCTTCTCCATGCCTTTCGACTTTTATACCACGAATTTCACAAGGCCCTTAGATGACACCGTAGTCGGTTAATTTAGCAAGAACACCGCATGCGTCAGGGTTACTGGTACACAGAACCCGGAGTTCAACATACTTCAACGATTATTCACTAGGCTACCAGATGCGATACAAAGCCCCATAACGGACAAGAGTCCAATTTCTCATGAACAAACAGAAATGGAATATTTCAGCAATGTGTGTTATATTATTATCACTGTTATTTATTACTGCTTGCGCGGTATATCTTGGCGATTCAGTGAATACGGAGATGCACGTCCCCTTAATAAAACGTAGAATCTGACGCGATACTTCCCTCCAGATATATGGCCTTTCAAATGAAAACACTCGAGTAATTTAGCCAGAATTACTTCTTCGAGAATGAACTTGGTGAATTGCTTCCCCTACCTTTTGGAATAACGCTTTTACATGGTCATTAAACACGGTTTTCATTTCTGCCAGAAAATATCATCCCTATTAATGGACGCGAAATTCCACAAATAACTTAAAGTGCATTATTTGTATGTAATGTAAAATCTTCTTTCGTTCCCCACGGGGATCGCGACTACCTGGGATGAAGGGACCGTAAACAGCACTACCGAGGGCTTTTACGCACTGAATGCAACAACCAAGTCTTTAAAAGTGATGTGTGCCTTTAAATTCAGGAATAGATATCACCATTGTGATAAATCTTTCTTCCTCTACATTTGTCGCCATAAACCACTGTAAGTTCCGCTTGAATGGACAGTGAAGTAGGGGTACTTGAGAAGATGCATGTAACCCTTGTTGTATGAAATATATATTGTTATTAAAATACATCTTAGCAACGAAACTGAACTTACGCAAGAAGTCAGTAGGTTTCCAGTACTTTGTCGGGTTACTGTAGCCTATTCTTGTAGACGGCGTCCCATGTAAACCTTGGAACAAAGTTGTTGCAACACTCGAGTTACTCTTATTGGGTTTTCGTTATTAAGTAAGTTTACCGCATCTATCACGAAGAATTCATTCCCACTCCCCCGTGTTCACAGCTCTCAGGTTACATGCAGTCGATGTGTGGTTGTGATCTCTTGTAGAACATCTGTATGTATCCGAAAGAGAATAATTTGGCGCTCAAGAAGATTCACTATGATTAGAGATGAAGACCTGTGAACATCAGACGTTGCACGTTGTAATCTTTTGGAACTCGACATCAGTCGCACTTCGGATTTAGATTGGTAGCTTCAGAACGGAAGGCCACTGGCCCATATCAATCCTTTTCCAGTAGGTCTCTGTGATTATTCAGTCCTCTTTTGAACAGATCAGTTGATGACACGAAGACTGGTTCTTCTGAGAGTGAGTCTCAGAGGTTGGTTAGTCGACACCAGAACCGGTACCGTACGGGTAGTAATTCGATCGTTTGCTTAAGTGTTCTCGTTCTATATCACCTCAGGTGTACTGACCCAGGAGGAAGGAAACGAGAAGATACCTCAGGCCCAAAGTCATCTCTCCAAATATCGCACGGCGCTAACGGATCTCCCCTTCGTCTGCATTGAGATTAACAGAAGAGGTTCGGCTACTCATGTTATTCTGGGTAGGTCAGATGGAATATCTCAGAGATCAAACGAAAAGCTGTACTATGAACTTCTGGAAAGACTGAGTCATATTTCGGACCAAGATTTCCCACCCATGCGCGGTTTTCTGTCTGGATTTAACTAGGACGGTGAACATGTCGTTGCTTAGTACAATAGACTTTCTGCGCAATGCCCAAACTGTCCTAAAACTCCGACCTACAGCCAACCGGCGGTGCGCCGTCGTATTCAAGCCACAAATTACCGTAACTTGAAGGTCATCGTGGGTCAACACAGGGGGCAGGGAGGCCTCACCAGTATCGCAGGTGTTGTTCGTTGCATTTTCCACGCGCACGCTCACTCATTCACCTGAATTGGTGGGCATCGGCAACCTCTGTGACCCGGTTAACAAGCTATTTTGTTGTGCCTGAATTGTACTTACATCCTCATAATCTCCAATTTGTTGCCGAATTCTTAGATCATCGGCGTGGAGAGCTATGGGAGATTTTTCTCTATTCAGAGGTTCATAGTAGAAACTAGAAGGAGCGCTTCAACAGGGACATTTCACCGTCCACCGGCTTCCAAAAGAAGGGTTGAAAATGGATCTTTATCCCCAGTCTACCACCAATAACGCGCCCTCTGAGTCACACAAGCAGATTGTCAGTGAAACTTTCCAGCTTCCGAGGAACCTGGAATTAGGTACCCAGTGGGAAGTCTTACTAAGGCTTATGAAAATGACATCTACAGGTGTCCCGTCCTCCTTAAACCGAACACATCTTACTCCGACTGCGAGGTTTGTCAGGCAACAGAAACTTTTGTGAACGAGACAACAGCATTACTTTCTAAGTGGATTGCAGTGGCTTTCTACAACTTTCACCACGGTACTAACCGAACTTATCGGCCGGTGATTTGTTCGGTGCTGTCTGTAACCTGCCTTTTGGGTAAGTGTGACTACCGTGTCCCTCAGGCGGCGGAGAGTACTATTACCGAGGAAAAGTAAATATAATAGTCAGTGGGCCAACCATATAGAGTGCCAGCTCTCAAAGTAGTCTTGGGTGTAGCTCATCCGGTCCCGCTGGTTTTTCCATATCGAGAGTACTTAGCGTCCTGAATACATCATGCCGGTCGATGTCCAGGGAGTTTATTCTTCTGGAAGTCAATGCTTCCAGAGTTAAATTAGTGTCCAAAGAATGTTCCTGGATAAACACCCGAAAATATACCTGGTCATGGCTCCCTTGTTTTCCCTATCGTCTCTGACTAAATGGTTAGTTTCTGTTGTTTTGATACTCGTAATTTCCCGTTACAGTGAAGGGTTGAACGGCTTGACCTCTATTGGGAAATGGACTCTCATGAGGATGCCTCTATAGTGTTGGATGTTCATGGTGTTATACCCCTCTTAGTGACTAGCAGTGGAATCCAGGGTGCACGTTTTGTCCTGCCTGGGGGTTGCCAGCTGGATTTATCTGTCCCACTTTGAGTGCTATTCCCTCTACAGACTAGAACACAGTAACCATAGCGTGCGCCGCGTCCGGCTGCTCCTTGGCGAGCTGCATAAACCCCGGGGGAATTGATGTTCCCGCTAACTTATGATCACAAGAAGTATGTGATGCTTCCGCTGGTAGGCTGTCCCGGTCCGCTGATGGTGTGTTAAAATCTCTTACAACTGAGCATCCACAGTTGTCTATCCAGTGGTTCAGCTTATTCAAGAAGAAGTCTTCCGCCTCACATTCAGGGCTTCGGTGTAATACGACTCGTTTAGCATCTCGTACCCTGCATTTAAGTCAGTAGCGCAACATTCCCCATGTTTCACTTTCGTGCGCGATTGTTTCAATGGCTCTTACAGTCTAGGGATTCTTAAAGTAAAGAATAACATCGCATCCCGTGTATGCTAACCTGCTACTTCCAAGACGAACGAGTGCTCATGAGTGTGTTTCACTGCCACAAATTTTAGAAGAGACCCAAGTTTCGGAGATGGTAATGACGCCAAATTTTGAGGAAACTGTTTGTTTGTTCGAACAATGAATGCTTAGTTCATTAGCTAAACAATTCATTTACTCTTGGAATCACTTGATACACGCTTCCCACTCCTAAAACTTTCGTAAACTTTGATAACACAACTTAACTGCTTTCTGCTACTACGTGTACTGACACAGGATTTGATCTTAAGGACATTTTCATGCTAATTCCCCAATACCGAACGTTGGAGAAATACGTCTGTAGGACGCAAGAACAAAAACAAGTGGTTAATAAGTTTAGAATATGGAGTCTTTGCCTTTTTCAAGGTAATACCTCACTGACCAATCAGGGCAACCAAAGTTAGCAGTTTATCTCTATCGCGCGAATTCGTAATTTCGCCCTTCGGCAGGCACCCCTTGACACGTTCGTGCAGCCAGCTGTTATTTGCCAACTGACTAAGGGTTTTGATTTCTAGGTTCGCTTATCGTATTTTTGTGTGACTTTATGTATTGTTCATCGTTTCTCATTAATAATCACAAGCATTTTGTCATTTGTGATTTTCAAGTTGCTGAGTCACGTTCCTGTCAGAACTATAAGAACTCTTTACATAACAAGAGCTATTTTCTCTTCTGTATCATGCTGGTTGAGCGAACTGATTCTTTCGGCTAAACGTAGACTCTCCTGTTTGCTCCATGAAGCAATGTAGACGCAGGTTAAACAAAACTCTACCAAAGCTGGTAGTGTTAGAACAATAATTGGACCCCTTAGAACTTTATATTACTTTATTATTGCTTTATATTACTCAACAACATCAGTATGCTTATATTGTCTTTTATAAGTTTGGCGAAAGTCATTACTACAGGCGATCTGGTTTTCTAAACAGCTGCTTCGTAACCTCACAAAAATGTATTTCGACAACAAAACTTCAGCATGATTTTTTGAAGCATAGTTGATCATTTTCTGGTTGACGGTCGAATCATACCAGCATTTATTGGGGCGATGTCCGTTATTGGTAGTGATTGGTCGTCAAGGCAAAGTAACCTGGCCGGAAATGTGTTAGAAAATCCATTGATCAAAACTTTTTTGGCTCTTTTTGTACTGAGTAAGTCTGACGGATGACTTGGTAGTCAAGATTTCCATTCGGCCGAATTAGTAAATGTTGAATCACTCACTGTAGAGAGCGTCTGGCCAAATGCAGGGCTTCGAAACATTTTCCCTACGTTTAGCCGGATCGCTCGAGGCCTTGTATTTGGCCCTACATCCTGCCGTATATTCCAAAAATTGGCTCATTGTATGGCCTGACATTTTCTAAGGAGGTTTTACAGCCGGCCCTACATTAGGCCCCATGTCTGATTCATGATCCAACAAACATTTTGGCTGGGTGGTGTATGGTAATCTGCCTATTTGTTTTTCTCTTGGATTTACTGGATATACTTCTAATCTTTAAACTTGGTATGTCATCATTCCTCTACATTGTGCCTAGCAGTATCGTTTCATCTAGTTGAGTGTGATATATCACTTCATAAAGTAGGGAATCACTTTCTGTTTAAAATATGCACAGTTCCAAGACATTCAGTTGGTTATTTGGTTATTGCTGCATCGCTTATGCTTACATAATATTGGACCATGCAACGCAGAGGTAAGTTGAAACTAAGATCATGCTTATGACAGAATATATGAAAACCAGATGTGTGTTCTGTAACACCAACGAGATAATACGGTATTTACAAACAGGCTAGTAAAAATATTTCTTTGAGAGATGCCAACTAACCTCCTGCAGTTTGAATAGGGCTTAAGTAGACTTCAACTTTCAAGTAGGAAGGCTGAGCCAATCGGAAAGGCATTTAATGATAATCTGTAGTATTCCATACCAGCGACCGATAATGGTTATCGTCTGCTCCAATTTCATTCCAACAACCACTTGTTCTTGGCTAACATTAGCTTCAAACATCCGACCATCGGTAGACATCGCTACAAAGCATCCGTGGACGGTTGCCACCCTTTTCAGAGTCTTCTTGGACTCCAGTCACACGTTTGAACAGGCACCTGTATGTTTGCCTTTCAATGGATTCTGGTAACAAACACCAATTAATCTTTCTGCGGGCTTGACTGAGATGATACCATCTAGTGTGTATCTAAAGAAAAGATACCTAAACACAAGTAATCTACAATTATAGAAAGTAAATCGTGATCTCAAGGGACATGATTGCTGACCGAGATGTGAGGATGACGGATGCTTCCTGAATCCTCGCTCCGTGGAAGATGACTTTCTGAGGTACCTGAAAAAAATGGATAAATGAGAGTACTGCATGATGCCACAGTCCAAAGGATATCTGCTTGTGGCCAGTAATACACGGCCTTTTTAAGGCTTTTCCAATTTGGGATTGTTTATGCGTCATCTGAAGTAAAAAACACCATCGACCCTCGTAGACTGCAGAGCAAGAAGTGTGCAACTTTTAAGTCCTACCCTTTTTAGTCCATGCCTATAAGGAAAGGTAGCATTGGCATAGAATGCCAGTTGTCCACGGGAAAAACTCTACTGTCTTCATAGCTCTTACAACCAGCTGTATGACTTCGTTCTTGGACGTCCACCATAGCGTGGGCTTATTTCTACTATGATGATAACCACCTTGATTCTTGTCACAATTAAACAAACTTTTCAAGCACTATAGGACCTCCAAAAGCCACTTTCTCAACCAGGATATCTCACCGGATATTGCGATAAGCGAATTCGTTCACTACTACAACCCTATTTAGGCGTTTAGTTTTCACTAAGGGACTGGAGAATTTTGAGTAGAAGTTTGAATAGCGAATTCCAGCTTCCTGATAGGTATCAGAATATCCTGAAATATAACTTTAAAATCTGATATAAAGTTGTAGCCTTTTTCTGTAGACTGGAGTTGTGTGTAAATATATATTTATTGTTAGTGTAGTGTAATCTCATTCGGTTTTTAGGAATGGATCTACTATTACAGTCGATAACTAATAAGCTGAAACATTTGGAGACACTTGCTACACCAGAAGTGATAAAATACGTTGAACAATGTCTTGTGGCACGAAATCAACAGTTAGAAAGCCGAATAAAATCTTTAAAAGAGGCCGTTATTCAGCAGGAGCTGCTTCTTGGCAGTTAGTAAAATTTATTGCTAACCTATCTTCATAAATAGTAAATCAATATAAAGCACACGGTTCATCTTCCGACAAGGTAGTGTGTGATCGTGTTGTGAGTGGGAGTTTACCGATGGTTGATATATCCAAGAGTGAAACGCTGCACACAGGTTAGTTTTCACTTTTAATATTCTATGTACCACTGTATTATTATTATTTGTCCCTTGGGTTCCTAGTGGAACATAGGACTTCAGTAGCACGTCTCCAGTGAACTCTGTCTTTTGCAATCTTTCGAACCTGGCTCCACAACAACCCAGATGCTCTCATTTCCTCCTCGCATGATCTCCATGTCACCCTTGGACGCCCAACTCGTTTCCCCTTTTGGTCCCACTCGAGTGCCTGACGCGTGATGTCCCCAGTCGGCCTTCTCAGTGTATGCCCAATCCATCTCCACTTCCTTCCAGTGCATATTTGTTCAGCGATAGGTTTTGGTTTGGTTCGTTGCCAGCCAGCCACAGTTCCTTGTTGCTTATTATTCTGGCCATCTGATTTATGTTCAGTAACGAGCCAGCGTAGGCAGTTGTTGATGAATGTCTGTAGTTTGTTGGAAAGCCCTTTCGTAACGCTCCAAGTTTCTGAACCATATGGAAGCAGTGACTTGACGTTGGTGTTGAAAATCCGGATGTTGTTCACGTTTTATGCTGAGTGCAGTAGATCTCCACACTGGTTTCAGGCTAATAAACACCCATCTTGCTTTTCCTATCCTGGTTTTGACATCCTCATCTGTGGCGCTCTTAGTTGAAACAGTGGTGCGTAGATAGGTGAAAGAGACTATTTCCTTTAGGTTTCTCCTATTGATGGTGATTGGAGCTTGTTGTTGTTGTTGTTGGTGGTGGTGGTGGTGGTGGTTGGGTATCTTCATCGCCTCTGTCTTCTCTATGTTCACTTGAAGTCCCGTCTGTTGTTAGAATTTGTCACTACCTATTTATCATGTAGTTGCTCTATTATTCTCGCACATCTTTTGGGCTTTTATCGGCTACAGAACCCACAGTTTACGCTATTAGTGTTGAGTTTTCCAGTCGCCTCAGTATTAAATTGTTTATGATGTAAAATGCCTACATATAAAATTCAAGTACTTTAAGGTAGGAATTGATAGTGTGCCACCAGGTAGTTATACGGTTATAAAGACGTAGCTGTTAAAAGTAAAATACGTGAAACGGTCACAGGTTTTTGATCACAGGCTGTGATGAGATCACCACCTCAGTAATCTTGAGGTCAGCCGAAGGGTACTGAGAAAGACAGGCAAGTCGACTGAGATGGGTTGAACATTTTTTGCGCATATCGAGCCACCGCCTATCTTGACTTGCCATACTAGGGGAAGTTGGGTCAGGTTGGAAGAAGATTCAGGGTGGCCAGACCGTCACATGGCACCAGTCGATGAAGTCTCTGACTGTTGGTGTAAACTAGCTGGCTGGGATTACCAAATTGATAGGAATCAGTGGTACATGACTTAATGAAGCGGTTGAAAACTGGTCACAATAATACAGGTGTATTTATTCGCTGATGTATTTTAAAGGTTGAGTGTTTGTACTAACCTTCAAATCTTCAAATTGCTTATTCTCTCCACTCAACTTTGGGTGGTTTGATATCAGTCTCTTTCTATCCATTTGTTCTTTGTGTGCTACTGTGAAGTGTGGCAGCTTGGACCGATGCATTTGCATGCTAGGTTCTACGTTGATTTAGTCTTGTCACTACTTGCTATAGCTTTCTTGTTTCTTCTACTACTTAGAAGTGATGTTAAGTCTCTGATGCACATCCTGTGTCTAATTCAGTTATTTTTTTATTTCTACTTAGTGTATTATACTTGCACATTTCTTCATACTCATACTTGATTGAGTTCCTACCTTCAGTACACAAATAAAATCATAATTGAACAGATTACCACATTATGAGTTAGCGTATATTATATACTCTACGTTGTCTAGTGGTTTCAAACAGCATATCGTTGAACTTACGCTGACATCTGTAAGTGATAATTATGTTTCATATCTTTCTGTGCTTTTTAAAAATAGACCAAACTACGCAACAACAGAAGGAGAAGGATCTTGTGAAAGTTAAACCTAAGGAAACCAAGAAACCAGAAGATAAGGCATCGTCTGCTGAAAAGCCAGTTGATATTGGACGTCTGGATATGCGTGTTGGTCGAATTATTGATGTCAGTCGACATCCTGATGCTGACTCGTTATATGTAGAAAAGGTGAGTCGTCCATTGGCTGTGTTTATCGTAATCATGCGGAATTACTTCCACGTTAATTGACAAACGAAGATAGTTGTCTTCCACCTGACGTTTGAATCGATACAGTTTTGTACTAGGTTGTGTTTCGTTTACTATTTTCACCTGAAAACAGTAAACACTTGTTTCCCATTACTACTTAAAAATAAGCAACAAACGTTAGCGCGGGATTTATTAGATTCACAAATTTTAGTTGCACTCGTCTACGTTCTACTCTGCATACTTGATGCTGTTATATGGTGGAGAAATGCATGCATATGGATATACGCTAAGACACCGGATAAGGCATGACATCACAGTAAACAATTTAATTGGTCAAACAGAACTGTGAATAAATCTGAGGTGGTGCCGATGGGGAGAGGGGGGGGTAAATAAATTGATAATGATGATTGAGAAAACGGGGAATGAATTGGATTATTTTGAATATGACATATAGTAGCCAGCTGGTCAGCGTGATGACGGTGCATAACTAAAGAAGCGTAAGTGATAAATGAAACTACCATAGTAATATTGCGATAGGAGTGATAATAATGATAACAACTTTGAAAGTTTTAGTAGCGTCAGTGTGTTGTGCGTAACCTGTTACGTGCTTCGCAATAGAGCTCCTCGGGATTCGCACTTCAGCTTGCCTCTTAACCATTTGAGTAAGTGCTCAGGCATGCAAGTTTAGAGACGCATATGCATATGCAGTTTGATGTATTCGTGGATTGGAGTCATACCTTTACCTGATCGGTGCATCACCCATCTGGTGGTGTTCAGAAGTACTGGCTTAGATGATAGTAACTTCTTTTAATGGCCTTGTCCAGCCTACGCTTAACTACTTGAAACACCATGTCTCCTTTGAAAGGCTTTCTTGGAACTGTAGAGGTTTCTGTTTTGTCTTCTCTACAGGTAAAGTATTTGTTGACAAAGCCTTCTGGGTGTTCATTTTCGGCTAGAGTGTCATTCACTATTTGTATTTCATAGTCGATAGGATTATTAGAGCAAATTTTCCTAGCCCTTTCTAATTACATTCCTTTTACACTAGGTTGGAGGAAAACTCTTGAAGCGAAAATACTGACCAGATCATGAAAGCTTTCTGTAAATGGATCCTTCTATAGATCCATCATTCCTTTTTTACTCGAGAAATATCTAGGAAGCTGACAGTAGCGTTTTCTTCATGTTCAGCCGTAAAAGTTGAGGTTCACATAGTGGGAGTTAAAATTCTTCAACACAGCTTCTGCTTCCGTTTTACTTTTACAAACGATAGAAATATCCACGTATCACTGTTACAGTTCTGTGTTGTTTCAATTGTCTTGAGTTATTAGCACCCAGAGATAAGTCGGCGAACTGGAATCTGGGGCGCTGTCCGTCGCAACAGCATCGACCTGATGGAATAACTAACCGTCAAACTAGTACTCGTCATTTTTTGTACACAAGAATAACAATTTCTACAGCTTTTTCGTTGGAATAGGTATATTATCTACCTCTATGCATATAAATGTAATACTTTCATTAACTGTGAAACACTTGTGAATAAAGAGACAATATGAAATGGCACAAAATGCTCACCAACACCATTTAAATTAGCAACATTCTGGGTAGATTGGAGTGCATCAGAAACAGTATAGTTTCCAGAGCGTTTACACAAAGGTTATAACGTTGTGCTTATCCATTGAACTATCATCTGGTAAGGTGAATGGATCATTGACAGTATAGTTCTTTAAAGTACTCCTGATTTATTTATTTTTTTTGACCCGACCATACAATCCAACGGGTTTCTTAAATTGTAGGCGTGCTTACAGACGCCCGACATTAACTATATTTCTCGACCTGAAGGCGGCATTTGACTCCATTGATCGAGAAGTCTTATGGCAGTGTCTGTCACTTAAAGGCGTGCCTAGTAAGTATATCACCTTATTGAAAGCTCTCTACTCGAACACTTGTGGGCATGTTAGAGCCTATGGCGAGTTGTCCAGGGAGCTATACTCATCAAGTGGTGTCCGTCAAGGATGCCCACTATCTCCATTCTTATTTAATTTTATCATAGATATACTTATGGAGGTTTCCCTCTCGTCACCTGATTACACAGACGTTGACCCAATCACAGGTGAATTTCCTTTAGATCTAGAATATGCAGATTACATAGTCAGTCTGTTAGGTGAAGATGCTGACAAGATGCATAGTCTTCTGAACACTTTGAGTGGGAATTTGAGAATGTTTGGGATGCGATTTTCACCACCCAAATGCAAATTTTTGCTCCGGGACTGGTCTTCAGTGGTGCCCCACCGTGGCTAAGAATAGAGAGTGAAGTGGTTGAGTGTGTTGACCACTTCACTTACCTGGGAAGTAGGATCAACCCTGATGGGTCAGTTGCCGATGAGATTTCGGCACGGATACAAAAGGCTCGATTGGCTTTTGCCAATTTGCGCCACCTATGGCGCCGCCGTGATATTCGTTTGTCTATTAAGGGTCGCGTGTACTGCACAGCAGTCCGCTCTGTTCTACTGTATGGCTGTGAAACATGGCCATTGAAAGTGGAAGATATGAGAAGGCTTCAGGTGTTTGACCATGGTTGTCTTCATAGTGTGGTCCGTCTTGCGTGGTGTCACCATGTGAGTAATGCAGAAGTCAGGTGTAGGTGTAGAGTTTTAAGGAGTGAGAAGAGGTAAGTCAGTTGACGAGGTTATGAACCTTCATCGACTGAGATGGTTGGGACACGTACTACGTATGCCTAGTCACCGATTACCTTGTCACACAATGTTGGCTGAGGTGGGTTCAGGCTGGAAAAAAGCTCGAGGTGGCCAGACTAAAACATGGCACCAATGTATGAAGTCTCTGACTGTTGGTTTAAGCTATGTGGGGTGATGCAGACTAGGTGGTTGGGGTCTGTGTGGGACAAGATGAACCAGTGGTTGGAGACTGACTGTAGGTGATGTGGCTGAGAACCGATGTGAGTGGCGCAGATGTATACACACATTATCCTCATCTTAACAACGCTATACCGAATCTCACCATTTTGTCACTCCTCTTTCCTTTCTTCTCGTACTTTATATTTCTTTTGACTGCATTCACTTATCTTCATCCTTCACCTCACTACCTTTTTACTTGATGTGCTGATATGAGGTGTGGCAACTCGGACCGTTACGCAGTAATGCCTGGTCCTATGTTGATAATGATGATGATGATGTTTCTTAAATTATATTCTGATCAATATATTTTTAAGCCTTTTTTTAAACTGTCCACTTTTTGTATTTCGATAGGAGGTTTGGTTTTTAGCATTTTTACCAACTTTGAGTTGTAACTCATCTCGAGTAAGAAGCAGATGAGTTCTCCTGAAATTTGTTAATTTCAATAAATCCTGCTTTTATCACATTTGTTGCTTATATCGTTATGTTTCCCTTTTTGTTCTATTTCTGTGTTCAAAAGTCGCTTTCGTCATTGAGCATTCTATTTTTTAGGTTGATATTGGTGGGAATGAAATACGTACTGTTGTTAGTGGTTTAGTGAAATTTGTTCCAATTGAGCAACTTCAAAATCGAATGGGAATATTTATGTGCAATCTTAAACCAGCCAAAATGCGGGGTGTTGAATCTCAAGCAATGTTGATGTGTGCAAGTGCTCCTGATACTTGTGGAGTTGAACCTCTCATGGTTGAAGGTCAAAATATTCAACTTGGAGATGCAGTTGTAGTCCCTGGTTTTACTCGTAAGTTAGTTATTTACAAGCACCGATAATCATCTCTCTTATGAAATAATGATATGTCAACTGTTTTGACTCTAATTCAGTGGTAATTTTATGTCGTTGCTTCCGAATAGGGTGAAATCGCTTTGAATTTCTTTGAAATCTCACATTACATCTACCCAGCTAATTGTTAGAGTTGACTACAGTAGTCTGCGTCGAAAGTTGTGGTTCAAGATTCACTATTAGCTAAATGGGATCATTACATCTGTGACCAGTCCTCGAGAGAGGTGTATTGAAGTGCAGAAGAAGATTGTGTTGCGTTATTTGAGTTTTTATTGTCTCTCTAGACAAAATTATCAACACTAACTTTCAATATGAAGTTGAAGAATATAAAACAACCAAGATCGAGAGATGTATGCTAAGGTACAGTACAATACCTTTGAAATACTTCCTGCGAGCTACTGTTTACTTTGACGACTGAAGTATCTACCTTCTCTCGTCACTGTGTTGTGTAGTAAGTAGTCAATGTCTTCGGGAGTGTTAAGTGTCATTCCCACAAACTATTTTCAATCATTGCTGGTCATAACTTGTGCGAAGCAATAGGAATGATGGCATAACGGCTACAGATACTTGGATTTAGCCAGTGTACTTTCTACAGCCATCTCATCTATAATGATTTGGTGTCTAGTTCGGATTGGTAACAGTAAACCAAAGCAGTAATCAGGCTTAATTTTGATTTATTCATGAGTGATTTTTCGTTCACTACTTTTACAAAAAACACAAGCATGCTTAACTGAATGTTGTTTTAGTTTTAACCTGAAGGTGTCATTCGACTCTGTTAGTTGTAATATATTTTGTCAGCATATTTTGAAGGAGTGTGATATTACTAGGAGGATCCTTCCTCAATTACTCACAGAAAGTTACTGATTACTTAAGATAGAGTGTAGTCGGTGAACATGCAGAATCCTCTGAACACCATGAATAATAATCTGAGAATGCGTTTATTATTATCATTATTATTTGTCCTTTGGTTTCCTAGTGGAACATAGGGCTTCAGTAGTGTGTCGCCATTGCACTCTATTCTCTGCAGTCTTTTCAACCTGGCTCCAAAACTGCACACAAGCTTTCATTTCTTCCTCACACAATCTCCTCCATGTCACCCTCGGACGTCCACTCGAGGGCTTGGAGCGTGATATACCCAATCGGTCTTCTCAGTGTGTGCCCAATTCAATCCACCTCGACTTTCTTCTTCTGCATATTTGTTGGGCGATGGGTTTTTGGTTGCTTGGTTCGTTGCCAGCCTAGAGTTCCTTGTTGCTTATTTCTATTATTCTGGCCATCTGATGTTGAGTATCGAGTGAGCGTGAGTGGCAGCTGTTGATGCATGATGTCTGCAGTTTGTTGGAAATGCTTTTCGCAACGCGCCAAGTCTCTGAATCACCCCATAGAAGCACTGACTTCCTTGACTGACATCAGTCTTGAAAATACGGATCTTGTTCTCGCTTTATGCTGAGTGCAGTGCAGTAGATCTCCACACTGAATATTTCAGATTGATAAAAGAAGGCCTGTCTTGCTGTCTTTTCATCCCAACTGGCTTTGACATCTTCATGTGTGCCTGTGCCGCCAGTAGTTGAGACGATACTGCTAAGGTAGGTAGGTGAAGAGACAACTTCGTGTAGATTTCTCCCCTTCATAGTGATTGGTGCTTGTTGTTTTTGTTATTGTTGGTTGGGTATCTTCATCACCTGTGTCTTCTCTGCGTTTACGTGAAGGAAGTCCCGTGTTCCTTGGCTGCCTGCATCTTCTGCCAACTTGTTAGTTTTCGCCTGTAGATCTTCGAGTTTATGCACGACATTAGACATTGCACATAAATCATCATCGGTGGAATGCAAATCTTGTAGGGTCATTTCATGGGTCCAGCGTTTACCCCTCTTCTCATTCCTCACCACGTAATTTCAAATTATTGCTGTAGGACTGGTTTGAGACAAAAGATTGAAGTGGTTGAACTCGTTAACTCGCCAGATCAACCCTCATTGGACAATGATTGATGAGATCTGCATAGATACAAAAGGTTCGATTAACTTTTGCAAACCTCTGCCATCTGTGAGTGGCGAGACATTGAACTGTCTACTATGGAACAAGTGTAGCGCTCAGCAGCTTGCTTTGTTTTACACTATCGTTGTAAAATATGAGCATACTGGAAGACTCGAGAAGGCTTGAGATGTTCGACCACTGTTACCTTCGTTGCATTAGTCGTGTATCGTGATGTTACCACTTCAGTAATGTGAAAGTCTCAAGCCTATGGTTTTAAGGAGGAGAGGTAAATCATTTTATCACGTTGTACATTGTACATCTTCATCGGCTTAGATATCTGGAACATGCCCAGTCACTGTTGCCACGTCGACCCCACCCGCCTAGTCTGCTTCCTACATGGCTCAAACCGACAGTCAAAGACTTCATGCAGTGATGCTATGTTTTAGTCCGACTGCCCTGAATGTTTTTCCTGCATAAACCTACTTCAGTTAACATTGTACGACAAGGCAGATGGTGACCAGGCATGCGTATCAAATACCTCAGCAATCTCAGTCGATAGAGGTTCACTATCTAGTCAATTGACTTTCCACTCCTCTCTGAAACTCTACGCCTAACTTCTGCGTTACTGACGCGGTGACACCACAACACACGGCCTATGCTACGAAGCTAACGATTGTCAAATACCAAAACCCTTCTCATGTCTTCTACCTTTAATGGTGATATCTCGCAGCCACGGAACAGAACAAACTGCAGCATAGTACACGTGACCCTTAGAGCCAATCAGATGTCATGGTGGAGCCACAGTTGGTGCAATTTGGTGAAAGCCACTCGAGCCTTTTATATTCGTGCAGAAATTTTGTGGGCTACTGAGCTACCAGGGCTGATCCGACTTTCCAGGTAAGTGAAGTGTTAAATGCACTCAACCACTTCACTCTATTGTTACCTGAGGCATATCTGAAGACCGGTCCCAGAGCAACAATTTTCATTTGGGTGGCGAAAAACGCACCAAATTTTCACTTTAGGTGTCCAGAAGACTGTATCTTGTCAGCATCTCTACCCAACAGGACTGTGTCATTTATTTACTCTAGATCTACCATAAACACTATGTTTAGTGTTCAGAATGTCACATACTGTCATCTTAATATATGGTTTGCCACAGGAAATATGGGTGAAATTTTCCAGCTGGTCTCCCCTGCTATATGTTATTGTCACCAAGAACGGTATCAATTATAATTTTGCAGCCTAACGGTCGCGTTCATTCTTGTAATGGAAACCTGTCCGATTGGTTTGTTTGAAATAGTCATTCAAGTCTCTTTTCTAGTCAATTTGGTGTAGAATATGCATAGCGACATACTACCAGTTTATTCTAGCCTTTGTCAATACATCTAGGATATTAGTATACTTTCTACTTTCGGTAATAGTCTATTGATACAAGATGATGAGCTAGTTACTCAAGTATATCATAACTGAGTGTATATTTCACTGTTAAATTCTACTGGCAATCCATTTGTTCAATATGTTTTTGTATAGACGATCCTGATGAACAGTTGAACCCAAAAAAGAAAATTTTTGAACAGGTTAAACCAGATCTCAGAGTGAACAATGAAGGAATCGCTATGTATAAAGGTGTTCCATGGACACTGAAAAATGCTTCCGGTGCTGTAATCAAATCGTTCAACATTAAAGACGCACAGATAGCGTAATTTTTGTTCATATTTCTTGTTGGTGAAAATGTGTTAGTAAATTTTTCTCACATCTTTTGTTGTGTTTTAATATCGTGACTCTTTTTTCGAGCTACAGTTTCGACGTTTCATTTTACCGCGTATAGTTCGCGCATCAGATTTAACTTACGTCGTCCACCGTTACTGTGAATAGTGTCTATTAGTGATGGGAAAGCATGTACATTTTTAGCTGACTACCATAACTAGCGTGTGTGTGTGTGTGTGTGTGTGTGTGTGTGTGTGTGTGTGTGTGAATACTCTGTTCTATAACTAGTTTCTCTCTGTATCTTCGATTTCTTGTCCTCATGTGTTTTTGTTGTTATTGCAGATAATGAGTTATCGTTCATTAGTCCAGACATTCAAATTTCTCCACTTACTGCAGTTTAGACGACATTATCCCTCACGAAGTAGGTGTAGCTCACAGTCTAGCACACATGTATATACGAAGTTGCAAAGCTGCCTTTCTTTATTTGTAGCAGGAGACTGCAAAATGATTGCCGCACTTTTAAACAATTTAGTATATCTCACATTTTGTGTACAATACTTCAAACTACAACTCTCTTATGAAAGAATAAACAGCATTAAGAGGTTACGCGAACCACTAAGTAGGGTGTATCGTTTGCCTAAAGCCTCTGGTTCAATTCTTTCTGTCTAACGAGTTCTGGAGTGTAGCAGAAATATCGTTAGCCTGCTTTGCAGATTACGTACGGGATTGTAAGTAACTTATCACTGAGGGATGACTGAGGCCATTAGATATCTAGTTTTATCCTAACTAACGGATGTTATGTGTAACCTGCTTCTGGAGGATCATGAACAGAAGTATTTCTCAGTGTACACAAACTAACTGAAAAATGACTGTGTACTTTGAAGATTATTGGGTGAAGAATGAAGCGAAAGACATTGGCTGATCCTGAGGTATTAGTTTCATCATGAGGAAGACGTTAATTGATGAAACTGGTACTGAAAGAGGAAGTAAATGATTCACTCTTACGGCAGTTAATTAAAGGAGTGAATGGATTTTTTTCAGCAGTCCAGGTAAGATATTGATTCTAGGCTGACGGCTTTGATACGAGTTATGAATCTTTTGAAATGCATGTTAGATTATGTCTTGCTAGATTTTCTTTATTTGTTTTTGACGACTGTGATTTATAATTGGAAGTCACACATTGACTCAGATCTCAGTTGTGGTGTGTACAATAGGTGAATTCAAACCACAATGAATCCATAGTTACCTATCTTGAACAGATCAGGAATTGTATAGTGGTTAACGCGAAAGAATTTCTCTGGATGGTGTGTTTTCTAAAACTTTGGTACTCTACAAATTTGGTACACCGATTCTTAGAAAACTAAATCAACTGTAGGTACTCTAATTCTGTATCCTGGAAAACAAATAAGCTTGGTGAGTGCATTCAGAGAATGCTCCATGAAAGTTTCTTTGGTCATATGAACCTACAGAAAGTTATCATTAGAGTTCTCTGTACTCACGTCTTTTCATCAGTTATGCTGTTTTCCAGCACTTTAAGTGCTAGTTTTCATCGTTCTTATTACCTGACTGTCTCAGTGTCATTCTCTGTGTATCATCACCTCTTGTTCATTCTACCAAACTTATTGGCTAACTTTACACGGCATAGCTTATTCCATGTATCAGATGTGGTATAATTGCATATCTTTTGAACACAACCTCGATAAGAGAATAATTTCAAAACCTGCAAAGAGTACAATTTCCTTTCAAGCCTTAACCTATGAATTTCTACCTAGTTTTATGCTGTACTGAAATCCAGTGCGAATCATAATTCAGCCAAACTGTTGCGTAATAAAAGGTGTAACTCCCTCATACCCGCCACCATCTTTTCTTGTAAATATCTTTTTTCCTAAGGTAATCCTAGCTCTCTGAAAGAAACGACTGTCTTTTATTTATACTGGGTGGTGATTGAAGGTGAAGTGAACATTTGGACCACGGCTGCATTCGAACCAGCGACCACCGGGTTTGCGGCTCGATGCTCTACCAACTTAGCATGGGGGAAACCCAGTGGTTGCTGGTTCGAATTCGGCCGCGGTCCAAATTTTCACTTCATCTCCCAACATCACCCAGTATAAATACTAGTCTACCAAACTACGGCTATCTCAGATAGTCAAATGGTAGTCTTCTATTTACCCAGTAGAAGAATTGAAATATTAGATTCGGGTTTAGCTACAACTGAGTAGTCGAAATCAATTCTAATGATGACGGTTAGTATGTCATCATCCATCAACATACCACCAGGCATTACTGTGTAACGGTCCGAGTTGCCACACCTCATATCGGCACACCAAGTAAAAAGTCAGTGAGGCGCAAGATGAAGATAAGAAAATTCAGTCGAAAGAAACATAAAGTGCTAAAAGAGAGAGAGGAAGAATGAGAAAGTGGTGAGATTCGTATGGCGTCAAGATGAAGATAACGTGTATGTATCTGCTCTACTGACATCGGTTCTCAAGCATGTGATCACCTGCTCTCCAACCACTGGTTTCTCTTGTTCCACGGACCCCAACCGCCTAATCTGCATCGCCCATATGGTTCAAATCAACAGTTAAAGACTTCATACATTGATGCCATGTTTTTGTCTGGCCACCTCGGACCTATTTCCAGCCTGAACCTACTTCGGCCAACATTGTGTGACAAGGAAATCGGTGACTGGGAATACGTAGTACGTGTCCCAACCATCTCACTCGATGAAGGTTCGCTACCTCGTCAACAGATTTACCTCTACTCCTTTAAGACTCTACACCTGACTTGTGGGTTACTCACATGGTGACACCACGGAATACAACTTATACTACGAAGGCAGCGGTGCTCAAACACCTGAAGCCTTCTCATATCTTCCACCTTGATTGGCTACGTTTCACAGTCATACAGCAGAACAGACCTGACTGCTATGCAGTACACGCGACCCTGAATAGACAATCGGATATCACGGTGGCACCATAGGTGGCATAAATCGGCAAAAGCCAATCGAGCTTTTGTATCCGTGTAGAGATTTCATCGGCCACTCAACCACCAGTCCAGGGCTGATCCAACTTCCCAGTAAGTGAAGTGGTCAACACACTCAACCACTTCACTCTTTATTGTTAGCCGTGGCACCGTTGAAGACCAATCTTGGAGCAACAATTTGCATTTGGGTGGTGAGGAACGTATCCCAAACATTCTCAAATCCACTACATATTTTATACTTAATATTGAAAAGCTTAACTCGATTTATTGAATCGAGAAACACCAATGTAGTAACTATGTTGTTGTCATTGGGAGACGGGGTAATTTTCAGATTCTCCACAGTATAGGTTATCATCATATCATACTCTCTACATCTATTATAACTATCAATGACTATGTTAAGTAAGTTATCATTGAGACTAAGTCCAACAAGGGTACCTGAACAATGGTAAACAGACTAAAAAGAGTAGCATAAAGTACTCAGTAATGAAATTGTTGTACGTACATGTCCTGCCAGACATTGAGTCGAAGGTTCATAACTGTGTTAACTGATTTACACTCCACCATACCCCACTGTCTGCAGGGCCGGCGGTATTGCTTCATTTATCGTTTCTTTTCGGTTAGTATGTTCTTCGAAAGAAGTTTATTAAGAACATATTTCTAATGTTTATCACATTATATTGATAAATTGAAATAATATATTGTCGGACAAATACCTTTACTTTGAATTGAACAGTCTCCAAGAATAAATGTACAACTTAGAAAAAGATTAGACGCTTACTAGGTATCTACAAGAATCTGTATTTACCCATTTATCTGCGACAACTGTTCCCCACCATTCTGACTTGTAATTTCTATGCTGTTTATTGACTGCTTTGATTGAGTGTGCAATCACTTCATGTAGTTTTCCAATCAGTATATTTTCCAGTTCTGGTGTTAAGGTTAAAAGTTGTATATGAGGCTGAAAATGTTTTTGAAAAGAAAAACTCATTAAAGTAAATAACTTACTGTCTTTCATATAACATTGTGAATAGTAGTTGTTATATAAATTGGTGCTTTGCGTTCCATTGAATATCCCTATAGCAGAGTTGAAAAGATGAATTTGAATGAGTAGGTGGTTTCGTTTAAGTCTCATCAAATATTTCACACTGAGGAAAACACGTCTCGAGGGGTAATATGAACTTGATTATTAACAGTTATCAGTACACTTAGCTGATGAAAGACGGTACTTGATGTCTAAAGGAAGTAAAGTTGTGGAACTTGGTAGTATGTTTGCTGTAACACACACATCTTGCTACGGCTCTACAGGAGCAAATGAAGTAATACACGGACACAGATATGCCCAGAT
Organism: Heterobilharzia americana; assembly: GCA_944470555.2. Lineage (NCBI taxonomy): Eukaryota > Metazoa > Platyhelminthes > Trematoda > Strigeidida > Schistosomatidae > Heterobilharzia > Heterobilharzia americana. The sequence goes on from OX104127.1 coordinate 156,964,154, forward strand.
ACAAGATCCTGTCTTTCAGGTTCACCCAGATCAACCCAGGACTAGGCATTACTGCGTAACGGTCCGAGTTGCCACACCTCATATCGGCACACCAAGTAAAAAGTCAGTGAGGCTCAAGATGAAGATAAGAAAATTCAGCCAAAAGAAATATGAAGTACTATAAGAGAGAAAGGAAGAATGAGAAAATGGTGAGATTCGGTATAGTGTAGTTAAGTTGAGGATAATGTATGTATACATCTGACCCACTGACATCGGTTTTGAGCCATATCACCTAGAGTCAGTCTCCAACCACTGGTTCCTCTTGTCCTGCGGAGCCCAACCGCTTAGTCTGCATCGCCTCGCATGGCTCAAATCAACAGTCAGAGACTTCATACATTGGTGCCATGTTTTAGTCTAGCCACCTCGGACATTTTCCCAGCCTGGACCTACTTCAGCCAACATTGTGTGAACAGGCAATCAGTGACTAGGCATACGTAACACTTGTCCCTGCCAGATGAAGGTTCACAACCTCATCAACCGACTTACATCTCTCTAAAACTCTACTCCTGACTTGTGCGTTACTCACATGGTGACACCACGGAATACGGCCTATGCTACGAAGGCAGCGGTGCTCAAACACCTGAAGCCTCATATCTTCCACCTTCAATGGCCATGTTCCACAGCCATAGAGTAGAACCGATCGGACTACTGTTCAGTACACGTGACCCTTAGTAGACAATCGGATATCACGGCAGTGTCACAGTTCGCGAAAGCCAATCGAGTCTTTTGTATCCATGCAGAGATTTCACCGGCCACTGACCCATCACGGCTGATCCTACTTCCCAGATAAGTGAAGTGGTCGACACACTCAACCATTACACTCTCTCTTTCAGGTTTTGCTAAGTAAACGGCGATCAGGAACACTAGTCTGAGAATGACAGCTACTAGATCACCTTTGAAGTCCAGATTCACATATAGTGTCCTTTTCGATACGGAAATTGAATCATGTTTTGGCAGTTTCAGTTTGATGTTTTAATCCATGGACCGTAATGGCCATCCGTTTTTGACCAAACTTTTCCTTATAAGCTTCAACTCTTCATCTATAACGTTGGCGCTGCAAATGCAAGTAGCAAGAGATATAATTAAATTCATTTTCCGACCATTTGGCACCTAGCCATAGAAACCTCTCAGTTACCCATTCTACTTGGGATTTCTATGGAGAAAAAAACATGAAAAGTAAAAAAATAGAAAAAGGTAAGACTGAAAGTACTTACTGTACTCCGGTATACATTACGATTACAGTTCTGTTTACGAAGTGAATGTACTGATCGTTTTATTGAATTCGCTTTACAGTCAGTTTGAAGTTTTGGAGAAGCAATAATAATTAACAATTGTTCATTGAGCCTAATTTGTTCATTATTCAATGGAATGTACTTGAGAGATGCATTCATGTTCCTAATGAGATATTCTGAATCATTATTCATGCTTTGAAGCCAGAGACGATAGTTTACATTAACAGGAATATCGATTACCTAAGCAGGAAGGGAATACAATTGCACTCATATTAACTATACACTACGGTTTGTAAAATTTAATGATAGCGTTTTATGTTTATCCGCAAACAATCAAATAAACAATATACTACTAATATAATTATGTATAGTAATGATGGATTGTGGCTAGCAGTGGAATCCAGGTTGCACATTTCGTCCTATTTGAGACTTGTCAGCTGGATGTACCTGCCTCCCTATGAGTGATGTTGTTCCCACCGAGCCCATATGCCAGCAGAGACTGATCAATTCGGCCCAATCAACGATGGTATCATACAAACAATAATACTAATATAGTTGTGTTAACATCATACCGTCGTTGATAAGACCGAATCGATCAGTCTCTGTTGGCATATGGGATCCTGTGCGGATGCCTCGATATTACGTGTGCTCTAATGATAGTAATGATGGATCATAGGTAGCAGTGGAATCCAGGATGCGTATTTCGTTCTATTTTGTACTCGTCAGTCGGATGTGTCTGCTACGACGATATGATATAAAAACAATTATACTAAAACTATACCCGTCGCACAGGAAGTGTCTGCCGTGACTAGGTGGTGTAGCCGGTAACGCCCTGGCGCTTGAGGCCATCGGCCTTGGGTCCGAGTCCCGGCGGGGACACCACCTACTTGCTGGCAGGTGCATCCGACTGACGAGTCTCGAGTAGGATGGGATGCGCATCCTGTATTCCACTGCTAGCCACTTTCCATCATTGGTGATATACTACAGACTTTCATTCATAATACTACTGCAAGTAGGAAGTTTGTTTCACATGATTAATAACTGAAAATATAAATTTAACAAGTTACATTTATGGGTTAATTTGACAATTCTTAAAATAAACAACAGGGCTTCATTTAAGGCCTAGTTGGTGTGCTCTGAGCTTCGATATTTCGTAGTGAACGTTTCATCATTAGGCTTAGTGACTTACATCTAAAGCACTACAACTTCAAAAAACAATTGAAGTATAATCGAATATTATATCAAGGTTTAAATAGTGTTTCCATCGACTCTGGTTGTTGTACAATTACAAGTTGGAGAAGAAATTTACTTGTCATACCTTAACCTCTTAACCTTGGATTTCCTTCACTCAGTGAAATTGTGCTGTCACCACACTGTCTATCATCATTGACTTATCAGGTCAGTTAACCCTTGGTTGATGGATGACTGGTTCCTTCCTAGGTGGATTATAGATTGGGTCTATATCCACATATCTGTTGATTGACATTTCATTTGAATATCATGCTTCGAGAAATTCTTTTGCAGATTTATAACCAATTCCTTTCAGGATTTCCAAATTTCCCCAGATGAGTTTGTCATTGTGATTGTTTGTATGGATTGAAACCAAGGAAAGGAGGTTGTATCATGTCACTTAATTAACTGCTTATCGGTGTTCATGAATTCATAAATTAGATTGTGGTCTAGTTGTTGGTATGTATTTTTGTCATTTAGTAATTCCAGTGCCTTTTTGACGTGGTCAGTTTTTGTTCATAACGACAGTTTTCCTTCCTTTATCTGAAGGCAATACTACGACTGTGTTGTCAGTCATTAGTGATTTCAGTGGATTTCTTTCTTTTATGTTTAGCAGGTGTTAATTTTGACTAGAAGCGAACGAAAAAAACGTACTCAGCTACCTTTTGCATACCTATACAGTAGGCCATCAGCTACATCCGTTTTTGAGGGCTAATGAAACTACGTGGCAGTACAAACCTCGGTAGGTGGAGCAGTACTCGGACCCGTGACCCAGTAGTTGATAGTCATCTGCCTAAACCATTGAATCATAGCTACCCACTTGAGGTACAACTGTTTGACGTAGATCCTGTTGTTGCTCAACATTTAAACCTGAGATTTTCAATGCAGATTCAAGTTTGTTGGCATTTCCGGTGTTATAGTCCAGTCCCTTCTGAAGGGACTGTCTTACGACCTATTTACATTTAAATAGGAAGATTGACAAGTAAACAAAAGGGCTAGCTGTTGGATAGCCAATATCAGGACTGATTGGTGGTGTGGTGGGGGTGGGGGGAATGCAGCGACTGAAGTCAATAGTCATCCCTTTCCTGTCGCTTAACTGCTTATCGGTGTTTATAAATGCATGAATTCTTTGAGCAATGCAACGGCAAGATTTACCAACATCACGCAGTGAACAATCTTTACAACTGATCGTAGATTAGACTATATTTCTTCTCTCTTCTTTTTTGGCACCCAGCCGTGAAAACTTGTCAGTTGTCGATTGATATTTTTCTGAGAGAAGACAGTGTACTCTATATAGGGGGGAACGCCCTACTTCGCTGCTTAATGAAGGCGGTGTGCCTCAAGATGCTGTTCTTTCTCCTTTCTTTTTGCCTGACTTACCAATCTCAACCAAAGCTGACTTTTTTAAGTATGCTGATGACCTGACGGTGTTCATGCCGATCATCTCTCAGTTTAACAACTTCTTAAAGGAATTTGGTTACTGGTCTTTCTTAAATGGCCTCACACTAAATTCCTCCAAATGTCAGATGGCTAATTTCTAGCTTAAGACATGAAGAAGACCTTTGCACATTGCTTCAGTCCCACGACTCTTGTCTTATAGATGGCTCTATTATGGAGAATGTAGTAAGCTTGGTTCATCTTGGCTTATGCTTTTCTTCTCATCTTTTTTAGTCCCCTCATATCTTACTGATTTCTAGGAAAATCCTTTGTTTGACCTTTTATATTAGAGAACTCAGACTATCTAGCGTAACTCAACATCTACTCTTAGTTTTCATTAATTCCTTTGTTTTCCCTATATTTACTTATTGTTCCCCCTTATTTTTACCTGGACTCCGAAAAAAGGACTACTTTGTATTGCGTAGGATTTTGAAGGTTGTTAGTGGAGCAAGTAGCACATCCCTAACGGAACTGATAAATATAGTCGTGGATAAGTATCTGAACTCTTGTAGACTACTAGCTAAAAGTATATTATCTGATGACAAGCATCCTCTGCATCCTCACCTCTCTCCATATCTGTTGTCTGGGAAGACAAGAAGCAAATATATTTAACTCTATGCAAGCACAACCACATTAAAAATTCAACTATACCACCTTATTTAGCTTGTGTATTGTGTGAAGAAAATCTTGTTAGACATAGTCTAATCAATCAACTGTGTAACAGTGAATAGTTTACATGTCTCTGAAGTCATTAAACACTTAAATAATCCTGTTATTCGTAATTCTTTATTACACATATTGTCAAATAGAACCATTGTTAATGTTTTAAAAATGTTGTACAGTGGGTAAAGTTATATAATAACATACATACGCTGAGAATTCTGTACTGTAAACATAACTATGGTGCAGAATAAAGCAAATATATTATTATTCTTTTGACAATGGATCCTTTGGCTCTCACAGAATGCTGTGTATTGATTTTATTGGTTTATGCACTACTCTGATTTCAAAAGGACAAAGCAATAAGTTGACTGTTTCTGAGATATCTTTGATGTAAGATAGTGCAACATTCCTGTTGATTTGATGCACTTGCCGGGTCTTGTGTCCTGTTGATAAACACTTTTTGATGAAGTTGGGTGGATAATCAATGGCATTGAACACTTTGTACAGATATTGTTATTCGGCATTCCGTAGTGCGTCAGTGTTGAAATGTATCTTAGATCTTGAGAATAATGTTTGTACACAGCATTTCTTATTGACTGTAGAATGATTGCTGTTGTATTTCAACATTTGATCTGTGTGAGTTTGTAAAGTTCTGTTGTGTGTTCTGCTGATGATGACACATAAGAATGGGACTTTTTATTGGATTTCTTCTCCTTTGTAAAGTGAATTCCTTCAAATGTTTGGTTGAGTAGTTTAAATGTGTTTTCTATTTCACCTTCTTTGAGAATTACAAATGTGTCGTGGATCTGCTGAGTTCAAATTTTGGCTTGATGAAAGGGATGACTATTGATTTCAGTCGCTGCATTCCTCCTACCCCCACCACCAATCAGTCCTGATATTGGCTATCCAACAGCTAGCCCTTTTGTTTACTTGTCAATCTTCCTATTTAAATGTAAATAGGTCGTAAGACAGTCTCTTCAGAAGGGACTGGACTATAACACCGGAAATGCCAACAAACTTGAATCTGCATTGAAAATCTCAGGTTTAAATGTTGAGCAACAACAGGATCTACGTCAAACAGTTGTACCTCAAGTGGGTAGCTATGATTCAATGGTTTAGGCAGATGACTATCAACTACTGGGTCACGGGTCCGAGTACTGCTCCACCTACCGAGGTTTGTACTGCCACGTAGTTTCATTAGCCCTCAAAAACGGATGTAGCTGATGGCCTACTGTATAGGTATGCAAAAGGTAGCTGAGTACGTTTTTTTCGTTCGCTTCTAGTCAAAATTAACACCTGCTAAACATAAAAGAAAGAAATCCACTGAAATCACTAATGACTGACAACACAGTCGTAGTATTGCCTTCAGATAAAGGAAGGAAAACTGTCGTTATGAACAAAAACTGACCACGTCAAAAAGGCACTGGAATTACTAAATGACAAAAATACATACCAACAACTAGACCACAATCTAATTTATGAATTCATGAACACCGATAAGCAGTTAATTAAGTGACATGATACAACCTCCTTTCCTTGGTTTCAATCCATACAAACAATCACAATGACAAACTCATCTGGGGAAATTTGGAAATCCTGAAAGGAATTGGTTATAAATCTGCAAAAGAATTTCTCGAAGCATGATATTCAAATGAAATGTCAATCAACAGATATGTGGATATAGACCCAATCTATAATCCACCTAGGAAGGAACCAGTCATCCATCAACCAAGGGTTAACTGACCTGATAAGTCAATGATGATAGACAGTGTGGTGACAGCACAATTTCACTGAGTGAAGGAAATCCAAGGTTAAAGAGGTTAAGGTATGACAAGTAAATTTCTTCTCCAACTTGTAATTGTACAACAACCAGAGTCGATGGAAACACTATTTAAACCTTGATATAATATTCGATTATACTTCATTGTTTTTTTGAAGTTGTAGTGCTTTAGATGCTCAGGGAACACCAAATCACTATCATCCTTATACTGAGCTACAAATCTTTTCCATCATTTCAAAATGTTTTTGGGTTTTATTAGTTGAATGAGCTAGCTTTGTAGTTGAAATACTGAGACTTAATTGACTATCCCGGCAGTCTCCAAGGTGGCTATTGGACTCATTCACTTTTACCCTGTCACACTGTTATAACCTTCCATACTCTTCATCATCTGAATGTAACCTCAATTGTGGATCCTGTTAATTAGGTACCAACTACTTTGAATACAAGTTAATGTGTTCACAAACCTGTCCTCAGTGATCCATTTCATTTTTTTTAGATTTCAAACCTACATGTTTATAAGGCTAAATAACGCCTCATAATATAATCGATTGTGAGCAAAAAATAAAACCGTTTAGCCTGCAAAATAAGGGATAAAGTTCACTGATAATTTCTTTTCAACGATGAAGTATGGAACAGTAGTTAATGGTTCAGAGGAGAATTTTCAAAAATGTTTACAAAATAATGTTATAAAATGACTCCTTTGAATAAATTTTCTTTGAAAAATATCCAATAGTTGATTGAAATACACTGTGAATTGGAATTCTCGTACTCGTTTGCTTGATTCATTATACCAGGTAGATTATGAACACCTATCTGGAAGAAGGGCTTCAGAACATACATATAATTGTTCATGTCTGTGATAAATACACTCACTAAAACCGTGTATCTCCATCTCTCCAGTTATCCAGCTACATCTCAGTTGTCTGCATTTTCTACGAAGCTAAAATCAACCTCATCTAGTCTCAACTCATATGTTATGGCTAAGAAGAGAAACGTTGAGATTGGAGAAAAGAAAATATTATTACGATTGATTACCAGTTAACTTCATACATTATATTTTCTTCATATTGTAAGTGGACCATTGAACAGATGAACACGTGGTTTTTCAAATTGGTCAGTTACTGTTAGACAACTAGCTAGTCAATAAAATAATGTCTGTTTAGCATAATTGCTAGATTTCAGACATTCTATTCCTTTTCTCAATTTTTTCAGTTAGTATTCATCACTGACTGATATCACTTAGTGAACTATTAAAAACTTGAAGATATTTCCCTGTGGAATCAACCAATCAGAAGTGAAGCGGATGCCAATTGAAAACGTGAGACGATAATTGCAGTAGATTAGGAATTGAGAGAAGTATGAAACTAAGGACTGTTGAACTCTGAACCAGTGGCTGAATGGTTAACACATTCGTCGTGAAACCTGAAGATCCTGAGTTCGATCCTTGGTTGGGGTCGTGAGTACACACTGTTGAGGAGTTCAGTACTATAACCGAAATGCTGTCCAGTGCTCTCAGCTTTTCAATGGTTCTTCCGACTATCCTCAAAAATTTCATTCCTTTGACAAACTTGAGCATAGGTAAGGATAAAGAGACTCGTTGAAAGAAATTACATCATTTTGTTTCACGAATCTTCATCAGCCCCATGAGAACTAAAATTACGTAACTTTATCACGCTAAGCGACAACTTATCCATAGTAAAACTGTTAGTTACAAATCTATAAAAAACGTCGAACAAAGTGATCGGTAGAATTTGGCCAACTCTCAAGACTAGACAACATGAAACTGTCTACTCTTCGGCGACCAATCAATTTATCTAATCCAGTCCTACAAGAGCTCAGTGGTAACATCATTGACGCCAACTCTGTATGACGCTGGTTCGAATCTTAGTGGGAGTGGGGCGAACACCAGTTCCCTCAAGGCTTCAGATACGCTTTGCTGACGAAAGCCAACAAGCATGAAACCTATGCTGAGTAGGGCTTCCCATTGATTACTTTCAACTGACAAACACAGATTAAAGGGGATACAGCTGTAAAGCTATTTGGCAATAATATCAGCTCATAAATAATTAGAAAGCATCAGGATGAATGTGATACTAACTCACTAAATAGAAAGACAGAGGTAATGTAACCAAAATGAAATCGAATTACCAGAGTAAAGAAAAGTGGATCATTACAGTGTATTGAAATTATTGACCTAGTCATTGTTTGGAGTTGATGAATATGTATCACATAGAATGATGTAATATCACTCTGCGAACCCGTTTGTTCATGAGTTGTTCAAATTATCTCAAGTTATTTTAAGTTGTAAACTACCTTTTCCTTTTACCCCATTTGAATTAATTGGGTATCTGTACTCATTTGAAGTGACCACATGAAAAATGATAATTTTAAGGATGCCTCATTGTTGCCGACATTTTCCTGTATACAAGTCTTAGTGGAAACAATACTCACTATGAGGTAGGTACATTCAACTGACGAGTCATGAGTAGGATGAAACGCGCGTCTTGGACTCCACTGTTAGCCCCCTATCTATCATTTATGTCAAAAATTCCTCTCCTTATTTCTGTACCAGTTTATTTGCGCAACCTAAATAAGCTTCATTGACCTATTTGTGATTAATATCACTCACCTAGATGACAATCTAATTGGTTGGTTATAAAGGTGACCTTCTGTACCGAGCTGGAATAGTAACCTGTAAGATTAACATCAGATTTATACTCTTTAAAAAGGTCTTCCTAGAAAGATGGAAATGATAAGAAAAAGTACAGAATACTTTTATTTTGTTGTTTGGGCTAATGTACTTCGTCGAGATTATACAGGTAAAATACACCTTAAGGAATGAGACGTTATGTATTCAAAGTTTAAAGCCTAAACATGAAATACCTTGCTGAATACAGTACAGATATCATATTATGTTTAACAAGGCAAATACTGCAAAGACTAACTTCAGCTCTGCTCAACTATATTTCTTTATTATTGTTATGTTCCAGGGTAAAATATTTTTCCATTAACAATGATTCAGCTGCGGAGAGTAAACATGAAATCAGTAATTCCTGTTGGAAGGGTTAATTTGAGCTAATATACACAATTTTAATGAAATATAAAATATTCAGTACATAGAGTAAGAATAATTTAACGCTAAATCTATGGCAGTATGAAACTTTGAAGGAGATAGTTACATAGGCCATACTCAAAAGGCTCACTCCACACATACTCGCATAAATGTACCAGATTGGTTAGGGTAAAGGAATGACATGATGCATCAACAGTACAGCTTCTTCGCGTCTAGCAGATACCGGGCATCAATTCAAGGTAGATAAAGCCTTTTCTTTGATATACCATGTTCTTTGCAATATCCCTAAAGGTCCACGACTTCGTATCTTATCCATAGCTGAAGCTATAGAGATCAACGCAAGAAAGTTGCACCAGTGTGTTCGAAAGAAATGTGTACATCCGCTTTGTTTACCTTGGCCCACAACGGGGTCGCCAACTTCTTCATGAACTTTCCTACTATAAATTGTACATTTTAACTTCCCATCCCTTTCTTCTACATTGATAAACATTCATTTTCTTATGTCATTAGTTCTACTCCCTTCCTTATTCATACCACAAACGGTAGACAATTTCAGCGGTGACGTAACACTTCACATTTGTTATTCTCTATTTCGTTATGGTAATCACATGATTTTCATGCTACCTGAATATAACTCATCACTACACTACATCATCATTATTTGACCTTTAGCAAACGAACATACACATATTCATACCCCAGTAAATGTCTATACACGAATCATCTGTAGATTTTGTCACCTCAGTTCCTAATTGTTCTGTCAATGTTGATTTCATTGAATAAATAACACACAGTATTAGAGAAGAGATAATTCAGCGAAGAAAATTTTCTTTTTCGACGAATTCATTTTCTAAAGCTGTACAGTTATATATATATATATATATATATATATATATATATATATATATATATATATATATATATATATATATATATATATATATATATATATATATTAAACAGTACTCCCTTTGGAATAGTTCAAAATGAGTACACCTTCGACAGTTGTGCACAGTGGAGGCACTGGCAATTCATCAATTCAAGCCTGATCTCTGCGTGCAAAAGAAGTATGTTCAATCTCTCATCTTACCATGGTCTTAACACTTTCTTCTTTTTGATTTCATTATAATTAACTAGTTTATTATTATCACCTTCATTATGACTCATGTCTCATTCTTCACCTTCTTTACACCTATGTATCAAGTGGACATATCATTCGATTTGATCTCCATTCACCCGTAATACTGACTGTTTCAATATAGTAAAAAATTGTACACCATCCCTTAACTGGGCTATTGTATTTCACTTATTCTCATGGATTTATAACTATAGAGTCTGAAGAAGAAGAAGTTATTGAAAACGGTTGGTCGCTGAAATTACCCTACCTCTGAATAATTTACGGCGATCTTTACATTATGCTTTACTTAGTGGTAGCTACCAGCGGAATCTAGAATGAGTGTTTCGTTTTTGTCAGCTGAATGCACCTGTACCCCAGTGAGCTAGTTATCATGTCCCTTTCGAGACTCAAGCTTCACACCCATCGCTTTAAACACCAAATTGTTATTTACTAGGTCGTTTAAATGCGATCAATCTGATGCAGTTTAATTACGGGAAGTTACGAATATCAGCACACATGAATCGTGGAAAACGTTGTTTTATGGGATATTGTGGTGTTATATTTACTCGTTGATGTCAGATTTTATTTTTTTGTTTGTTTCTTTAAGTGGAGACATTCCTCATGGTTATTCGGTTATGATTTTTGTATACTTGCACCATCAATAACCTCGCCTGGTTAACTAGTTCACTAGTTACTAGCTGGTCCTAAGCCCAGGTAAAGAGGAAAGGTCGGGCGTAGGGCTAGCAACCCTACCCCGTAAAATAAATCCAACCGCTAAAGGAACTTCAAAGCACAAACAAAATATAAAAAATAAAAACAAACTTATTCCTCGTTGCAATCGGAAAGGCGAAATGACGCCCAGGGGTGAAAGCCTTCGGGAAGCCAATTGGCCCATGTGTCCTCTCTTTCTCGATGAAAGCGAGAGTAAATGTGGAGACATGGAATGTCCCCACTATGTTTGAACCTAGCAAGGCAGCCTAGATTGCAAAGGAGATGAGAAGGTATCGCATGGTTCAGAGACTTGGCGCGTCACGAAAGGGATTTCCAACAAACTACAGACATTCATCAACAACTGCCACCTACGCTGGCTCGTTACTGAAGATCAGATGGCCAGAATAACAGGAATAAGCAACAAGAAATTCTGGCAACGAACTAACCAACAACCTATCGCTGAACAAATATGCACTGGAAGGAAGTGGAGATGGATTGGGCCTACACTGAGAAGGCCGACTGGAGACATCATGTGTCAGGCTAGTTGCTCGAGTCGAACCTAGATGAGAAGCGACGAGTTGGGTGTCCGAGTTGAGGGTGACATGGAGTAGATCGTACGAGGAGTAAATGAGAGCTTGTGGGCTGTCGTGGAACTAGGTTGAAAAGATTGGAGAGAAGAGAGTGGAATGGAGACGTGCTACTGAAGCTCTATGTTCCATTAGGAACCCAAGGGACAAATAATAATAACAAAGTAAATAATGCTCTATCACTGTGTGCTCTAAATTAAATAAACAGATCTAATATGGAAAGAAATGTATTCTGTCGAAATAAATTATGAATATTGTTTATTTTATGTAATTGTTTCATTACTAGTAAACATTATTTAAGTACTTAGGAATATCTGAATGCTCCCACTTGATCATAGGAAAAGACAAGACGTGGTTGTAGCGAAGAAAAAATTTTCTTTTCGACGAAGTCATTTACTAAGCTATACATTCGTCAAAATATGTTACAGTGGGTAGGGCGTACCAGAATTATTTACAGTTAAGGGGCAAGATATATTGAATCACTAAAGGAAGTTGATTAATACACATTTCAGTTTAGAGAGCGAAAATAAGGATTATGAAATTAAATGTAATTATGTAATACAGGATGAGTGCATGATAAAGTAGGAAAATAAACAAGGGATTATGAAAATACATGTATGGTTACCTAATACGGGATAAATCTATGACACTCAAGGCTTTATGATGGCCACGACAAGGATAAAGTTTGGACGTACCATTTTTGGATGCATAAAGCTTGTTAGAACTTCTGGATGGCTAGTGTTTCAGCTATAGATAAGAACCACGATCTTAATCCCTTCGAGTGGTTTGATCGAACTCTGTAGAAGATTTTGAATGAGTTCTCAAAAGGAGTTAAGTGGCCTGAGTTCACAGGGTGTTCTTCTATTGAACCGAAGATACATTTCCGTCCTCCATTTGCCAGCCAGGCTGGATAATGTTCGTCGGCCCATTTTATAAGTGTACGCATGTACGGCCGATGTGCTCAACTCCACAAGAGCAAACAAACTAGTATACACACAGTGATGTGGCCCAATACCTTGGATTGTCTTTCATACATTGGCCAAAACATTTCTTGTAGGAGAAAATGATTCGAAGGTTGGCGGCGAGGTATAGTTCTATTTAAGAATTTTGACAGTCGTTCCCTGAGCGTATCTGCAGCAATATCATTTTTAAATTCAAGATTCTACAAAAGGATCTTTTTCGGCGCTAAGTGTGTTCGTTCAGTTGGGTCCTATGGCTTTATCTTCTTATCTATGAATCAGAGCGGGGGGAAACCGTCTTCCACTAGAATATGTTGAAGATCTTACAGTTCTCCGTCAACAGTGTGAATGGATAATATTTCTTTCCTATTAAAAAAATACATTTATGAAGATCTTCTTTTGAGCTTAGAAGTATAATTTATCAGCTGGTACCTCATTTCAATGGCTAATCCATACTCAAACCAAAAATCTACTCACATTCATCCATAAAAGTACAGTGAATACAAACTGAATTTATCAAAAATTGAAATATTCTTTTTGTTGTTCAATGTAAAATGTTTGAAATGACGTGTAAACTTAATTTCCTTGATCAATTGTTTCTAGAGTCAGACAGTAAAATATTACAATATGAACTTAATTCATTATCGTTTGGGCTTCTTATCCCTTGTAATATAATATAGACTTCCTGATTGCAGTCTACTTGAGAAAAGAAACTAGTTGTTTAAAACTCTAAGTGACAAGTCTGAGAAGCCTACCTCAGCAACACAGATGTATCCACACATGATTCTTCTTTTAATCTCCTCATTTCTTCTTGTTATCTTATTACCATTTTCTACTAATTTGACTGACTTCTTTTCTACTTCTTTATCCTTCAGCTCATCACTTTCGCGTTTGATGCGTTGATGTGAGGTGTAACAACGTGGACCACTACGTATTTACATCTAGCTCTATGATGATCTTGTCTGTCTGGTTGACTGCAATTCAAGTGATATGCCATCTTGTTTGCATCAGTTTTATGTTGTATAGTCTTAAGAGCTGAATGAATTCTGTCTATTATTTCATAATGTAATCGACGAAGCTAAGAAACTCAACATCATGGTGAACTTGGATTAGGTGGTGGCTGACTCAAGAGTTTTTTGTAGCGGTCAACTCATCGCTTCCTTTGTTTCTCCTATTTGGTAACTAAGTTTCATTCACTATCTTTCATTGGTTTCATCTGTGTTAATCTCTTCTCAGATAGTAGCCAGGTTATTTGATACAATGTTGTCAGGTCTCTCCTACCACCAGCCTGTTCTGCCTCACTTGCGTGTGTGCCGTAGAAGTGTCTTTTGTCTTTCCGAGCATTCTTCTTCACTTCTTTCTCCAATGCAGTATTTTATAAGTTGTTTTCAGTTCCTCTTTTCCTTGTTCATCCCTTCACTGCACTGCATTGCTTCATCTTCTGCTTCACCATCTTCTTCTCCATGCTCTATCGGCTTTCATGTGTCAGTGGAGATCCATTCCTTGTTTTCTTTCTTCTTCCTTCCTAACACCGTTATGCAGGTTTCTTTCCATATAGCTTCAAAGAGTTCTAGTGTTCTCCTACGCAGGTTTCCTCAGTAATGTTGCTTAATATCTCCCATTTTGTCTTGATGGCTGACGTGACGATGTCCTTAGTAGTTTCATCCTTCAGTTTCTTTCTGGGTGTTCAATCTGAACTGTGGTCTATCACCAGCTTATTTGAAGGCGAAACACTTATTACTTCAGTTAAATATGATTCACTGCTCTTAAAATCTAATTGAAGTTTAACAAGAAAAACATTTAAGAAGAGTATTTTCAACATATCTACAATGGTTAGTTGTGCTTTCCAGTGACTTTATGAAACCTGTAAATGAAGTCGAATATATTGTATGATGTTTCGAAAGTAAGTTGTATACTGTGAATACATTATTTTCCTGAGAATGCATCTTTGTTAGATAGAAGGTGAAAAATCTTCTAAGTGCTTTCATTTTTGATGAAACTTTACTGAAGATAGTAGAGAAGATTCGTAGCTTAGGACAAGGGTGATAATTATTTAATGTTCACGAAGCCTTGAAGTTTGTTCTTGGACGTTTGTTTCATCACCAGGCTAGGCAACATCATAATCAGTTAATAGGTTTAGGACTGAAGCATTTTCAAGTCGTATGAATGTTTAGAAAGGATATTTTCCAATCTTGGAAATCGGGGTGATCTGTCATTATTTTTTACCAGAGGTTCACTTCTATGAGTGTTGTCATTATTTCACCTATGTTGTTGACCAATTGTCTGATCCCATCTTAGTAATAGTTAACATTGTTTTCTTTGCTTCAAGATACCGTGTTCAACAATGTTGTGCACTAATTCTAAGTCTCAAACAGTGACTTTCATTACAAACTAACTTTATTATATACATAATAAGCACATAAAAAAAAAAGCCGGATAGAATTCATTTTTACCAGTCAACCATTTCAAAACAATCTCTAAAACAACTAATTCGGTGCCACAGCTAGTTATTTTACAAAAGGAAAAGTAAAGTATGCAGTTATATATGTTCCATGCTTGTAAGTACGATAAAGGAGTTCAGGCAAGCCATGGAAAATTTGTAAGAAACGTGTAAAGTGATTCAATGTACAGTCAATCAATGAGATGATAATGACGATATAGAATATAGAACTTAATAAGAGCCGCTTATTTGAATTGTTGTTGTACATTATAGTGGTAATGGATATTTTCAGACCAATCATCAACTACTCTGTTATACATGAAATGAATAGTCCCATTTAAACAAAATTACATCATTTCTATTACAAATCCAATTTTTACTTAGTATATATTTAGAAGATAACTTCTGATAGAGACACAGAATCGTCTTAATGAATTCACAGTGCGATATCACTTCGTAACGGTTTTGACTATCCTGAAAATGTCCGATTTTTGTAACTTGGAAGTTTACCTGACATTTGTCATTGACAGTAACTGTTAACTAATATATTTTCTTTGAAACTGGATCGGAGCAGCAATGTAGAAACGCTTTACTTTAGGTTTCTGATCGAAGATCTTTCAATACTTTTGGAAAATCTTTCAGTTGATAGTGTAATGCAAGAGAACTTGAAATTATCAGACAGCTAATTATTCTGACAATCAGTCATTTGAGATGCTTATGAGCATGGAGAAATCAGAGGTTTGTGTGTTCAGTTGAAGGAATGCATGAAGTTAAACAGTTCGATGATAAAAATGGCTGACGCTTCATAAAAAAAGCTGGTTTGAGCATTTATGGGGTTGCAGGTATGAACTAATGAAGGGTCTCAAAGTAGAGTGGAACAGCTCCCCAAAATTTCAACTGCTTTACAGCTTTTGACAGTCTATGAGAAAAACTTCTACGAAGCATATCTCACATATTCAAGGCAACACATAACTAGTTAGGCTTTCTTCTGAACCACCCAGAGACCTCCTTAAATGTAAGCTTCATTTCAATTTAATATAGACTTCAGGAATACACTTCGATACACAGTTTGTAATAATACAGTTCAAAGGTTATGAGATGATTTTCTGGAGGATGTTAAACTGAAGTAATCTGGAAGACAAGTATTTAAGTTGTTATCAGTCAGCCATTGGGTTGTAGAATAATATTTTCACAAAGCATATTATGAATAGTTTACTATAACTACGCTAAACTTCATGAGTAGGTTGATAAACCTTGAGGATTTCCAGACTGATTCATTCTCCCCAATTTTGTACATAAGTATTCGACCGACTGTCAACCTGTAATCAATTAATAAATTTCCATAAATCTCCAAATCGAATTAATTTAGCGCTTATTAGTGACTAGCTTCAAGAAGAGATTCCCGAAGTTCCGATGAGAAGTCATGACCAGTGGAGCCAACAAAGTCGACCATGAAAACAGTTGCAACGAGATTGGATTGAGGTTACACTGTATCATAAACTGATAAAAGTCGGAAATATAAACCACTGGGAACCGATTCAGTGCCTCAGTGGTAATGTGCTGGCCACAGAACGTGAGGGTCCTGGGTCCAATCCCTAGGGGCGGGGTTGTTGATGCGCACTGCTAAGGAGTCCCATACTAGGACGAAACAGCTGGCCAGTGCTTTCAGGTTTCCAATGTCTCTCCAACTGATGCCAGTCTATGATGAGTTCCTGTTGTGATACCCTAGTTTTGCGTAAAACATTTTCAACTTGGCATTCTCACACCATTTTTAACGGTATGACTAGTAGTTTATTTTCTGTCCCCATTGCAATGTAATTTGCTGACTGGTTAACCTTTACTCTTACTATACCAACGTATCGAATTGCAGACAAAGTCAAATTTCATGTATGTACATAACCACGTGTTTTGGGATTGATTTATTATGATATTCTCGGAGGAATAAACTATCCCATCGTCCAGCTTTGGTCTTCTCTCTATTCGTCCGAAGGTTGCAGTCAGTGGCTCTTGAGTACCAAGTTAGTGGTCAGTTAAGCGTGTGTAATACATTCGTTAGGAATATATAGCCGTTGGTGTTCCAATATATGTAGCAGTTCTAACCTGAAATTACTTAATAATTCCCTAAAAACCTCCAGATTGAATAATTTGTAAACTAAAAAATGTTGAATTCCATTCAATGAGAGTAAAATCGAAATATAAGCTAATATATTTGATGTTAGATGCTGTAGGTCGATCGGTAGGAATTCTCGCTCGGTTTGTTGGCAGTCATAAGTAAGGCAAGTCTACAACTCCAAGGAATCTGATGTTCTTTCTGTGATTTAAACCACATTTCCTCAATTCTATTCAAGCCACAACTGATTCATTTCTCTACAACAAGTGAACACAGATCTTCTAACAAAAGCCGAAGTCCTGAACGCCATAAAGCTATTGAAATCCGGGAAAGCAGAAGGACCAGATGGAATCCCACCAGAAGCACTGAGAACAGACGCAAGGACAAAAGCGGACATGTTCACACTACTACTACAGAAGGTGTGGAAAGAAGGAAAGATACCTGCAGATTGGAAGAAGGGCTACCTTGTCAAACTCCCGAACAAGGGCGACCTAAGTCTATGCAAGAACTGGCGAGGAATCACACTCCTGTCCACCAGAAGCAAGCAAAATATTATGCTATATCATCCTGGAGAGACTGAAGGATGCGCTGAATTCAAAATTACAACCGGAACAGGCTGGATTCAGGAAGTACAAATCATGTGCGGACCAAATTGCAACACTAAACATCATCATAAAACAGAGTATAGAATGTCAGTCAACTCTTTAACTCAACTTCATCAACTTTCAGAAGGCGTTTGACAACCTCAACCGAGAAGTAATTTGGCAGGTAGCTTCTTTAACACCACGGAATACCACAAACATTTATCAATCTCATTCAACAACTATTTGAAGACGCCACATGCCAAGTAATTCACAACGGGAAGCTCAGTGATGCCTTTGAAGTGAAGACAGGAGTAAAACAAGGCTGCCTGCCGTCACCCATGATCTTCCTCATTGTGCTCGACAGGACTGGATCATGCAGCAAACAGTGAGGAACGAGAAGAGGGGGATACGTTGGACCAGGAAAAAGATCCTAGAAGATTTGGATTTCGCCGACGACTTGTGTCTAGTGTTGCAGCACCGTTTCAACTATAGGCGGCACAGACGAGGACATCAAAGCCAGGATCGGAAAAGCAAGACTGGCGTTCACTAACCTGAAACCAGTGTGAAGATCTTTTGCACTCAGCATAAAGCGTGAACAACATCCGGGTTTTCAAAACCAATTCAGTCAAGTCAGTGCTTCTATGTGATGGCTGAGAGACTTGGAGTATTACAAAGGCGTTTCCAACAAACTACAGATATACATCATCAACAACTGCCACCTACGCTGGCTCACTACTGAAGATCAGATGGCCAGAATAACAGGAATAAGCAACAAGGAATTCTGGCAACGAACCAACCAACAACCTATCGCTGAAAAAATATGCACTGGAAGGAAATGGAAATGGATTGAGCATACACTGAGTAGATCATTCGGGAACATCATGCACCAGGTCAGGCCGGGGCCTCGAGTGGAACCCAGATGAGAAATGACGAGTTGGGCGTCCTGAGGTGAGGGTGACATGAAGGAAACCGTGTGAGGAAGAAATGAAAACTTCTGGCCTGTCCTGGAGCCAGGTTCAAAAGATTGCAGAGAACAGAGTGGAATGGAGACGTGCAACTGAAGCCCTATGCTCCACTAGGAACCCAAGGGACAAATAATAATATAAATGTGTGTTATGATTATGAAGGAATAAATTACATATTGCGTACAAGTGCCAATGATCATGTGGTTACTTTTACTGTAGAATAGCTTCCCAGTTGTCCTACGATGATACCAATAAAGTTTCCTTCAAAAACGTCACCTACTAATAAAGTTACGACACTTTAGGATATAAACAGATAGATACCATTCTAAGTGATATGTAGATTAGGTTAACCTACGGTACCTCTTAGAAAACAATGAAATAGCTTCCCATCATCTGAACACAAAAAATATCAGAGAATTTCCAGAAACTCGGCATTTATGTCAGTTAGTCAGCAATCAAAAGATGTATGGACAGACCCAATCTATCAACCAATGAAGAAAATGATAAACGACAGAAAGGTCAAAGGTCAAGCAGAAGAACAATCAACAGGAAAATCTATACAGCCAGTGCCACAGCAAGCAAAGGAAACAACCAATCACAAACCAGTTGGTTAGGGAAGCTACTAAATCTTTGACGGAGAGATATTGACATCTCATTTCATACTGAAGTTGGTGCTGATGATATAGTCTAGGAGAAAGACGATGAAAGCTTCACGATTAAACAACGCAGTGAGACAACACAATACAACTAAGATCATCTACCTGAGCTACAAATATTCTCCAATATTTCCAAATCATACGAGCGCAACACGCTTTACATTGTTCGGAGATGCCAGGACTTCTCCAAAAGGTAAACAACTTAAAGTTCAGGTTATATGAATACAATACACTAGCTAGAATAAGAGATATGAAATTGTTTAAATCAACCAATGGTAACGTTTTCAATACAATGTCGTTTCAAAAATGAATGGTTTCGGTTAAATATAATTATACCTCAGTTATTCCTATAATTGTGGCAATTTCCTAATATTGTGAAGTGAAGGTTGTTCATTCTATAAAGTAAAACGATTACTGCGTGATAAAATGACTAATCAATTAGTACTAATTAATTAAACTGATAAGCAGAGTCTTACAATATGTAACCGAATTCTAAGTTATCATTTTCAAGATTATGAATAAAAATTTAGCTGCAAAAGTATTTTTTGATAACTAGAAGTTGTAAATATTAAAACAAGAAGTACTTTGAGCAAAACAAAAGCGAATAGAACCGATTTCTTTTTGTAAAATGGGTTTAACATACCGAATCAATGTCATCCGAAGAATGATAGGAGGCTTAAAGTTGATGGATAGCAATTTTCTACTAGTTTGAGATTTCTCAGTACTGTGAGAGGGAATCCAACGCAGTCAGATCTTACAGTGAGCATATCATTACTCGGTCACTAGAATAGAATCCATTGTAACACTTTTTTTCCAATTTGGCATATTTAAAAATTTTGAAAACAAAGTATTCGATCTTCGAAAAGAATATGATGAATGTTACAGTCAGCTACCTTATGATGAATGCTTCAAATCACACCTTTGTGTAGACTTAAGAATTGTGTAACAGGGTCATAAAACACAGCTATCAGCTCAAATTAAACAGGCCTAATTGAAATATGGGAAAATGTGTGTATCGAATAGTCTTCCGAGAAATTGGATGTCTTTAACAAACTTCTTTTCTTTCAGTTTGTTTTAATCTTTTAAATATGTCTTCCAAGTGTATCATGTAATGTCGCACTTTTTTAAAATGACGTTTTTCTAAGCTAAGAATGAAACAAAGAAAAGACTTTAGAAAAAGATAGAAATGGAGATGTGTGTGTTCAAAAATACAACAGAGTACTATTCCTAGGATAACTGTATTGAATTCGCAGATTTTTGTACTGGCTGGTTGAACTACTACCACCACCAAAATTACATTCAATTTTGTATTCATTCCTGAGCCCAGACCAGATGGTAATGTAACACCAGCCACCCATTTCACATTAGTGCCTTTAATACGGTTATTATTTACACTATTCAAAAGAAACAATTAGTTTCTTCTAAAAATATTGTACAGGGAGCGTATCTGTTGAAACATTACCTGCTGAAAATTCCATAATATTTATTGTTTGGAACAAAGCGATTATTATTATTATGCACATTCAGACTGACGTTTTTAATAATGTTTTGAAAGAAGTTGAGTATCAAGTCTAATTCAATCATTATAAGAGGAAATCTTATATTAGTACGATAACGACAACTTTAAAAGATTGAAACAAGATATTTCTCAACGTTTTGCTGTTTAAGCTCCGGCTTCTTCAACAGAATATCTGGATTTTTATTAACATTAAAATATATAATCAAACAATACGTCAATTATTTCGGTTGCATGTAGGTAAATGGGTTGGTTGGTTGGTTTGTTGTCCAGACTTAGTAATTATGGTTAGTCACTTGTCAACGAAAAAGTGTAGGATAGTAAAAGTGTGTGTATAAGTGCCTATGTATGCCATAGAATTGGTCGTGGTTCCTATGCATTCTTTATGGAGAGTTAGTAATTGTCACTAATTAAAGCTTTAATTACGAAAACGTTATCATTAATGATTTTGTCAGGAGTAATGTTTGCCAAATAGGTAAGAAGTCTATTCCATCAGACATTAGAGGTTAATCTTTCTTTAAGAGAATGGAAACCCTTTCCAAAGATGTCTACACTATCGAAATCAATCATATATCCACTTTCGATATAACCGAAATATTTAATGCGCTATTTAACTGTATATTTTGATGTTAATAAAAATCAGTATATCCTCGTGAAAAAGCTCTAAATTACACAGCAAAACGTTCAGAAATAACTTGATTCAATTTTCTAAACACAATGAGTAATTCAGTTCATCGAATCTAACGGTGAGTAGTAAACGGTATATTATTCACTTTAAACTAGATATTCAATAGTCTGAAATGATAGTAACCGTTTGTTCCGCCAACAGAGTAATTGAGTAACAACTATTTGGGGGAATTGAACATCAACATTGCTACCGGAGTAACTATTAACTGATGAGCATTCTTTACTGGAAAGTATAAAAACTGAACATGTACATCATTCTCCAGAAACACTGTTATTACTTCAGCTTCAAGAGAAGTAGCCATAGAAGACATTGATCATTTTTATACGTCACAACAATCATCTCTTCTATGAAGCAAAGTTGATGGCTTTTAGTTATACAATAGACTAAAGAAATTATAACTCATTGCTACTTGTAATTTCCCTTTATTTCTTTGGGTATTATGTCTCCTTGGCCTAGTGTAGAACACTTTAGTGTTTGAAATGATGGGTGATGGGGTCGAGTTTCAGTGGGAAAGTAGGTCCATTCAGCTGAAGAGTCCAAAAGGAGACGAAATACGTATTATGGATTTGCTGGCTAGCCAACATCATGCAAATTACGGACTAAAGTGAGATTTATCAAAAATACTCTCACCTACTTCATCAACTTAGCACAGTATGTCTACACAAGTCATATCTAGGAATTTGAAGTGAAAAATATCCAGAAATAGGGACTTAGACAAAACACTGAAATTACAATTTCTTTCCAATATCCAAGGAATTCAAAGTTTTATACCTAAGAGTTAACTAGTTTTATAAATGTGTTCAATTGAACCCATTGAACAGGTTAAATTTGACTTACATCCCACTCAATGTTAAAACCAGCATTTAATAAAGCGCTAAAAGTTGATTTCCATTCATTTTGAAATTGTTCACTTTGTTTTTCATCAAATGTTGTCTTCCATTTTTCAAGTTTTTTAATAATTAATAATTTTCCTTCCATTTTATCAAGATAATATAAAGTTTTCTGAAAAAATTCTTTCTTTTTTCGAATTAAATTCACACAATCGTATAGAATAATTTTATTAAACATTTTTAAATTATATGGACAATGAATTATTGGTTTATTATTTATTAAAAGTTTTGGTATATTATTTATAGATTCACTGTTATGCATAGAATTAATATGTGTTGCTCGTTGTTCAATAAAACAAATTGAATCAGTTTCATTTAATTCCCCATAAAAATGGATAATTTCAATCATCTCTTTAGTGTATACTTCATTCGATTGCATTATAATGTAGAAAATTACTCTTTAGGAAGTTTATTTGAATTAAATGATAGGTATCTTAAATGTTGAATACTCCTTAAGCTAATTTATTTGCTCAGTCAACCCATCCATTGATTATTTATAGTTCAACAATACAAACCAATATAAATACACTCATATGATTGATTATTTGGAACTACACTTTATAGTACACTCATTAAAGGACCAATTATTTGCCTTCTTTAAAGTTATTTCTTTTTCGATAATATTATCATATCTTTTCTTTTTATTGTGACATTAAATCTCGCCTAATTTACAAGTTTACTAGCCTGCCCTAAGCCGGATAAAAACGAAGGTTTGGGCATAGGGCTAGAAACACTGCCCCGTAAAATCAATCCAATAGCTAACTGAACTTCAAATCACAAAGAAAATGCAAAACATAAAAATAAACTTATTCCTGTCTGCAATCGGGGAGATGAAATGATGCCAGTTGGTGATAGCCTTTGGTAAGGCAGTTGACCGATGTGTTTTCTCTCCTCTCGATGAAACTGAAACTAAACATAGGGACATGGAATCTTCACACAATGTTTGAAGCTTGCTGAGTGGCAAGGCTGCCCAGATTCCCAAAGAGATGAGAAGGTACAGCATAAAACTGCTAGAAACCTGAGAAAGCAGGTGGAATGGAAGCAGACTGTCCCAACTGTCAACTACAGACTCAGTAATCTACTCCGATATTGTCACTCAAACGACAACCATGAGCACATTTAGTTTTCGAGTGGCTATCGTGATGTACCCAACACCATAGAAAGCTGTCATGCAGTGGGAACCAATCTCCTCCTATACAGTCAGGATCATTACAGCAAGATTCATATCAAAAGAAAAGAAAGTTACAATCATACAATGCTATGCTACGCACCAACAAATGATGGAGACCATGAGAAGAAAGAGGAATTCTATAGACAAATACAATCAGTAATGCGCAAGACCTGAGTTAGCGACATCAAAAACCTAATGAGTGACACGAATGCCAAACTGGGAGCAGATAACACACGAAGAGGACTCATCATGGTCCAAGAGGCACCCTGACCTTTATCAATATCATTCAACAGCTATATGCTATATGACGATGTGATATGCCAAGTGATTCACAATGGAAAGCTCAGTGATGCCTTTGAAGTAAAGAGAGGAGTAGGACAAGACAAGTTTGCCTACCATCATCGATAATCTTCGTGATTTTGGTCGACTGGACTGAACTGGATCATGTAAGAATCTGTGGGGAGCGAGAGGCTGAGAACACACTGTTTGACCGATGATAGACCCTAGGAGAAGATTTGGATTCCGTCCATGATGATTTATGTGTGATGTCATGCACAAACTCGAAGATGTATGGGTGGAAAGGAACAAGTTGGCAGAAGAGGCAGGACAGCCAAGGAAGACGGGATATCCTTGAGGTGAACGTAGAGAAGACAGAGTTGATGAAGTTAGCCAACCAACACCACCAATACCACCACCACCAACAACAAGAGGCAGTGATCTCCATGAGGGGGAGAAATCTAAACGAAGTAGTCTCTTTCATCTACCTACCTACCTACCAACCAAAGCAGCATCGTTTCAACTACAGGAGGCAGCACAGGCACAGATCACGATGTCAAATCCAGCCAGGATCGCAAAGGCAACAAGACAGGCCCTCTTTCATTGATCTGAAATAATTAGTGTGGAGATCTACTGTACTGCATTGTACTGAACTCAGCATGAAGCGTGAACAATATCTGGATTTTCAACACTACTGATGTCAGTCAAGTTAGTGCTTCCATGTGATGGTTGGGAAACTTGGCGCATCATGTAAAGCATTTACAACAAACTGCAGATATCAAGCATCAACAGCTGTTGCCTACACCCACTTGGTACTGAAGATCAGATGAGACGGGGAGAAAGAATGAGGAGATAGGAACTCTGGCCCGGCAACGAACCAACCAACAACCTACCACCCAACGAATATGCAGAAATTGGAGATGGAGTGGATTGGGCATAGACTGAGAAGACGGTTTGGGGACATCAGGCGCCACGCCACCATGGAGTAGAAGCTAAATTGGAAAGGATGAGTTGGTCGTTGGAGGGTGACATGGAGATGGTGTGGAGAAGAGATGAAATCTTCTGGGCAGTCGTGGAGCCAGGTTGAAAATACTGGAGAGAAGAGAGTGGGATGGTGATGTGCTACTGAAGCCATGTTCCACTAGGAATCGAAAAGACAAATAATAAAAATGATAATAAATTGCAACATCAACTATTTCAAGACACTTGACTGAAAAGAGCCCATTGTTCACTAAGGAACATTCTCTCCATCACCTCTCTCCGCCCAATCTTTACACCCCAGCTGTTTTTTCTGTCGATGGGACCTCTGTAAAGTACGAACTATTCTAAAAGACAGTCAAAAGTTTATTTGTAGTATCAACATGGCCTGAAGTTAGGATTTGACAGATATTTGCAGCTTCCTATATAATTAGTTCAGTATATAAATTTTGAGTGAAGTAAATAATCTCCATTCACTATTTGAGAAACAAATTTCTGTAATAATTTTAATGAATATTTGTAGTTTAGGGTGTGAATGTTCAAACTGAACTGTTCCCTAGTATAGGGTTTCAGTTTGCGGACATTTCAATCTCAAGCTAGACATTCCCATCAATGGGGGCATCATAGCTTCACAAGGAAGGGATAGGACTGCTTTTTACTAGATATTTACAACCTGCAGCCTTGTCTGACAGTAATCTGGTTGGTCGCTCGGTCAGTGTGTGGATGTGTGTCGAACCTGATCGGTTGACTCCTTGCCTTTCGTTTTCTCCGCAGGGTGTATAGTCATGCGATTTGGTCGATTTCCTCTGTGCATTAATGCTGTTTCGTTTTGATTGGCTGTCCCCTTTTGTTCAAATGAATTTATGAAGGTCGCGTTGTTCAGACTAGGTGACCCATTTATATTGGCTGGGCGATGCGTTGTGCCGTTTAATCTGTTCACTAAAACTAGATGCGGTGTTTTTTGCTACTGATACGCCATTGCATTCTACTGGAGGGAGGGATTCCTTTTGTATCGCCTAGTTAAGTACAAAGGTGTAGTTAGTTGCTAATGAGTCGTCCTAATCCATATGATTGATGAATCCGTTTGTCTTTGCATGGATGGTTTCCTTGCATTTGGATAGGTTGGTTCCTGTAATTGATTTGTTTCGTATATTGAGTTCGTGTCTATGTTCAAATTCGTTGCTCCCTTGCTTGGGCGCTGGGCCTTCAAGAATTCTGGAACCGCTTTCGAGTTTGCACGTTCTAGTATTTCAAAGTCATTCCAGTCGAATTCGTTGTTTTCATAGCTACCGTGTACTGAGCTGAAAGATATCACATTATAACGGACGACAGGGAGCCTGTGTTAATATAATACTGGTTTCCCTGTTTCATATAGTTACTACAAGGATATAACACCCTGGATATCTCACGTAGTAGTGTTCGAAATTACTGGAGCTGACTTAGTAGACAAAATTTGTCGTTTCTTCTTCGTTGACTGTGACTTTTCGTTTGTATAGGATATGCTCTAATGATTTTGTCGGATTATGTTACACTGCGATTCCAAGTGGATTCAGTAATCTGGCTGTTGTTTCTGAGGCATTCTTGACGCAAACAAGGATAATTCTTCTGTTAGTTTTCACAGTAGACTTTCACTTTGTTCATTTGGAAAGACAACTCAATATGAAATTCTTCGGATAGCCATTCTGTTGAAAGATCTCGAACAAACGTTTTATCTCAAATCTCTTTGATTCCATTGTAATACAGTGTGTGTCTGCTAGTCTAAATAGCGTTTTAACGCAGATTTTCTCGTGTGATGTCAGATTACTCCTGTTGTAATTGAAGATCTACTTAATTACCTTGTTGATAATTACTTCTTTGAAAAGTTTTCCTAATCAATACCCTATTTTATTGTCTAACACTTTGACTGGGTTGGATTCTACTTTTCTGTAAGTTGTCCTTTTTTCGAGCTGCTCTGTTGCTCTTATGATATATTCCGTTATGTTTAGTAACACTGTTGTCCGTCATTTGTCTCCTGGCAGAATCACAACTTCTCCTTCTTTGCCAGATTTAAATGCATTTTTCTCCTTGTGACCTAAGTTGCCATTCTGCGGTTCGCATTTTATCATCTGACAATTTACTTGTTGTCCATCATGTATGAGATTCGTGTTCTCCAGGGACAGTTTGAGAGCCGGGAAAATTTTTAGATAATTTTCATTGCTTGTGGCTAACTAAACTGTAATCAACCAGCCGATGCTAAAGGAATCCTTCCCTCTAGAGAAATCTAATAAACCAGAAGTAGCAAATAATATACCTGCAATTGAAGCGTATAGACCAATCAGCGTAATGTGTCTGTCCTTTAATATAAAGGAGTCAACCAGTCAGAATAAGGTGACCTTCAAAACATTAAGTTCCATTTATGAACTTCGACAAAACAATAAGAAGACATAAATTGTCTGAACCGTGTTATGTATTTCCGCAACACATTTCGAACTATCTGATCACACATACATGTACATGTCATAGGCACTTATATGGAAATTCATCAAGATAAGACAGTGAAAAAATGAGAATTGGTCGCAGCATTAAACCTACCTTGGTAAATTCAACTGTGAAAACCAAGTTCCATGTACCATTGTTTTCGCTCTACTGATTTTCATTGTTATTCTGCCTCTAGTTCAGCCAACCTACTTGACCACTTTTCATTTTCTTACTGCCTTATCCTGACGAATTTCCATATAAATACCCATGATAAGTACATGTATGTGTGATCAGATAGTTCGAAATGTGTTGCGGAAATACATTACACGGTTCAGACAATTTACATTTCGTCAAGGTGACCTTTACAGATTCATTCAAACAAAGGAGGCCAGCCAATTGGAAGGGAGTTGCGTCAACGTACTTCAAGGAATCAGAAGAAATCAACAAATCAAGTAGCTGCACACTCTTCTGGGACAGCCAGAGGCCAGTGGTTAGCCGATCAAGCTTGGCAGACATCCAGGTACTTACCAAGATACCAATCATGTTACACTCATGCAAAGTAGTACTTTATAAATATACCAGCACAGCTGTTGATTTCGCTTCCTGTGAAGCTGACTGATGAAAATGTCTAGCATGGGACTGAAACTTTCGAAAGAGAAGGTCTGAAATCAGGGAACTACTCGTTCTCAATGCTCCGTAGCGTTTTCAAATAAAGTGCTTATCAGCCATGATTCTATAAGCGGAACAGAAAGTCCTGAAGGAACGGCACTACACACAACTTAAATGAATTATGATTCGTAACAAACATCACAATGGTTTCAAAGTGACGTAAACATTCTTCTTCCCAAGCTATCATTCATGAGTTGTAACACCACTGAATACCCTGAAGTACCGGACGGCTGTTTTGTCTGAGTAGGAGACCCTTGAAGTTCTAATGAGAAGGCGAACGCTACCTATTAGGTGGGCCTGTCGGAAGGTAAGAGGGTGCTGGCTGAAGACCTTGGGAAATGATAGCGTTACATCGCGAACTGATAGAAGAAGGAAACCGAACTTTTTTAAATGCAACCCATTGACTGGATGGTGTACGCGTTCCCCATGAAAGCTGAAGGTCAAGAGTTCGATTCCTGGCGGGAGTCGTGGGTGCGTACTACTGAGGAGCCCTGTACTGGGACGAAACAGCTGCACAGAATTTCCAGGTTTCCAACGGTTCTCGAAATGATGTCAGTCCGCTATGAGTGCCACCTTCAAAAATGAATCCCCAATAACCTCTTCTGTTTGTGTAGCTCACATTTAGAATACGTGTGTCTTTGATAGCAAACCGATGCCACTGGCAAAGTTCCAACTCAATTCTCTATTTTTAAAAGATAGGCTTTGCAACACTGTAACCAAAAGATGAATTAGGAATAATTTTTAGGAGTGGTGACCGTGATCAGTAGTTTCCTGCCAACTAACGTGATGAGTACGACTAAAGATCAGCTTGCTGAAGAACAATACTTCACTTTTCTCCAAAAACTGCTAATTATTCAGTGGTAAATGTTACTGACTGCGAAATTCCCAAAGTATGGTTTGTCAGTGTAGATGCGTAGCATTCCAAGTATTTCGTAAAGCGCCTAGTAATGCTTACCTGGCTTCAGTCTGCTAAGACATTTTAGAATAATACCGACTAAACTGATTGCAAATAGGATCTCCAGGTCATAAGATTGCACACCAGATTTTACTTGTAGTGTGTGCTTATTTGAAAGATATTCTATTGATAGGCACATGAGCACAAAATACTCAAGTATTTTGAAGTGATGGAAAATATTTGTAGCTCAGAATGAGGATAATGCTTGTTTGGTGCTCTCTGAGACTCGATATTTTGCCGTGAACGTTACATCACTAGAGCTTCATCACTGAAGTGTGGGTACAGACTGATTTTGGCTTACTTAGCTAACTGAGAAGTAGGGTAACTTTTTAAAACAGTAAAACTCACTCACCATGATACTGATACTGCTTAACTTCATTGTTCTTTTTGTTCATCCAACAGGGCGCACGTGAATCACAGTCAACTTCAGTGATATGCACATCACACGCCTCAGCTTCCGAGTCCCACTTGAGCAGATTTCTTTAGCGATTAAAATTAGACAGCACAATGCCGTGCACCACACTTAGATACACAAAGCCGATATTCACAATCCTGCATATCTGGTTTCCAATCCAAATCTTAGTCAATGGGAAGTTAACGAAGCGGGAAAATTTGAATACTGTCATAAGTATGTAAGGCAACTTGGGCGTATGCAAAAGATCTTCTTCTGAGAACCTTTAGATCAGCCCTTTAGAGAGTGAACTTAGGAAATCAGGACTTAAATTTTGCAAACAATTAAGTTTTTGAGGCGCAATGACGGAAATATTTGGATTCTCAACTCTCCTGAGTTGAATTTTAGGTGAACCATAGTATTTTTCTAAGAGTTTTGTGTGTATAGTGGAACTTGCCAACGCTTATCAGAAGGTTTCCTAATTTTACATTATGTGCCTTGGCCGCCTCTGCACTTTCATAGAGGGCATCAATTCAAGATGCGGGAATGTATATGGCGAACAGTAACGGAATTCAAGGTTGGAAGTGAGTGACTTCAAAGGCCACCCTGTGGAGGCTGCATGAAATCGTGCACACCACCTTAGCGACTAGTAACATACCCTCTTTCTTCTGAATACAGAAAATCTATTCTGAACATCTGAAAGTCACGCAGTGAAGTTGTTCAAAATTAAACTCTTTAAAGATTCAATTTTGTGTTCGTTGTCATATTCGGCACTGATGTTGTAATGTCGTGCTCATTGATTCGTCTTGTTACCTGACAGGTGTCTGCCTTCACACTTGTTTGGAACTTGGTAATTCCAACGGCGCAATCCCTTATTTGTATTGTATATAATCTTACTATTAGCGGATCAGTAGTATTCCGAGAACTCAGTGTATAGACCGCAGTCAGATATGCACACAATAAACCCATAGGTTCATTTGGGCAAAAATTGAAAAACCACAAACATCTATTGAGTTTTAAGCAATAAAACGTCTCAACAAACTAACTTTTTTGCAGCTTATCCACTTTATTGCTTAATTTCAGACCATTAAAAGGAGATGCGCGTGAGAGATATTCATCATTACTGCAATTAAAACACGGGAAATGTCGACGCATCCTAACGAGAGCCCACGTTCCAACAGAAACCGATCAATTCGGTCAAATCAACGACGGTATAATACACGCGGGTATACCAAAACCATACCTGTCTCACAAGAAGTTTCCATAGTGGCTCGGTGGTGCAGTGAATAACGCTCTGGTGCCTGAAGCGTTCGCTCCGGAGCCCAAACCCGGTGGGAACAACATAACTCACTGGGGGGCAGGTACATCCCACTGACGAGCCCTAACTAGAAGGAAACGCTTACCTTGGATTCTTCTGATAGCCACCATCCATTATTACTACAACTAGAACACAAGTAATATCGAGGCATCCGCGCCGGAGCCCATGTGTCAATGGAGACCGACCAATTCGGTCCAGTCAACGGCGGTGTAATACAAACGAGTATTCTTATCTTTCGCCTCAAATTCCCACCTCAGTTTGTTATACATAAATACACGCTGTTCCTGCCCCACTGACTTCACACGAGATGCTAAAAACTCCGTACATTTACTGTGATTCCTGTTGTTGCTGCCGTTATTATTGTCATAATTATAACCCAACCAGAAATCTATATAATTAATCAGTCCCACGCAACTTCCCCACCTATTGGAGGAGTCTTCTTAGAAGCTGTAACCAAATCTTGAACTGTGTAACCGTTATCAGGTAAAAATGTTGCTTCAACCGTCTCAAAGCCTAGATCAGAGACTCGTGGCGCTGTCTAGGTCGACGTCTTAGGTCCGCTCCTCTTCATAATACACATGAATGTCACATATGGATGTTCCAAGGTAGGTGAATCATTCCTAGCATATGCATTCATCGGCAGTGTGACTCGGCCTCGGCTATCTACTCCATCCAAGGGAATTTAAGATGTGTTAGCACATGGTGCAACACCTGGCGACCGTAACTTAAAGCGGAAAAATTTGGCTAGGTTTGCATAGGTGACATCCTCACAACCTAACCCTCCCTGAGCATGTATCCACGGGAGCGTCGAAATCACTCAGTGGTGGGTTTCTTATTACTAAACTTCTACAGTACCAACCCCAGAGTGGTCCTGTGCAGAACTTTTGTTTGACTGCTGCCCGAATATTGTCCATTCACCTACGACTGTGCATGGGTTACGCATAATCTGAAGGTCAAAGGAGTGCAGAGATATTTTACAGTAGGAATACTCGACACGAATAATGACGTGAAACATGCCACCAGATGCGACACCCTAGGACTTGGGCCACTGCCGAAACGAAGGCTTGAACTGAACTTGAAACTGTTTTATAAGCTTTTTAACAGACCAGCTTATGTCATATGCATGGGCATGCGGTTCAAGAATAAAACTGACTATGGGTTAGGAAACACAACCCCAACAGTAGCAATTGATCATTTCAAGACAGTTTGACAGACTTAATAAGACAGCTTAACTCCACATTACACGATTGTGTTAAAAAGAGCACCACCAACGCTGCCGCTAAACTACGGACATAAAACGACATTGAAACATACAAACTATTTCAAACCACAAAGGTGCAGAAGCTGCACTTGCTTTTACTGTTTTTCTACCGAAATTTCAGATGGTGGAAACATGAAGATATCGCCTATTTATGAAGGAAATAAACCACGGTGAAATTTCACCGAATTGCCTGGAGGTCTGAACACTTACTGAACAAAGAATTTAGCGATAAACTTAGGCGATGATGGCAGGATTATTTGGGTGTTACGAAGTAACGAATTATGCAAATGGACTAGCAGTGTCACCCGGCCCAGCAGCGTCATCCAATATCCTTGGTGGAGGTAGAGGAAACTTGTAGCCTTTGAGCTCTGGCTTCTGGACGACTACTGACACAAACTTAACATTCACACTTTTCTTTTTTCTGCTGATATCAGACAAGTGGGATGACCCGAGTAGGAGCGAGGCTCCTACATCTCTAGACCCATCCAAACTTTAGGTGCACTCTGATTTGTGCCTACGAAAACGGCTTCATGTTTTTCACGTGGCAGCGTTTACCCAAAAATTTAGATATGCGACGTCCCGAAGTCAGGCCTACACGACATGTGAGTACTCATTATGAGCACTCTTGCTATCCTAGACACCTACGAGAAACTGGAGAACTGGCACCTACCCATCCCTGTGGGTATTCGTAAATTCTCTGAGGCGGAGAGAATTTGGTGAGTGTCAGAGTCTTATCATGCATATTTTGATTTCCATATATGTTATCACTGATCAAGGGCGCGCAGACAGTGGCTGGGGGATGAAAAATTCATCGTTTACCGGCAACTTATTAGGTGAGGAGCAAGACTAGTGTAACGAACCCGCGGAGCATATCTCCTCGGGAAACCTGTTCCATATGTGAGGTTTATTGGGGAAAAATTGGTTCACATATTGGTGGTAAAAAGCTCGGTTTCAGCTAGCAATCTCTGGTTGAATATATTACACGGAGACATCACTACAGTTTTGAAGTCCGGGCCGCAGGCGCCTGCGGGCTAAAATGAGGTCTAGTTTATTGTTCGGCTTAACTCGTCTCTTCCATAGGGGTTCTAGTCGTAGCATGTTCCTTCCATGCTGAAATTTATTCCAAACAGTAGTTGGCTGAGGCTCACTGTCTAAAGTATCGCTATGCACTCTCGACTTTTAGTATGCCGCTCGTGCGAGGGTCACCAGGAATATATAAGAAGCATTTTGTAGCGGTCAAATAGGCTCCTGGTGGAGTAGGACCCTAGGTCCAGTACTATGGAAAATGTTGGTGATGCATCCTAAAATCTGTGGGACTTAACTTCTCTGTAATCTATTTGTGTACAGAAATGCGGATCTATCCGCTTACGTCTATATCGATTTGAAGGTCACATGAGGTGGCAACCTTACCTAGTTCATGTCGAATGGCAGCCGTAGTGTCACTAGGCTCACAGCTGACAGAACTAAACAACTTTCAGGTCTCCAGAGTATGGAAAAGCCCCAGCCATGGCAAATCACCGGCAGGCACTGCTAGTGGGAATGATAAACAAAAGAAGTCCGAGAACTCTACCCTCCAAAATCTCACTTGTAATATACTTAGGTGTGGACAGAATTAAGTCCACCTTGGTACTTTGTATGTGATAGCTTAAAAACGATGTCAATCAGATTAGCGGAAGTTCGTGAGTGCAACTTCCAAGAAGTATATTTTGCGAAATCATGTGAACTCCATTGATATGCTAAGGTTCTGATCAATGACTATTTAGCGTCTCACCAGGCTACTGTTAGCGAGGCTGAGGAAGTCAGAACGACATACAGAGCATAAAACTCTTTGGGAAGCACTGTCGGGACTTAGGTCTGAGACCTGCAAGCATTCAGACATACTATCCTTCGCAATATTTTCCGTAACTTGTGGTGGAACCGGGATAACATTGATAGGTCTGTAGTTACTGAGAATGGCCTTGCTTCTAGATTTGCAGTGTGGAATTAGAAATCTAGTTTTCTATTCACTAGGTTGTGTTCAGGTTCGAACTCACATGGTTGACACTTTAGGTGGAGTCAAGAGAACATCCTGTCCAGTGTTCCGCAGAGTTGTTGAATCGAGACTGTCTGTTTTTATTCCTTTCGTTGGTATGAAGCTGCTATATTTTGCTACATTTTGCTGGCAAATGACACATTCGTGGAGTATCCAATAAAGACTGGTCTGGTCATGACAGGAAAAGATGCCCCTCAATTCTAATTGGTAAACCGATGCTAAATGGCCAATGAAAATGTTTAGGTCGCCGATAATAAACTCTTCACTCAAATAAGTTAAGTTTCTTGCTGTGGAGTAGGTACGCCTTTACATGCCTCTGCTTTTAAAGGTAGAAGCATAGGATTAGGTTTCTACCTTGGGACTAGAGCAGTTCTTAATTTCATGCACATGCCAAGGTTATCGGAAAGCACGTCAGCATGTCTCGATACCTAGAGGTCCGTCAAGCTGTAATGAATGCCTCAAGATAATAGTTTTGCATGTCATCACAGCTGATGTCTGGTGATAGATACAGTCTAACAGTCTTTCCAGAAAAATCACCTTGACATTACAGGTTAAAGCTAGCGGGTTTAAAGGCATTTGGTACACTTCACGACATTGTGTTGCGTGCAAAATTGTCATTTAGAAGATAGACACAAACTTCACCTGTGACATGCGTGTATCCGCCGAGGCAATGTGAATTACTTAAGAGGTGGTGTGGCCCTTGCTTTCACCTATCTTCTGTTATGCTCAATTTTTGATAAGTCTCATATATGAAACAGCATACAGCAGAGGAGGATTCCGCTATTCAGTGACTCCCGCAGAGATTCCTTTCGAATCTGGGGACTGCCTGTAAGAGGCCGGTTCAGCTATTGTTACTTGGCACAGGATCCGTTCTGCATGAATTGATATGCTTCAGTAGCAAACTAATCAGTATTTTGCATGCACATGTGCTCAAACGAGAAACCAGAAGAAATGAGCAAAATGAACCAGAAGAGTAATGCTTTCATCGGCCTTAAGTCGAAAGTCTACTTCACGAAAAAGTCGCGGTAACTGGTTAAAATGCGGGGAGCAGCCGCCAAACAACGCGAGGAAGACGCAAACCGGGAGTTTTCTAAGGGTCGATACCCCGTGCTGAGACGGAACTTAAGGGACTAGGTGCATCCCCTGAAGTCTCAGCAGACCATTTAATAAATAGTCAGACACTTCAAATACTTTTTTATTTTGAAGCCAGTAGGAGCCAATAGGTTACACTAAACTGTAACACCTTGTTCCGTTTCCACTTGGTTGTATATTTTAGCCATTTGCTAGATATTTGTGTTTGACGGTGAGGGCAACGATACGAAATCGTGCAAATAAAACCATATACGCTACAGCCGCGGTATATTCAAGCAAATCCCTTCCGGATAAAACTGCGTGGTTTGGAAGCAACAACACCAATGAATAATGATGGATAGTGGCCAGCGGAGAAATCCAGGATGCCCATTTCTTCCTCCAAATGGTTGTCGAAACAACATACTGTTTGTCATTGAGAGCCCTTCCGTCCCCTGAGAGCGTAGCGGTCTCTTGTACGTGTACCCAGGCCTGTATGTGTCATGATATCATGATGTCAGCCGTTGAGAGGCCTGAATGTGAAAGTGAAAAATTGTTCGATTCACAATATCAGGGGTACAGTATGAGTTCAATAATATATATTCATGTAACTGCTTCTCCTTCATTTCTCCCCATACGTTTGCAGCATTCATATCAGTTTGTCAAGCTTCATGTCTTGTCAAAGCTTCCAATTTTGACTTCCTAACCCTGTTAAAAGATTTTAACCAAGTATTGTACTGAAGTATCGCCTGTATTAAAGAACACTCTGTATGGCTCATTCGAGGTCTGTAAGCCGTCGCTTCTTATCACTCGGAAACACACAGACCAGAAGATGGGATCCTGGGACTAAGTGACTGCAAACCTTTAAAGTTGTACGGACCACTACGAGACAGAATCAAGTCAGAGAATTCTGTCATGCATCAGGTCGCTCACGGCGAAAAGCAATGTTGGATCACAGCCACTCTGAAAAAAGCCTCAGATAAACCATTCGAAATTTGACACTGCAAGCCTGCTGTCTACGACGACTGGAGGTGCGTTATCCTGGTGGAATTCCTGCGCGAAGGTATGGATCAACCCGAAGAACAAAAATGTGTGGCTTTGCGACTGACCCACAACACAAGCGGCAGGAAAACCCCATCAACTGCTGACTAATAGCAGTACTTTCCATATTATCAAAGGTCCCTGAAGGTCTTAAAGCGAATAGTTTCGGGAGTTTCTAACTGGCAGTTCAAACACGATTTCCGGAGTAGTTTGTCGTGTGAAGTCAACTAAAAATCACCTAGGAAAGCTGGACAAGCGGCTGGAACAGTCAAAGAGGAAGTCCATATAATCTTTTTCGATCTTACTAGTGCATCTCACTGGATATCTCTTATAGAAAAATAACGGCGAATCGTTATCGCGAACCTTTACCAGTTTTGTCTATAAGCCTTCTTAGAAGGCACTTAAAAGAATAGCATGAGGTTTATTGGAGGGCGACAATCGCCACAGTTTCAGGCAGCAACCTACGGTCCGCTTCCAGCCCCACTCTTCGTGAAAGACTGAACAGCGGGAACGTCGTGTTTACTCCTGTTCGTAGGTGGTCATCGCCCTATTAGTTATGAGAAATTCGCGCTTCTTGTTCTTGGCGTTTTCTTCTTGTTTGCTGGTTGCCCTCGTCCTGTGGACTGGGAAGTGTTCGATGCCCACTTGATCATATGCAACGGAATTTTTACTGCCGTGTGGGAGCCGGGTACCTGCGAAAGCTAGAAACCTAGTTCGTGGCCCTGATATTTTCTTTCAGCTGCTGCCTCCACAGGAGTTCGTCAACAGAATAGGTCGAAAGAGGTTTGCCAGGTAATAAAGCACTCAAATGTTTCGCAACTACCTACCATGATTTGGGTCAGAAACTTCAGTGACTAGGAATGCATAGCAAAGTAACCTCAGATATCAGAAGCTCAGTCGACTTATTACAACCTGAGTCACCATCCCCTCGCTGTAGTGACAGGGGGAGCGCATACGATGCTTGAATTCTCCAATGAACTAAACGCTCCAACAAAAACCAGAAGAGTGGCAACATAGGCGATCATAGAGTTCTTGCGCAGCAGACTGGTATCCTAACCCCAAAACAGCTCCACGCCATCTTTATAAAATATATTGAGCCAAATTAGAAGGTAGTGAATGTTACGACGGCCCACCAACTCATCTATGACTTTGACTTGCTTGAGTAAATACGGAGAAAAGCAGTGAATACAGTTGCAGGGAGAAGAAGGAGTATCTGCCTCTACCACCTCGGCACCCCTAACTGTTTCACTTTAGAGGCCGTCGCAAAAGATATCTAATTATGTCCAACAAGATACTTCACCTAGAGAATCAGAGGAACGAACCGATCCTACTTGCGCAAGAGTGACAGTCCTGAGTGAAATGTATTGGTACGGTGTGTAAGAGGGTCAACACTAACCTTTGGCTGAACTTCTCCTCACTCAGTATGCACATGCTGGGGTGCCTTTAAAAAATTGGTGGCGACAGCCTTGTAGACGGAGACATTCAAGAGAAAGCTAACAGTAAGTTATAGCGAGTATTCTGTCCGACGTACATTAATATTGAACTGCTAACAATGGCCGTCACCCTTCTAGATACCTAGTACATAGTACTTTTTCTCACTTGCTACTCAGCTGATTTTCCCATCAACTCAACACTTTACGCCCACCTTCAGACGGCTGAAAAGACATAGGTCTCAATAAACGTTCACTTTACTGTAGTGCACCTTCCTGGCACCAAAATACAACTAGGGCTGAAATAAACAGATTAAATCAACCAAGTAAACCTCTAGCTCGCCTCCGGATGTTTAGGGTGTTTTAAGTTTTGTTTTAACGAGCACGCATCCGATGGGGCTTGGCGCCATTTTGCGCTACATGATTCCGGCTACCATGCACTCACTCCGAGTCCCCAGTTCGGCCTTAAAAGCCAGATAGGTTGATTAAACTTTGCCCATGTCCATTACTATTAAATTTACTTTAATTAAATACATTGCTTTTTCAACTATATTCCCATATCAGTCCTTTTGATTTGTGCTTTGTCATCAGTACTTACACGTTAGGCAAAGTACTGGTTAAGCAGGTACTAGAGCACGTCAAGTTAAGCAGGGTTGATCAAACGTTACGGAATCGTAACACACACCCTTACACTACTACCAGCTCAATGGCTTCTTCGAATCCTCAGCCCATCGGCAAACAGCATAAACCATATAACAAGTTATCATTTAACTAGAACTAAGAGCAGGTAAGTTGATAGGACGTCCTCGTATATAGAATAGTTTTGTGACTTATGAGCAAGATAAACGTGATCAAAAACTTGCCTTCCAAACATGGAACTATGGGAGGATAATAACTTAATTTGACCTCGAGGGAACTTGTCTTGTTTCGAACTCCCCCCGCAACGGGGACTTGGAAACCGGTACTCTTACATTACTAACCTGCTCACCTGAATCGACATGTGGACTAGTGTCGTCAACCGTCAAGGTAGAATTCGTATGATGTGTCTTGACGCTTTTGAAGCGTGCGATCGTGATAATTATCACTGCCTTACTGATAAGTAAAAGTTGGTGAGGATGGAGTCACCGCTTACAGGCTGGTTGTCTTCATATCTACTTAGCCGCTTATTTAGCTTTCGAGTAGGTTTTCTGTCCGAGCAGAGTGTCTCAGAGATCAGTATTAGGGCCTCCCCTTTTTCCGACACACGCAGATTAGTCGGCTGGACAAGTCCCAGTCGAAATCCTCCTCTCGCTTCCAACGTGAAACCATAGAGGGAAATGTGGAGTCAGGAAGATAGTGTCTCCTTACGGGAAGAATTCGCTCAACTTCAAAACGGCCTTGAAGGCTTGCATTCAGTTGTGAAAAATGCGAAGTTATACATCCAAAAAATAATGAATGTCGTGCATATGATCCCAACACAGTTGAAACGGAAGCGTGGCGGGTGGAGAAGAAGTTAAGGGTATCAGCCCCTCGAAGCTTGAAATCCCATCTCA
Source organism: Heterobilharzia americana (assembly GCA_944470555.2). NCBI lineage: Eukaryota > Metazoa > Platyhelminthes > Trematoda > Strigeidida > Schistosomatidae > Heterobilharzia > Heterobilharzia americana. The sequence continues at coordinate 157,003,410 of OX104127.1, forward strand.
ACTGGGACGGAAAGGCATTTCGTGGAAACTTGACTCCAGTACTTCTGAGACTAATTTTTGGATACTTCGATTGTAAGTGCTCTCATCAAATTTGAACGGCTTTATACAGACATGTCTGGAGCTCATGACTGTCCTCTTCACCCCTCTCAACAAAAGGACCGATTGGACCTAGAATGCATCAAAATGAGGTCGACTAAATCTGTTTGGGGACTGAGGTTTAAAACATATAACGAATGACTTGGTGTTTTTGATCGATGTCCCCTGGAAAGCAGAAGGGTGAGGGGGGACTTAATAATAGCCTTTAACATACTGAGCGCTTCTGGACGTCCACTCTGTCACTTAATAATCCATAGTTGTAACATAAATAGTAGAGAACACCGGAACTAAGCTTAGAACGTTGCAGGTTAGATACCATGCGCAACATCCTCTTCTTGAGAGATGGCAACTCCTGTGTAACTGTTACTGTGGAACTTCTCAGGGTCACTTCGTCTGAATCACTAAAACGTCAACTTGCCACTTGATTAAGATGTGGGTATGAGACCGCTAGAAATTAACTCGATTTTCACATTTTAACTCCCACCGTTTTCTCAATCTTTATTTGTGCGCAGCTTAATGACCACTGGAACTAGTGATCAACCACTAAAATCAACCACGTAAGCGCTCATCCCGCAAAAATACACATCCAGACCTCCCCTCTCATCAGGCACACTCTAATATGTATGTACAGCAACGTTAGGGGGCTAAGAGGGAAGGTAGCAGAAATGAGGACGCTGCGTGAACATCAGCACTACGACATCATATTCATCACCGAATCCTGGCTCTCATCGGACATCTCCGACGAAGAGATGCGTGTTGCTGGCATGGAACTCTTCCGCAGGGACAGGGAACATAGAGCAGGAGGGGGAGTGGCTTTCTACGTAAACTCCTGTTTAAAGGCAAGGATGGTTAGCGATACGGCCTTAACCCAGCTCCCAGAGTCTCTATGGTGCTACTTCACTCTCTTCTTTAATCTCTCTTCATTCCTTTACCACTACCTTACTATTCTCTTTCAGGTACCTACACGGACAGGAGTCACGGCAGTTCTCCAAACTTCCCAGCAACCCGTAGCTCCCTAATCACTCTACAAATTACAACCTACCAACCCACAAAACATCCACCTCACCGAAGCTAAAAGCAAGAAAGCAGAGGGGATTTCCTCGTCCACTGCAGGAGTAAACCGAACAACTGGAACCAAGCCCTAAGAACTAGACGCGAGAGATCAAAATCTACCAGTTTTCTACGCTCGCACTATCAATATTGGATATTGGAACCGATTCCAGACGTGGAAGCCGCTTACGCGAAAATCTCTTCAATTCTGCCAATAACAACTTGTACATTTGATGTTGGATTGGTACAGTTTCGACTTGAAGGTCATTGCACGTGCTTCTTTCTTGGGGGTGTAGACACTCTTTTCGGGAAACTACTTTGACTCCCGCTGACTGAATTTTAACCACATCAGTTGCACTGAATACAAATTCGCGAATATTAAAATCGATTTCTTGTATATAATAACCCTGTTGGTGCTCATTTCCATCAAGAATTTGAAGTCAAATGGCAAGTTTTTAAATCATGATAAGTAATCACTTCAAATCATTATATAAAACTGAGTCAAAGTTTTTGTATTGAGCCGTCCACCGAATTCTATCGGAAGCGAGTGCCGAAAGGAGGCATTTCTCAGCAAGATCCAGTTTCTTTTTCTCCATGTTTCTCTCATTTGCTTTATTTATCCCTGTTCCTAGCTGCTCCATTTTATGTCTTCGAACGTCTCAGGAAGCCTAATTCTATATTTTTCCAGTTGTATAGCAGTGGTTCTAGGGCGGACTACAATATTAAAACAGTTGGTGAGACCCTCAATTCTGTTTGTTTTGCTATAACTTCAGAGGAATAGTGGTTAAATAGTAGAAGTATTTATATTAGGAAAAGAGAAGACTACCGCCAAGTTTACTGTCGGTAATCATTTCGAATTTATTTCGGCTACACTGGAACCTAGTGTAAAAATGTCACCACTTGCTACCGGTGAAATGTTATTTTTAGTTTCATTCGTCTGAATTAATCGCGTAGCACTTCGTTCATAAACCGATGTCAAAATGTAGACAAATGCTGGCGCACTAGATAAATCAAAGTACCAAGTTATTTTAGTTAGATCCTAATTTTCATATTACTTTCTTGATAACACCGGTCTTATCAAAAGCATACAAGCGGATTTAAAAATTATGTGGTCAAATATTTCATAAACGATGAGGCTCAAACCGTTGTACTGCATGTTTTTTTCTATGTGCCTTGAAGTGATCCTGGTTAAGATGAAGAAAAGCAGCCACAGCGAGGAACCAACCAATGACACTAAGTGGCTAGTGAGGCTGTGACCAAGCCAAATATGGTCATTGGGGATTTACGACACTACCCCGTTGGATAGCTATATAAAGAGGTTTTCAAACCGAAGTGCTAACGTGATACACATTAAAGGAATAGTGCTACCTAGAAGGAAATACAGACGGAAATGGTCGATGTACACTCAGCTATCTTCCTCGACGTGCACCTTCATATAGATTTATATTCGTTATTTTTTAATTTTGTTGGCACACTTATTACCACTAAAGTTATTTTCTGAAGTCCGGCAATTCTAGCATGTCCCAAAGTTATTTGGTTGTTTTTGGCTGCTATTCTCAATCTCCACCGTCATCCCAAATCTTGTGGTTTTATATATGAAAAAGAGTAACAAAGGCTGGACAAAATACTGTAGAATTACAGGATCAGCAGAAAATGGAGATGACTAGTTGCTCTTCACTCTATTTAGGTCATATTTAGTAAACATAAGCACAGAAAGACATCGGAAGTTTGTTATATATATACACATAAAACTCACCAATCCGCGACCATAGGCCGTATTTGGAATACCCTCATGCGATACTATGTTTGACTTTCCTAGACTTAAAAAATTGGGAGGAAAGTATGCTTCGAAAGCCTTGTCTATATTGCCACAACTGTCTTATAAACAAGCTATTATTCTAGAAAGTTAATAAAAATTATACTGTTGTAAGGATTATTTTTCTCAAGCAGGGTGGCCTGTTTGCTAGAACTCTGATTCTATATTTCGTCCAAACGTGCTAACAAGTTGTCAGTATGATGCGACGTAGCGCTTAATCACCTTTGGCCCCAAGTTTCGTCTGTCTTCAGTGTAAGTTTACACCGCGCTTGGCAAATGATCCTACGTTTCGTCTAGTCAATTATCTTGCCCCATCCCTGATGTTTAAACTTGAGTTGCTGCACTAAAGTGTTCTCTGAGTAATCTTATATCTATTCCACTTTAGTCAAAGTAAGTTGTTTCAGTGAAACAATGAACCCGAACATATGTAGTGGGAGGTCTATACATTGTGTAATCCCTGCCTAGTTTGATATAAACAAGAAAAAGTAGCTGCCACGTATGCAAGTATGTAACTAATAAGCTACCCTATGAGATTATGGACATAAGAAATGTGTAACATGAGTGATGTACGAAGTTTTCTTGTAGAAAAGTGTTTAAACCTTGATTCATGTGACTGATATCTCTGTCTTCATTAAACTCTTCAACTGAGTAATTTTGGTTATGTATTGAGTATTCAGGTATCCTCTGCACTTCTTAGCAACGGACTCGTGTTTCTCGAGATAATTTAAATTCCGTTAACACAAAATAGACAAAAACTGATAAAAGTTGCTATCACTGCAATTATCTAACTTTTTTTAGTACTACATAACCAAAACAACGTAAAACCCGCCACCAAAATTTATTGGTTCAAGTTGCCGCAATTCACACCAGCGTGCAAAGAACAAATGGATAGTAAAAAAGTGATATCAGGGTAGAATATCGTGTATGAGATGATAAAGAAAGGGAAAGTCAAGGTTAGCGAAAACGCTCAAACTATGCAAGACGTTAACGAATAAAAACGTCTGCTCCGTTTCCAGCCATTTCAACAAAGGTCTCTAACCATTCATCCATGTTGTCTCCAGTTCTTCATATGCTGGTACCGCGTTTCGGTCCATCCGTACAGCCATTTTCCAACCCAGTCCTACTTCGGCGAATATTAGCTGTCAAGGTAGGTAGTAGATCAACATATGCAACACATCCAAGCCACATCAGTTGGAGTAGGTTCCCTACTTCATTGACTGACGTTCTTAATACCTTTCATCTGACCTCAACATTGTTCGTATGGTGATTCCACAGTGGTAAGCGAGATAGATGTGCTGGTCGTGACAAAAGTGAGTCAAGTTGGTAAATGCCAAGCGGGTGGTTTGTAACCAGGCTGAGAGGTCGTCAACCACCAACTTACTGGAGATTATGGAACTTCCGAAGTAAGTAAAGTAGTCAATGTGCTGTATCACTTTACTCCCTATTCCTAAACTGGAAGTGGTTGCAAACTTGTCCTGAAGCGTCGCAGTGCATTTAACAGCTGCGAAACATGCCAAATATACTTAGATTTCTGTTCAACTCCATCAGAAGAACTTGCATCTTATCAATATCTTCGCTCAAGAGGATTATGTTGTGTACTCTAAGTGAACTAGATTCTCTCCAGAGACTAAGTCAATCCATTTGAAGTCAGAAATACCTCAGGTTATATCTAAATCCACAACGAAGTTAAACAAGAATGGTGACAGTAGGCATCCCTGATGGACACTAGTTGTCACGAGATGAAAACTTCCCTTAAGTCCCATACAGCTGCATGAGTTCGAGTAGAGAGCTTTGGTTAGCACTATATACTTGCTCATTACTCTCTTCAGTTGAACACCCACACAATACTTCTCGGCCGACAATCGAATGCCGCCTTCAGGTCAAAAAGTATGACAAGTGTCGGTCGCCAGAAAATATACCTGTGTTCCAAAATCTGTTTACCCAAGTTCGCTTTTCTCGAGCCATAATTAGGCTTCGCATATTTGACAGGGTGTTAGCCAAACTAATTCCCCCGTGACTGTTCCATGAGGACTTCTCTCCTTTTCATAAACTGAAACGGTTAGCGTAGTAGACTGGTCTATGGGACTATTTCTAATTCCTATATGTTATTCAATACCTCCACAAGTCAGCAATTCCCTACCTCTATCTTTAAGAGCTCCTAGTGGTGAACCATCAGGCCCTGCTGCTTTGGACTATTTTAAGTTAGAAATAACCTCAACTTTAAGGAGAGTTAGAGAATCAACATGAGTCCCACTTAGGTTCGGGCTAGTTGCTGGGTGACTAAATCGTTTCTGTGTTAGAGTTGAACTGTGCTTCAAGTTGTTTCGCTCAAATTTCTGGCTTACTGTTGTGAAAGGCCCTGCTGTTTGCAGCGATGTTCTCACAATTCGTCTTCTTGCCAGTGTCCTTAATAAGCCTAAATAATTGTCAATTAATAACTGATGTTGTTGGCTTCTGCATAACTTTGATCATCCACTGCTGCTCACAATCATTACGAAGACTTTATTAGTTTATGTTTGAACTCAATGTGATCAGAGCCAGCTGGAATGAGTTTTCTGGCATCAGTCATTTCGGATGAGCTTGCGGAAATTCACTGGTTTTTTCTAATCATTGGATCTAGGTTACTGTCTTTACCGCTGTTTCTACAACAGGTTAAAAATGATACCAGGCTTCTTCAGGAGGAGAACCGCTGCTATGTTCAGATAAGTGCCTTACTATACGCTCTCCAAACACCCTTGATGTTCGCATCTTCCAGTCTAATACACAGAGGCTTGACTGCTATCTGTTTCCTGCCACCAGTAAGGCCCAAACGTACGTGACCGTACTATCCCGTGATCAGATTCTCAGCAGGTGTTTCAAAAAGAGTGGTAATCCATCCATGGCTTAGGGTTAAGGATCTGTATCCATCCTTGGTGTGATTTCGATGAACGCCAAGTAAAAAAGCATCTCTCCCTATACTTAGATTTAATGTTGGCTGGAGATAAGTGGCTATAAAAACTGAATTGCAAGAGACAGTCTCTGTTGTCGGTTTGTGGACATGGTATGCCGTAGATACCTCGAAGATGCTTTGTCGATTCGCCCAGCTCTCCCTATTTGAGTACATAGTTCACCTGATATTGTAGTTATGTTCAAACGTTTTTCTTTTTGCATTAAAATTGAGTGCTTTTGATAGTATTCATCCTGTGCATCAAATTTGAAAGTAAGCTCCAATGTGAAATTGTTAGTATAATTCTAAGAAATTAGGAATGATAATTTGTTGACTTAGATATTTAGCAATAGTTGAGGAAATTGTAAGGGGCATAACAAGGTATCAGGAAGTGAAAGCAAGGGTGCAGACAAATGTGTGGATGGACGATTTGTTGGGTCTTGTATAGTGCTGGGAGCAAGTGAGTGGTTGGTACTTCTCGTTAACCTACACCGTGGAAGTTGTTTCTACACAGTATGTAACAGAGAAAATGAGTTAATTTTATGCGGTCAAAGAAAACGTGGGGTATCTGCTTGAGATCTGTCACTCACCGCCTTTTTAAATCTGCTGATTTTGGATTTCAGTGTGCTAACGCTGAGCACGAAAAACCCTTACTGCTGGCAACAATTTTTGAAGCTAAACTTTTCTAATGCCCTCTTCTTATATGGAAGGTAGTATCTGCTTTAACCTACTCATGAATTCGAGTAAATTAGCGCAGTGCACTACATTTGTGGTCATTCACTTGATCTCATGTGACCAGTGTGTCGATTCTGCAGAATTACACCGAGTAGCCAAGACCACTTGTTACTTATCACAGCTTTTAAGGTTTATGTAAGTATAGCTTCAAATCTTTGAGCGAAAACTGCACAGACGGTGACGGTTCCAGTAACCTGTGCTATAATGAAAACTAATAGGAACAGCAACACATGCCAACTCAAGTCGAAGATAGATACAGATAGACCGATTACCATGTTATCGCTGAAGACGGTCGGTGAAGAGTCGTAGCATGTGCTTAGAAAGTGACTTCGTTGGTTCAAGCATTCGTATACTTGCACCTAAATGGATATAGGAAGACTACAACCTGAAAGCCTTTAAGCCCAACTCTATAATTAGAATACTGAGTCTACCTTGAACGACTAATTGACTGCATGGCTATTTCAGAGATGACAATGTTATCGTGATGATGCTTGGCATCACCTTCAGTCTGAAGCTAGAAGTGGAGAAGACTGACTTAAGAACAAAGGTTGAAAAGAGGTAGTGGATCTGGGGTGCCTCATTCGAACTGATGGATTCATGTGAACATATTGCTGAAGGCTCAGAGCACAATGAGAATCAAAAGTAACTTTAGTGTAGACTATGGAAGAGCCTACTCAGTGATGGGGAGCGAGGACTAAAGGAATGGGAAAGACAAAGGTAGTGGCAGGCAGTAATTCAGATTTGTCAAAAATACCTAGTTGAAAATGTTGATAGTGAGACTATGGCAGCGAAAGATTATTTCACGAAAATATGCACTGTTGATTTTCCCACTGTTTTAGCGGATCGGGCAAGTCGAATTGTTACTAAGAGCTGTAAAGAATCGAAAGTGAGGTAGGATTCTTAGCCGAGAGAATTGAACAAAGACTAGAAGGTGACAATGTGGAAGGCTAGTGGGTACCGGAATTGACTTAACGGCTGATAAAGGTGTGAAGGCGGTTGACGTTATGCAGCAGCCCACATCATGAAAATTAATTGCTTCTAAAGGTCAAAATGTCGCGCTTATTCATGTGGCCTATCCCAGCCAATTTAAACTGCTTCATGTCAGCTAAGCTGTGATCGATGATTGAGGTCTCAACAATATGACTTAGAATCAGTTGTGAAGGGAACAGTGCGTGCACACCTTATTTTCATATTGACTATCTTATCACATTTCGTTATTTACTTTAACTCTCGTTTGTTTGGTTTCTAAGACTTTTAATCCCGCTTCGATTCCTTCTGTCTTGATGTGTAGAGTGGCAACTTAAACCGTTATCCATTTCTTCCAGGTCCTGTCCTGATACTAATTGATCTATGGGATACGAAGAGATGTGCTAAGCAAAGCAAAGCAACGAGGATGTAAATGTAGAGTTTATCAGGCGTAGTATTAAGACAAACAGCTGAAATATTAAGGTATTATTTTCATTTCCAAATCTCTTAGTGTTTAGCTTTTAAGTATCAAAAGCAGCAGGATTGCCACTGACTTCGATTTTGATCCATACTGACTACTATTTCAAGTGACCTTGTTGTGTGAGTAGTGGAATTTCTCATTGAGTCAAGATGCATCAGTGTACCCACCGAGCTACCCTTTATTCACCAGGTTTGTGTCCAGAGCTGCTTGTCCAACTTTCAGCCAACTATAGTGTCATCAATTCATTCTAGACATGTCAGGCATTAGAATCGAATGCACACAATATTTTTAAGTAAGTAAAGCTTTTACTGTGAGGCAAAGGCAAAAACAATCACCTGCAGTATATTTAGATGCCCAAACCGCAGGATTTCGCCGCTGGATAAAAACATTACTGCGGAGATAAGTAACATCTTCAACTTGGAGAGTAGAAGTAAATTTCAACATATCGCTGGAGATGTCACTGATTAGCAGTTATCTTTCTGGTACTTGCCGTACGAAAATTAATCTGTCCCGAAACACACTTCCGCCTACATAACTCGTATACTGAGACTCTTCATCTGTTTCCAATAGTCCAATAAGAAGGACTACAGTTACAGGCTTGTGTCATTCTTACAAAGCGCTATACTCCATACTAGCAAAAAGTACATACCATGATTACCAACAGTTATTACCAACTGACTGCATGCGATTTTTAAGCCCGTATTCTGTAGAACAATAAGATTGGATCATGCGCATGTTCATGATCGTAATATCTCTCCAAATGGCGGATTTAAATCACCGTTATCCACAGCCTCTAAAGCTATCCTAAGAATTCCATCAATATTGGAGTTTAAAAGCAATTCAAATAGTGTAGTTCTAACCGTTCGCCCTGCTGGTTTGAACCAATGGAGGTAGGTTTATACTTTACCTAAAGACATAGTCGGTGATCGGTGAATTTACAGTAAAAACGCGCTCAGCCACCTTGTGCACATTCGTGCAGTAGTCAGTAAGCCGTATATGTTATGTGAGGGCTAATGATATGACTTGGCTCCCCAAACCTCTGTAGATGGAGCGAGGCTGGAACCCGTAACTCAATGGTTGATGGTTATCTCCATGAACCATTGAGCCACAGCTCTACAGTAAACGACCAGCGCTAATAGTTTTTCACATTAAAATTTAAAGAATGTCATATAAGATGTTCTTTTTTAGGGTTACGATAAATTGGAGAACAGAAATAAAAACTCAGACAAAATTACCACTGGTATTTTGATTTCCTTTTAAGTCGATCGTCTTTTTTACTAGACGTGTGAAATGTAAAGGCTAGTAATTAGTAGAAATACTGATTTCATTTTTTTTAACTGAGAAAATTCATTTGGTTAGTTATTAAAAGAGTCTCGTAACTTGCTTACCGTTCAAAACAATATTAAGTACAGTTTTCTAAAAGCTTTTAATTTTTTCCCCTGTAAATCTTGACGTGTATTACAGTAACTAACATTCATCTGACAAGTGTCACTTCCATGAAGCAGAATATCTTCATTTGGCTGCTTAGCTGTTACTCTCTCTCAAAATATGGTTTTATGATATCAGTTGGATACCCTTCCCCTATTCATCACAACATCTTATCTGTTTACGTCTTTGTTTTGTTTATAATGTGTTTTTATTTAAATAGAGCCGTAAAACATTTGAAAAATGAGTGGAAAACAAGAAGTATCTTTATATTAGATGATGCAGTCTGAGTTGGGTGAGGAGGTAGTAATAAAAAAATTAAGCTATTTCTCTCAAACTATTATACCAATAGTCTTGGGTGTGTTATTACTAGCAAAACTTAATTCTACCTTCATTCATTCAGTAATAACTTTTCATCTTTATCAACTGAGAGTTTGTGATGACTGATTTTGATAGTTTCCAATACTTTGACAGGAGAAGTGTGATCTGAGTATTGCAGAGATTTCCCGGTACAGCAGACAGCTAATTTTGCCCCAATTCGGTGTTTCAGGTTAGTTTAACCTTTTATAATGTTATCAATGTACTTTAATTTCTATACTTTTCTCTAAATTGTTATCGCTGAAGTAGTAACTTATTTCCAATAGTAAATAAGTGTCATTCACATTGTGTAGTGTTTATAGTAACGTAAGCCTTATGAGGTCGAGCAGATCGACTAACTGAAGGCTAACTGTCTCACAAACTAAAACTGTTCAACATGTTTATCAGCCTAAACTAACAGAGATTTGAAAACTGAATTATAACATGGGAATAAGTGTCAAGAAGCCTGGTCTTTTACTGTAGTTCGACGCATATTCCTTATTAGCTAAAAAGTGTATAGCAGTTCTTAGCTTTGAAATCTTTTGTAGACCATAGTTCTCATGTAAGAATCTAGTAGATATAAGTCATAGCTTGCGAGCATTAGCTACATCAAAAAGCCTTAATTTTCGAATACTCTTCTTTTATAGTGTATTTGGTCCATAAAAAGGTAAGGCCACTTGCAAGGATGTATTCAAGACTATCTTTCCTTCTGATGCGTCTCTTTAAGCTTTAATCATACTTCGATATGTGCTAAGTTCACTTTGAGTTTTTGATGGTCACCAAAATCGTCGTTCAAGACAACTCGACATAAGGCAATTGGTTCTTCGCAATAATCCTACTAAATACACAGCTGATTTGAATCCAAGTTATAGACTTTTCAGAAAGTATAAACGATTATTTTCTTGTCCTACAAGACATCAATAAAAGGCGAGTAAAACTACTTCTTTAAGATAAACACTGTTTCTTTGCGAACTCTTTTCAACCATCTTGGTGCTTGTTAATCCATTCCAACAGATAGTGACTACAATGGTATGCATAAGTTCCTTGCGTAATAGATCATGCAGCACTTACCTAAAGTTCATGAAGCTTGATAGTCATTTAATCTAGAGAGTGAAGCTATGGCTCATTAGTCTAAGCGTTTAGCTTCCAGTCATGGGTTCAAATCTCCCCTGCCTGTTGAGGTCTGGGCAACCAGCTAGTATCATTAGCCGTCGCACAATATCGGTGACTCAAACCCGCTGTACCAGCATGCACTTTGTTGCTGAGAATTCTGATATTTTTCGATTCGACCTGGAATAGAATGAGAACATACTACCACTTTTCTTCATTTTTCGAAACTAACAGTGGAATGAGCGAAGCTGTTTGATGTTTCAATACTTCTTCAATTTTAACATTTATGACATTCTGTGAACGGCTATGAAGTAGGTGTGTAGTGTTGGCGAAAGCCTGTTACCAGATGGAAGACTTTTAACCCTAAATATGCTGATGATAGTATTTTACAACGTGAAGATATATAGGCTGCTCAATCATAGGCTATCAGTATCCGCAAAGATGGTATATGCTTTGCTCCATGAAATCGCATCTACAAGATTGGTAGAAGCCTGTAGCTTCAATTACCTTTGCTGGTAAACCGCTGGAAACTGTGGAAACGTTTATGTACTTGTGTAGTTGGTAAAGATACGATTAATGAGGTTTCTGGCCGTATATCAAAAACCTACTCGGGAAACGCAAATGGGGATTACGTTCCCTGCCTTCGTGATAGCCTCGCTGTAACACGTTGGGTGTATAGTGCGGCAATGTAGGAAGTTCTACTCCACGTCCACGAAACCTAACCTCTTCTCGCTGACGTCTGACGACTCTGTATGCTTAACTGTCGTGGTAGGTTTACATATCCTGGTGCTTCACGAATCTGTGGATAAGATGAGAGAGACTATGTTAATCAGTAGCTTCAGACACTGTCAGGTACGCGTAGGAATCGAAATCAGTCGTGATCATGCTGCATCTTTATTGTTTTCCTGTTAACCAGAATTAAGGTGAACATAGTGAATATTTCCGTGAATGTAGGCTTGAGACTGTTTCCTTAATGATTCATTGCTGTTTTTACTTTCGTTAGCTCATGTTTACCTGTCACTTTCGTGTGTTTATAGTGTTATGTTTTGTGTCGTGCATTTCTTGATCCCCATATTGCGCCACATATGCTCCTTGAACAAAGAGCAGTCTGCGATGTCTTTCACTAGAGGTCTGAGCCGCTTAAAGAAGTGTGAACTTTTTCATCGGCCTCCATAAGACATCTGTAACCGATGGTTAAAGAGTTCAGGTCATATGACTAAAGGTGTATGGCGGTAAAGCAGATGTGTTCACACCTTCGCTTATAACATAGTGTAGCTTGTCTCTATTTCCTTTATTTCCTTTTTTAGGGTTTTATATCTTCCTACAGCTTTTGCTGACATAAGTCGTTTCTTTACCTCATGTCTTATTGTTTTCTTGATGTGGTAATGTTTTGGCATCCGATTTCCCATAATTTTTGAGACATAAATAACTGAGTATATGTTTAAATGACATATAACTAAGGAAAACAAAGGTACAATTACGTAATACAAAGTTTGACTATGGCGGTCAATGCTTTGTACGGACTACGGCAATGAAAAACGTTAAGCACAACGCTGGTTTGAACTTCTGAATGGCTAATGCTGCAGCTATAACCAAATACTTTGATCTCATTTCGTTTGAGCGGCTGGATGGAACGGCGTAAAGGATTTTGAAAGAGTTCTCTAAAAAGGGCTGAGCAGCCTGAGTTCACAAGGTGTTCTGTTATTGAGCTTAGGATGCACTTCCGTTCTTTCTTTGCTAATCATGTTGGGTAGTGTTCTCGAGTACGTTTTACAGACGGGTTCATGGTACAGCCAATGTACTTGACTCCAAAGGACCAAGGAAACTGGTGTACGCACATTAATGTGGTGCAATGCATCAACCTTTCTTCCACACTGATGAAACCGTCTCTTCCAGGAGAAACTATGCGAAGGTTGGTGGCAAAGTAAACTCTATTTAAGGACCTTAAAATTCGTTGTCAGATTTGAATCCAAGGTTCAGCGAAAGAATCTTTTCTCGCTCTAATTTTGTTCATTCGATTGTGTTCTTTGGCTTTAAGTTCTTGTTTATGAATCTGAGCGGAAAACTGGGTTTTTTTTATTAACAAGTACAAGGCATGTATCAGCAAAGAAATATTTCTTTTCAACGACTTCATTATCAATCTGTACAGTCGTATTTATACTCAGTAAAGTGACAGATAATTGCACTAAAAAGAGATTTGGTCAGTCAATATGCAAAATATACAATCGGTGTGGGTGGTGGTGGTGGTATTTGTTCAGGTGGAAGAGATAGAAAATGCGTCATTGAAAAAGGAGGAACGAATTGATAACAAGTGGTGAGATAAGAGACAAGTGCTGTCAAAGTATTGTAAAACGGTGATAATTAAGCTGAAATGTGTAAAATAGGTCAATGAACAAGGAATCAATTGATATTAACTAGTGAAATATAGGTCAAATGTTGTCAATGAAGTGAAAATTGGTGATAATGGTGATAATAGAAGAGAAGTATACCAAAGTGAAGTGAACTGAAATTGACAAAATCAACAAAATGAATTATTAAGACCAAGGTAGAGAAAATGTAGTTTCACAAAGCATTTTTGAATGCAAAGTTTCGGTTTTTGTTGATGTGTAGCTAATGCTTCAGTTATGCATAAGTGGTTGGAACGTAAACCTTTGAAGTAGTTCAATTTAACTTTGTAAATTATTTTAAAGGATGAATCTCGAGGTGCTGAGTGTTCAAATTCAACAAGGTGTTCACATATGGATGAAGTCGTCTTCCTTTACTCGCCTCTGGTAAGCCAAACCGAGTAGTGTTCAGCAACACGTTTTCGAAAGGCCCGCTTACAACGTCCAATATAGTCAGCTTTACAGGAGCATGTGAACTTGTAGATACACATAGATGTAGACATAAGTGGAAGCCTATCCTTCACGCATTGACGAATCAGACAGCAGCTGGAGAATATCAATCTCAGTCTAGCAGCATAGAAGCTACTATTGATACATCTTGACAGACGATTTTCCAACACTTCTGCTGTGGTGTCTCCTTTGAATTCTAGATTCATGGTTAAAATTTTCTTAGGGACTGTAATTGGATGGGCAGTGGTTCGTTTCTTCAGATTCATATCAATAAATCTTTTAGGGTATCCGTTATTAGATAGTATTATTCTAAGAGTTTCAATTTCAGCATCAACCGTATCTTCTGAACATATTCCATAGATTCTAGAACACAGTGAGTGAATGAGATTTCTCTTACAACCAAGAGGTACCCAACTATAAAATTTAGTGAACTGACCGGTCCAAGTTGGTTTTCGATAGACTGATCTTTGTATAGAGCCATCATCCCTTCTCTTTAACCTTACGTCTAGAAAGTGGAACGATGAATTTAACTCTTTTTCTACAGTGAATTTAATCGATGGGTGAAATTCCTTGAAACGTCTTAAGAGCTCGTCCATTGAACATGTTTCGTTGCAAATAAGAAAGGTGTCGTCCATGTACCTTTTATACAAATAAAGTTCCGAAATTATCTCTTTAAGGGGCCCCTTTTTCAAGCTTTGCCATAAAGATATCAGCCAGGACAGGGCCTAGTGGAAACCCCATTGCAACACCGTCCATCTGATTATAAATTATATCATTGAATTTAAACTGTATATTAAACGTACATCTCAATATTAGTTCTTTTAGGTGGCTCGTAGGTAATCCAATGTTAATATTATTAGAATCAATGTAATCACATAGAAAACAAACTGGTTTTTACTAGAGTTCTTCAAAGATTTTGTAGTTCTTCATCAGCAACGGGAGAACGGTAATATAGCTCCAGCTGAATAACGCAAAACTTTTTGAAGTCAGGTCGTTCAGCCCTTTTAGAGAACTCTTTCAAAATCCTTTACACCGTTCCATCCAGCCACTCAAAGGAAATAAGATCAAGGTATTTGGTTATAGCTGCAGCATTAGCCATTTAGGAATTTAAACTAACGTTATGTCTTCAACCTTTTTCGTTGTCGTGCCTATAATGAACCACTGACTGTTCAAGATAAATCCTGTATTACGTAACTATGGCTTTTATTTTCTTAATCCCTTGTTTATTTAATCAACTCCTAATTTTCTATCGAAGAGGGATTGTTATAGTTAAAGGTTAAGAAAAAAACTCATCGAAAAGATGAGTTTTTAACTTTCTAACCTAGAATCGTCCTCTACTGGAGTGTATGTCTACTTATCCAGAAGTGTTTCCTGAAGTTAAAAAACACTCGCTTTATTCTCGTCACAACAAACTCACTTAAGGAAAGAAGGTTTCTCAAATTAGTATGATCGGTCGTACTGTTTTATATATTTTAAAAGATAGTAGTATTATTGTGTATAACTGAGTTCAAAGGTTTACTTTTTACCGACGCCTCACTGATTTCTGTACGCACCCAAGGGTCTAAGATAACTTCACGCTAAATGAATTCAATTATTGTGAATTATTCTATTTATATTGGGTGATGATTAAAGGTGAGATGAAAATCTGGACCGCTGTCGGATTCGAACCAGCGACCACCGGGTATGCAGTTGGACCTCGTAGCTCAGTTGGTAAATTATTGGACCAGAAACCCGGCGGTCGCTGGTTCGAATCCGGCTGAGGTCCAGATTTTCATTTCACCTTCAATCATCACCCAGTATGAATACTAGTCTGCCAAACTACGGCTATCTCAGATAGTCAAATGATAATTATCCTATTTTTGAAACCAGTGATTTCATTTTTATGCCTTATGGTGTTTTATGGACAAAGATGACTCAGTAATGTATTTTGAGATGAATAGGGATTTTATTTTCAAGATAGTATTCATCACACAAATTAAAAAAAAGTGGGAAACTGTGAACCCAGTGTTTGATTAGTAACCGCGTTCGCCGTGAATCTTGAAGGTCTTCAGTTCGATCCCTGGCCCACCATCCATGCAAATCGACATAGGACCAGGGATTATTGCATAATGGTCCGAGTTGGCACAGCTCATATCAGTACATCAAGTAAAAAGACAGTGAAGTGGAAGATACAGAAAAGAAAATTCAGTGAAAAGAAACGTCAAGTACTAAAAGAGAGAAAAGAATGAGGAAGTAGTGAGATCCAGTATAATGTTAAGATGAAGATAATGTGTGTATACATCTGCATCACTGACATCGATTCCCAGCCATATCACCTAGAGTTAGTCTCGAACCACTAAATCCTCTTGTCCCGCCGACCCTAATTGGCTAGTCTGCATCGTCCTACATGGCTCAAACCAACAGTCAAACACTTCATACATTGATGCCATGTTTTGGTCTGGCCTCCTCGGGCCTTTTCCCAGCCTGAACCTGCTTCGGCCTACATTGTGTTACGAGGCAATCGGCGACTAGTTATACGTAACACGTGTCGCAACCACCTCAGTCGATGAAGGTTCACAACCATGGCCATGTTTCACAGCCATACAGTAGAACAGAGCAGACCGTTGTGCAGTACAAGCTACAAGGTGGCGTAAGTTGGGAAAAGTCACCCGATCTTTTTGTATTCGTGTAGAAATTTCATCTGCCAGTGAGCCACTAGGATAGGGCTGACCCTACTTCCTAGGTAAGTGAAGTGGTCAACACACTCAACCATTACACTCTCTATTGTTAGCCGAAGCACCTCTGAAGACCGATCCCGGAGCAACGACTTGCATTTGGGTGGTGAGAAACGCATCCCAAACATTCTCAAATTGCCACTCAGTTTTCAGAAGACTGCACCTTGCCAGCTCTTTCACCTAACAGGACTATGTTATCTGCGTATTCTATGTCTAACGGAAATTCTCCTATGAGGGGGGGGGGATACCTCCATAAGAATATCTTTAATAAAATTGAATAAGGATGGAGAGAGTAAGGACCATTGATGGACACCACTTGACGAGTACAGCTCCCCGGATATCTCACCATAGGCTCTAACACGCCCACAAGTGTCCGAGTAGAGAGCCTTCAATAAGGCGATGTTTTTACTAGGTACACCTTTCAGTGTGAGACGTTGCCATAAGACTTCTTGGTCAACAGATTCGAATGCCGCCTTCAGGTCGAGAAATACAGCTAGTGTCGGGCGCCGGTGAACGTCCCTATGTTCCAGAGTCTGGCACAGTGTGAATATTTGGTCGATACACCCGCGGCCGTGTCTAAAGACTGCCTGGTTTTCTCGGGCTTGCTGTTCCCGAGCTCCACTCAGGCGTCGAAGAATTATAGGACCTAGAATTTTAGATGCTATGTTCGTCAGGCAGGGTGGTGTCGTGCATGCATCCTGCTGAAGAGTTCCATACTAGTCAGACGAAACAGCTATTCAGTGCTTGCAGGTTTCGATAGTTCTCCAACAAATGTCAGTTCATGATGAATACTGCTT
Source organism: Heterobilharzia americana (assembly GCA_944470555.2). NCBI lineage: Eukaryota > Metazoa > Platyhelminthes > Trematoda > Strigeidida > Schistosomatidae > Heterobilharzia > Heterobilharzia americana. The sequence goes on from OX104127.1 coordinate 157,020,717, forward strand.
TAAAAACTATTCAATTAAAAATTAGAAATGCTATGAAATTGAGTATCATTCCTTGTCTTGTATTGTTGTACGGATTTCGAGTTGCATGTATATCACTTTGCATTCAGTTCATTATGTTATTCATATGCTTAGGTAAAGCGTAGCAAGTGCAATGATATCGAGATAGTGACGTAAATAACAAATCCACTCAGAAGAATTAACAATCTTGAATTATTATTAGTATTGTTAACGCCTACTCCATTCATTCTTCTTGTCAATTATTTTCAAATATTATTCAATTTTTTTCTCTAGGTCAACTAAAACTACGTTCTGGACGTGTACTTATTGTTGGATGTGGTGGACTTGGTTGCCCAGCTGCAATTTATCTTGCTGCTGCTGGAGTTGGTGAGTTCTTTTATGAAATTTTTCCTGAAATTCAAGTTATTAAAGAACCTATAAAGTTTTCTATATATTGGCTATAAAGATAAATGAGGTGATAGAGTACTTTTGAGAAATAGAAAATAATCTGTAAAATGCTGTAGATTGACCGCTAAGTGGTTGATTAGCTAAACTAATTATAAGTAGTTCTTCAAACTTTTTTCAGATTTTCTGTATCTCCCATTGGTTGTCGATTTATATATGTTGTAAGTGTATACATGCCTCGTGGCGGGAATAACTTAAAGTACAATAAATAACGTTGAAGCTTTTCTAGTTTAACTCGGTCAGCTAACCAGAATAGTATGGAGACCAGTAAATCAACGTATCTGTTTAGTAATCTAGGCAACTAATCACCAGAATAGTGTTATTGCTTGTATCATACTGTTGTTGATTGAACTGAATTGATCGGTCTCTATTGGTATATGAGCCCCTGCGCAGGTACCTCGGTATTGCCTATGTTTCTAATTATGTAGTAATGATGGTTCGTAGCTCGATGGTCTAATGGATAGCTAAGCTCTCTGGCGTTTAAAACGGTCGATCCCGAGTTCGAAACCCAGTGTAAACAACGTCACTCACTGGGAGGTAGGTATATCATACTGTGACGAGTCCCAAATAGGACGAAATGTGCATCCTGAATTCGACCATTCGCTATTATCTATCATTACTATATATTCACTAAAATACTTTAATTTATGCATTCATTCGATTGAAGGTGATGGAATCAATAATAAATGAGTTGGATAATTGATGTGTCTAGGATCTTTCGTCAATTTATTGTGGTCTTCTACGGAACCTATTTTTACTAGGCTACTAGTATACTATTTTTGTTGGTACCCATATCACACCTGACTTTTGACAATAATTCATTCACTACACGGTGGTTAATTGAAAGCTGAAGAGATGAATAGCATTATGTTCAAGTTGCATCACCTTATTTGGTGCCACTAAGATTTTCCACGTAATATAAGCGTTCCAGCACTTGCTCCGGATATATAAAAAATCCTACTACTCATATCACTCACAATGAAAGCGAGGAAATTAAGACAATATAAAGGATATTACTATTTATTGACATACTTGTTATTCTCCATTGTTTTGTTGGATCGAATTGTTCGACCTCTATTGGTATATGGGCTCCTATGCGGATATCTCGATATTGCCTGAATGATAAATTGGTTGGTTGTGGCTTGCAGAATCTTGTAGTAGTGGCTATTGTTCCTCTGTGGCATAGTGGATAACGCCTTGGCGCTTGAAGCGAAGGGCACGAGGTCCGAGTCCCAGTGGGAACAATATCACTGGGGTGCAGGCACATCCAGCTGACGAGTCACAAGTTGGACGAAACGCGCGTCCTGGATTCTTCTGCAAGCCACAAGCAACCAATTTATCATCAATATATAAAAGATATCTCAAAGTTTTGTAGTTATCTTAATATGACGACGATTGTGGACAATAAATTGTGTATGAAATGTAATCTAGTAAACAATACCGTTCCTTATCTGAATGATTATATATATATATATATATATATATATATATATATATATATATATATATATATATATATATATATATAGTAAAAGTCAGAATCGGAAAAGCAAGACAGGCGTTGATGAGCCTGAAACCAGTGTGGAGATCATCTGCACTCAGCATGTGGAACAAGATCCGGATTTTCAACACCAACGTCAAGTCGGTGCTTCTGTATGGTTCAGAGACTTGGCGCGTTACGAAAGGGATTTCCAACAAACTACAGACATTCATCAACAACTGCCACCTACGCTGGCTCGCTACTGAAGATCAGATGGATTGCCAGAAAGAATAAGCAACAAGGAGCTCTGGGAACGAACCAACAAAGCAAGAACCTATCACGCAACAAATATGCACTAGAAGGAAGTGGAGATGGATTGGGCATACACTGAGAAGGCCGACTGGGGACATCACGCGTCAGGCCCATGGGAAGCGACGAGTTGGGTGTCCGAGGCGAGGGTGACATGGAGGAGATCGTGCAAGAAGTAAATGAGAGGTTGTGGGCTGTCGTGGAACCAGGTTCAAAAGATCTCAGAGAACAGAGGTCACTGGAGACGTGCTACTGAAGCCCTATGTTCCATTAGGAACCCAAGGGACTAATATATATATATATATATATATATATATATATATATATATATATATATATATATATATATATATATGATAAGTGAACTGTGATATAGAATTATATTCTATTACAGTGTTCAAGTTTTTCTCTCTGGTATAATAATATTTACTCCTAACTAGATTTTATTTTATTTTGTACAAATACATTTTAGATATATATAGATGAAATTGTTGATTAGTGTTACATTTCTTTTTCAATTATTTCAGGTACTATTGCATTAATAGACGATGATAAAGTTGAGTTAAATAATCTTCATCGACAAATTGCACATTCTGAGTCAACAATAAATATGCCAAAAGTTAATTCATTAGCAAATAGATGCAAAGAGTATAATTAATTAATTATAATTTTCACTAATTTTAATATAATAATATATTTTAGATTAAATTCTACTGTAAAAATAATTACGCATAAAACTCATTTGGATAATACAAATGCAATTGATATAATAAAAAAGTAAGCATTACAAATAGAATGCCTATTTTAACATTTAAAACAATTAGACCCTTTTATTGAATATTATTATTATTATTTGTCCCTTGGGTTCCTAGTTGAACATAAAGCTTCAGTAGCACGTCTCCAGTGCACTCTGTTCTCCGTAATCATTTGAACCTGGCTCCATGACAGCTCACAACCGCTCATTTCCTCCTCACACAATCTCCTCCATGTCACCCTCACCTCGGACGCCCAACTCATCGTTTCTCACCTGCGTTCCACTCGATGACAAAGTTTACTTGAACAAGGTGATGTATTTGTTCAATACATTTTGAACAATCTGATCACATATATTACATACATTGGAATAAAGTGATTATCATTATCATCAAAAAATTTTATAAACCCTATGTACAAGTTAAGTAATTTAGCAGCTGCTTCAACACCACAAAGTACAACAAACCTTTATCAACCTCATTCAATAGGTACATGACCATGCGACATGCCAAGTGCTTCACAATGGAAAGCTCAGTGATGCCTTTGAAGTGAAGACAGGAGTAAGACAAGATACAGTTGCCTACCATCATTGATGATCTTCGTGATTTTGGTCTACTGGACTGAACTGGATCATGCAAGAATCTGTGAGGAGCGAGAGGTTGGGCATGTGCTGTTTGACCGATGAAAACACCCCAGGAGAAGATTTGGATTTCACCCATGATGATTTATGTCTAATATCTAATGTCGTGCACAAACTTGAAGATCTACAGGTGAAAACTAACAAGTTGGCAGAAGAGGCAGAGCGGCCAATGAAGACGGGACTTCGTTCAGGTGAACGTAGAGAAGACATAGGTGATGAAGATACCCAACTACCACCACCAACAACAACAAGAGGCACCAATCATCATGAAGGGGAGAAATGTAAACGAAGTAGTCTCTTTCACCTACCTATCTACTTAGGCAGCATCATTTCAGTTACAGGCAGCAGCACAGGCACAAATGAAGGTGTCAAAGCTAGCCAAGACCATAAAGACAGCAAGACAGTCGTTCCTTCATTGATCTGAAATAATCAGTGTGGAGATCTACTGCACTGCACTGCACTGCACTGCACTCAGCATAAAGCCTGAACAAGATGTGAATTTTCAACACTAATGTCAGTCAAGAAATTCAATGATTCTATGTGATGGTTGAGAAACTTGACACGTTACGAAAAGCATTTCCAACAAACTACAGACATACATGAACAGCTACCGCCTACACTCATTGGATACTGAAGATGAGATGGCCAGAATATAATAGGAATAAGCAAGGTGAAACTCTGTCTGGCTGGAAACGAACCAACCAGGAATCGATCGTCCAACACATATGCAGAAGAAGAGAGTGGAGATGAATTGGATTGAGTATAAACTGAGAAGATGGTTTGTGGACATCACGTGTCAGGTGAGGTCGTCGAATGGAAGCCGCATGGGAAATGACGAGTTGGGCATCCGATACGATGGTGACATGGAGGAGATGATGTGAGGAAGAAATGAAAGCTTGTGGGCATTTGTGGAGCCAGGTTGAGAAGACTGTAGAGAAGAGAGTGAGATGGCAAAGTACTACTGAATGCCTATGTTCCACTAGGAACCTAAAAAATAATAATAGGAGTTAGGTTGCACCGAAGCCAACTGTATGTACGTTTCCCAACAAAAGCTTCCATATCACTTTACCGTACAGAAAGTTGAGTAGTGTGCCCCTGTCATGTAGGCTAACATCAACCATTAAGAAGATATATTACCCAGATAATCTTATCATTATGGAAAAGGCGAAACACATGCTTCACCTTAAACCTTAACAGTGATCAGGGATTACGTCACATCCCATTATATCCAGCAATTCACATGTGTGTGTGCGGTCACACACAGGGAGGAGCAATCAAGTCATGCAGTTGAGGGTGGGATATGTACACCTAAATGGCTTCACAAACAAATCGGGTATGAAACCTTGATAAGCGCATTTGGGAGAGGACCGTTTTCATCTGTAGCTAAACATAGAAACAGGTCACTACTTAGATATCACTCCGTTTCTGTTCACCTGTTTTTTGTATACTTCTGTGTAGTGTATCAACTTGAATCGATAAACTTGTGTGTGATGTGATTCTAGGTTGATTTTATCATTCAATTAGCCATTAAGGATATTTGACAATGGGAGATTAATGATACTTTTCATTTGTTTGTTAATTTTAGTTATGATATTGTTATGGATTGTTCAGATAATCTTGCCACACGTTACCTTATTAATGAAGCTTGTGCTATAACTGGACCTAAACCACTTGTTAGTGGTAGCGCTTTACGTTTAGAGGGACAAATGACAGTATATCTAACGAAACAAATCTTATCTGAAGAAGATATATCATCAGGAAATAATCTTATCTCAGAATATCGTGCTCCATGCTTTCGTTGTATTCATCCTATTCCTCCACCAGCAAATAGTGTTCAAGGATGTTCAGAAGCCGGTGTTTTTGGTGTTGGTAAGTAACTTACATAAAATATATGGTTTAATACGTGATAATCAAAATATGAAGTGTATTTGAAGTGTGGTTTTATAGATTTCATTCGCTTGACGAATACAACTACTAAATAAACAAGCTAGCTAGTGATAGGCTATTGTTAATCCAAGTTCACTTTCACGTTAACCATCAAGAATTGTTGTTTTATGCTCTTTTGTACTGATTTATTTATTATCTATGCAATGGAGTAAGAGTATTGAACATGCTCACTGTGAAATTCGCACATGAATTAAAACACTAACGCTAGTACCAGTTACTTCAGTGAATGTATTCAATCACTTCGTTTGACTTCATCATCATCTCATTGACTGAATCATGATATGTATAAACAATGAGAATAAGTGGGAAAACAACGAAATTCAACGTTAATATCCTTATCCAAAACATAAAGAATTGGGAAAAATGGGGCATCGATAGACTGACTATCAAAAGCGACCTTGTGCACATTCATGTAGTAGGCAATGAGCCATACCTATGGTATTGTTAGGGTAAACGATTGTACTTGCCTACCAAAGCCTCGGTAAGTGGAGTGGTATTTGAACCTATGATACACTGAGGGTTGAAAGTCAACTCCTTAAATCAGTCAGCCACTTATCTTTGTTTCTCACTCTAAAGGTTATTCTACCATGTTGAAACTAATCACCTCTCTTCTTCTTCCATCCAGTCATCTTGTATTGCTTGGTGCAAAAGTCACTGTGTTGATAAGCACGAAATGTGTTCAAATCACTAATAGAATAACAATCTTCTGATTGAGATTACATCCTATGGTCTCGGGATTCATAAGTTAGTTTTATCAGCTAGTGCCAGTAACACTATAAAGACATGTGATGAAATGCTATAAGTTGCCAAACATCTTTGACTCGAAAAGGCTAGCTTATATATATGAAAGTAAATTCAAACTGATTGCTATGACTGGTAGTATGGCGTGACAGCCTACAAACGATGCGAACCTAACGCGCAAACAAATCGACTCTAACGCAAATCAGAACGTCAACCACCATCAAAACAATACCATCGATGCGCGAAGAGAAGACAGACTGTTGACAGACTGCTTTTTACTGTCTCAACAACAGTCAAAACAGTTGACAGCAATGCTGAATATATACACTCCTAGATGACCTTGACAACACGAAGTCCACATATAGGTTAAAATAGTAAACAACCAATGAGAGTCCAGCGTTGATAGGAGAGAGAAGAAAAAACTAGTAACGGTATGAAAACAATTATGTGGGCTATTTTAAAGTCATGCCTAAAACATTAGTCAAAAGCTATGCGAAATTAGGGTTATATATAGCATTGATATTAATGGAGAACTTTGAACATAGCGTATATTAGCTGGACGAACATTGAAACACCGGTCCAAACATTCCAATGCATTCCTTTGCATCAGTAATAATCATTAAAGACCTTTACCAATGTTCCCCGTAGGCTTTGATTAGATAATGAACAGTCAAAGACGCACTATAGATCACTTCAACTGTTCCTCGAAGTGTTGTATCTATTGTTCCAGTTGTATCCATGATATAAGAATCAAAGACTCCATCATAGTCTTACTAACGACTAACGTTTTAGACCAGGTCTCCACAACATGTCTGAATTACTGCCTGCCACTACCTTTGTCTTTTCCATTCCTTTAGTCCTCTCTCCCCATCACTGAGTAGGCTCTTCCATAGTCTACACTAAAGTTACTTTTGATTCTCATTGTGCTCTGAGCCTTCAGCAATATGTTCACATGAATCTATCAGTTCAAATGAAGGACCCCAGATCCACTACCTCTTTTCAACCTTTGTTCTCAGAGTCAGTCTTCTCCACTTCTAGCTTCAGACTGAAGGTGATGCCAAGCATCATCACGATAACATTGTCATCTCTGAAATAACCGTGCAGTCAATTAGTCGTTCAAGGCAGACTCAGTATTCTAATTATAGAGTTGGGCCTAAAGGCTTTCAGGTTGTAGTCTTCCGACATCCATTTAGGTGCAAGTATACGAATGCTTGAACCAACGAAGTCACTTTCTAAGCACATGCTTTAGAAGCAGTGATAACCCTCCACCGATTGTTTCCCTCGATAACGCGGTGATTGGTTTATCTGTATCTATCTTCGACTTGAGTTGGGATACGTCGCTGTTCCTGTCAGTCTCTACTATAGCACAGGCGACTGGAACTGTCACCTAAATAAACCTGGAAAGCTGTGAGAAAAAATAGGTGTTCTCAGGTACTCGAAGGTTGATTGCTGCGGAATCGACACACTGGTCATGTGAGTTCAAGTGAATAACCACACTTGGGTCTTTTATACATTCTTCACAAATGCAGCATACATCCAGGACATTAGATGCTAGGATATCATCTAGTCAGCATGTTCTTGGGATTGGATATATTCCTTCAGTAAACCAACGATGTGAACTAGAATCATGACCGCGAACTGTAGACCTGTGTAAGGTTGAATATGATGTAGAGTTATCAGTAGTAATGTGAAGAAAACTTCAAAGGCAACGACGTAACTTGATGATATTTATAAAGTGTGTGTGTTTGTGCATGGATGAGAAGATAGTTAGTATTTCCTACATGCGTACACTACGGAAGAATACTTCCTACAGAGCCTGAAATGAAAAGTTAATACGAAAGCACGATTTTGTGGACGTACTTGCTGGATCACACAGCCTGGGAGACTGTATGTCTGCAGGTTTTACATTTAGTTTCAGTTTTATGACATCTGTGCTTGACGAAATGCTTCTACTGTTAACACTAGAAGGCCACTGGACTGAGGTGAATGTTCAGTCTTAGTGATGAAATCTTCTTCTTCTTCTTCCTGAAGAATACAAGGTAACAGCAGCTTGTAAGGTCAGCTATCCTTATCCTATCAGTAGCGTCACTTAACCCTCTACCTCACTCCTCTTTTATGGATTTTTACGGCTGTTGACTTTATTCTCATCACCATCCAAAAGACATTTATGGCTTAGAAGAACTGTAAAGAGCGATCTTCTCATACGGTATAGTTCTTTAGTTCTTGGGATATATGCAAGCCTAGTCATTGTATCAGATGGTTATCAGTTATTGATGAATATTGTTGAATGAGACTCACAAACCAATAATACATGCCATCTTTCTAATGAAAACAAAATTTACTCCTATAGTATATATTCAAAATGCTAATCAGTTTCATCATAATTATTTTCAGTCCCCGGTATAATTGGAACTATGCAAGCGGCTGAAGTTATCAAAATATTAACTGGTGTGGGTGGTAAGTAAGTTATCTTGTTGAATTATGAAAAATGCAGTAAGAAATTCTTTACAGTGTGTGTGAATTCTTTCTCATCTATTTTATAATAAAAATATTTTAACTCATCCTAATTATTGCTATTCCTAGTATTATACCGTCGTTGATTGGACCGAATCGATCAGTCTTTACTGTCATATGGGCTCCTGCACAGATGCCTCGATATTGCGTCAATATCTCACAAGAATTGGTTATCGTGGTTCCTTGGTCTAGTGGATAACGCTCTCGCATTTGAAGCGGACGGTACCGAGTTCCAATCCCAGTGGGAGGTAGGTACGTCCAGCTGACGAGTCCAAAATAGAACGAAATGCGAATCCTAGATTCCACTGCAAGCCACTATCCATCATTATTGTCCGAATGGTTTTTGTTTGCTCATTGATGAAACAGGAATTTATCTATTATCTTTAAGGCTGTTTTAGTGGATATGCGACTCATCGGTCTAGGTTGTAACTACACTCCGGCTCCGTAGCCAGGTAGTGAGTATCATTAGCCCTCTCACACTATAGGTGTGGCTCATTGTCTACTGCACGAATGTGAATAAAGTTGTTGAGTAGTTTTTAATTGCAATGATTTTTCAAGACCGTTTATCCAAAATCCACTAGTGAACCAGCAATGTTTGATAACTTGTCTACCATCATTAACACTACTGTATATAATGCGCATTTAACTCTGAAAGGGTACAAATGACCATACAGCGCGGAAATAATGAGTCACACCTTCAGTATTAGGGATGACGATGTATAAAGAGGCTTTCTTTACTAGAAGTCAGGTGTTCTGAGAAGGCTTCTGATGTGTGTACCATAGGTCGCACGTCGTGGTGTCACCACGTGAGTAACTCAGATGTCAGGAGATAAAGTTTTAATAAGGAGAAGATAGTCAGTTGATGAGGTCTTGAACCTTCATCGACTATAGCGGTTGGGATATGCATTACGCATGCTTAGCCGCCATCTGCTTCGTCGTGCAACGTTAACTGAAGTAAGTTCAGGCTAGAAAAAAGCTTGGAACGGCTGGACTACTACATGACATTAGCGGATAAAACCTTTGAGTCGTGTAGGAAGATGCAAACTAGCCAATTGGGTTAACACATAGCAACAAACACCTATGATTGAAAACTTGAGGTGATATGACTTAGAACCGATGTCAGTGATGCAAATGTTTCCACACATAATCTACATCTTTACAGGTATACTAAATTCAACGTTTTCTCTTATTCTTCCTTCCTCTCTTTTTAAAAAAAGTTGTTTTCTAGTACTTTCACCGATTTTTCTCTCTTCCTTCAACTTTCATCTTACTACTTTGTTACTTGTTGGGCTGATATAAGATGTGGTAATTTGTATCGTTGTTGTATGTTGATATTGATTGAATAATTGAAGCCAAGTGTTAAAAGC